>JAPKLW010000003.1:208573-292137 GCA_026898455.1 Plectranthus barbatus
ATGATATATCAATTACAAGTACAATGAAAATGATTAGACGGAGACAAACAAGACAAAAAAAAATATCAGAGAAGTAGGAAGGTAATCAGGAGTCTGGAGCAGGTTTCTTTAGCTTCTCTAATTCTTCGAATTTGCTTGATGCCATCTGCACAAACGAATCCAAGAACTCCTTAGCAGCAGCCCGTTCAGCGGCTTCTAACTCCAGATCCTTAGCAATCCTCTCATTCTCTTCTTCGAGCATCTTGATTTTCAACTCTATTTCCTTCTACTTTAGCTCCTCAAGAGCTTTCCTCTTCCCTTCTTTGGCAACAGCTCTAGCTTCTTCCGCTTTCTTCCTCTCAGCAGCCTCAGCAATCCTCCTTGCTTCCCCTCTTTGATTGCATCCAAAAATTTAGAGGAAAAGGATGTGACTGTATGTTCTACCTGCTGCTTATGCTCTGCTATGTCTGCCTTGACTTACTGCATAGAAGTCGTAACAGAGGAAACATCTGACTCAACAGAATTCACCCTGGCCGTGACAGTATCAACATTCGTCTTGACCACCGCTATTTCCCTACGTATGTCCGTGGCTTCTATTACCATTCTCTCAGATATGGTGGACACAGCGCTTTGAACGGCCATTTGGACAACCGAGTTCAGATAAGTTGGGAAATGGAGAGAGCTGACCGGAGTCGCAAGGAAAGATGAAGTGGTAGGCACAATGATGGCTTGGCTCCTAGCAGTGGAAGTGGAGATTTCTTCCATGACTTCTTCCATGACTATTTCTCTGCTTCCTGTATCAGCAGTATCACCTTGAGTGGTAGTGGCCAGTAGATACACTGCCTCCTCAATCTCCTTGAGATACTCTGCTTCAGCTGCAGCAAATGCAGCTTCCTCGGCCTTCTGTGCTTCTGCTAGAGAGTGTGCTAATATGTATGCCTGCAAATCCTTCTCTCTGTTCCGGTAAGCAACAATTTCAAGCTTTTGAGCGCTGCGTTCTGCTTCTTCACGGATCGCAGCCAACCGTGCTTGACGCTTTGATTCTTCGAACTTCACAAGTTCGGCTTGACGCTTCTTGTATTCAGCAGCGGCTCGAGCTTGACGCTTTGACAGGTGAATGTGCTTGTCAGACAGCCAATCTGGAGCAAATGTAGATTCTGGCAAGGAAAGCGAAGAGGATGTAAGTTGATGAGCTTTAATGGCCTGGAGTCTGGTGATAACAGCCTTATCACTATATTGTTTGGAACAGGGCGATTGATCCATCCAATTATTTGCCCATTGTTCCTCGTATCTCCAGAAGCTTAGATCTTTCCATTCCATTAGCATTTCTCTTTCGTCTAAGCAGAGCTCTCTCGAAATATAATCATATTTCTTCCATCTTCTTAGCTCCTATTTTAGTCTATCTCCTTCAACTCCTTCTCCCAATTCTCCAGCAAATACTTCATTGATGTCTATCTCCACCATCGAATCCACAAAATTTTCAATCTCTCGACATAAAATATCAAGGTCAGAATTTATCTGATCTTCTGAAGGTATCTCAGTGGAGATCTTCCTCAAGTTATGTGCATCATAAATGTATCTGACTTCATCATCACAGTCAGAGTCAAGGAGGCAAGTAGGAGAGAAATTCTCTCGATTACCTATATCAGCATCGGAAGGAATTTCTTCGTGAGGGCCTTCATCGGGATTTGCGTCCTCATACTTAGCAGGCGATTCCTCTATAGTAACCTGTGAGTGGCAGACCTCTTGATCAGCAAATGAATGTTCCTCCACGTGCTCAATCTGCTCAGCAGAATCATCTCTAGTACCACTTCCTTCTTCGTCAATCGTTTCTCTTTCAATTCCAGAATGACCTGCGTCAGGATTCCCTGGAAGTCGTCTGGATGACCCTTGAATGAGTGGTTCTTCATCGGAACTGCTCTCTAAGTCCACAATCGACTTTACTTCAGTGAACCTGCCTTCTTGAATCGCTTTATCAAACTCTTCGTCGGACATAGCGTCCTGTTCAGTGATTATGGCTCCTTCACTGTTGACTAAGGGAATTGAGACGGTGATCCTTCTATCTTTGATACCTTTCCCTTTTTTGGTGGCATTTCCTTCCATGAATGCCCCTTCAAGTAGTTGAGCGGCCTCCTTCTGAGTTCTGTGTTCTTCAGCAGCTTTCTTAATTCGTTCGAATTCTTTGTCTCTTCCTTCAAATGTCATCTCCGTGATGAACTTCTGATATTGCTTTTTCTCAAGCTCTCTTCTATGAGTTTCGCGCTTTCTTTTTCTTTCTCTCACTCCCTTAAGGCGCTCTTTCTTGTTCCTGGATGATAAAGGAATTTGATCTAGATCCAATTCAGCATCTTCTGCTGCTGTGTCTTCAGAGGATCTCTGTTCTGTGGATTCAGCAGCTTTCATCTTTGCTGCGGCTTCAGCAGCCTTCCTCTCTGCTTCTGCCTTTTCTAAATCTTCCTGTTCAGAAGTTAGTATCAGCCTTCTCCTGGTCTTCTTCTTGGCTTTCTGTGCATGAGAGGTAACCTTGGATCTCTTCTTTGTTGGAATTTCCAAAGCCATAGACCCGATAGTAATTGGAAGTTCTTCGGCTTCCTTCCCAGTCATGATCTCATTGATTTGGTCTGCCGGTAAGTTGCCTAACTTCTCAATTTCCTCAAGATTCTTGAAGCAGTGCTCTGTCTCAGCATTCGTCTTTAGTAGAGCAATCTCTTCAGCAGTCATTGAAATTGCCGGCTGAAGGATTTGAACTGTTGTATTGGCAGCATCCGGTTCTTCAGGAGATGTGGGCTTGTTCTTGTCCACATTAGACTTTCCTGTCAGCTTTCGGGGGTTCCTGGTATTGATAGGTTTGGGCTCTTTCCTTTTCGATGGAATGTAGTCTGTGGGAAGCAGACTTACGCCACGATCGACTCTTGTATTTGTGAATAGCATCTCCAAATTCTTGCTGATTTTTAATCCAAAATTTACGTTTGAAGAGAACGTTCCATCTATCGCCATATGATCATTCTTTCGAGCATGTTCTGCCCACCGCTCAAAAAAGAATTCTGCCCAGTTTCCTCTGACATTGTCGGTTAAGGCCATCATCACAGCATATTTCTTGGCAGAGAGCTCCGAGTATGAACCGGCGTCACATTGGATCATTTTGATTACTATCTCCGCAAGGAGTTTGTAATCATCCGACAGTGTGTTTATAGGTGTAGCAACCTTAAACGAAATCACCTACCCTTTCTTATCTTTCAGTTCCCCTGGCTTCTTCCACAAATTCCATCGTTTCTCCATCTCAACAATATCACTTATCTTGTATTGAGAAATCTTGGGACCATAGTGTCGAAGCCCAAATGTCCTCGAAAGTAAATCAGCATTTACCTCCACAAAATTTCCATATACGCAGGTTTTGAACAATTTCTGATCATCATTCATGACTGCTCTAGCATTGAATTTCGAAACCATGTGCGGATGAAAACGATCAGGTTTGGCAGAGAGATACCTTATGAGTAGTTCGGAGTTGAGCAGATTCATAATCCATTTCGCAATGTGTTTGATGGCAAGAGGCATGTACAAGATTCTGTCCTTCATGATTTGGGCTAAACGCCTCTGCTCCGTCGAATGGCTTGATAACTCCTTTTTCCGAGCCATAACCACCAGTTTGCTATACGGAACTGACTCATCGATGTCTTTCTTTTTCATTATTCCAGTGAAGTCGGGTGCATGTCGAACATGCAGTGGTGAATCTGTAGGGGGTGGAAAAATAAAGGTGGGTTGTTGGAATGGGGAAGAAGAAATAAGGTTTTCTGGGTTTTCTGTAGGAATGGGTTCTGGAATTTGAGTGATTGGAGAGTTAGGTTTGGTTGCCATGGTTGGGGATTTTTGAGAGAGTTAGAGATTTTGGAGGGTTTGAAAAGAGGATATGCGAAAGATTTCTGAGAGTTAGGGGTTTGAAATGAGTTTGAAATCCGTCTGGTGGAGAGATGAAGGGTTTCGAAAGAAAAATCAACGGTGGAGATTGCATTCTCTTTAATTTCAATCGATGGTTGGGGTTTAAGGTCAAATCGTGGGGGTACGCACGTTCTTCCGAGCTTGAGTGCTGATGAGGTGGCACGATCTGATTTGTCGCTGCCGTCTGGGCGCATTAAATACACTGCTTTAGAGATTTGAAAATCTCCCGCTTCTGAGTGATAGGGATCAGCATCCGGAAATCTTAGCATTGGGTGAGCAATCTTATCAAAGATAGCTTCTGACGTCGCATAATGGTTAACTCTTCTCCAAAAATTCCACGTAATGCTAACACAAATCCTTATGTCTTCTAAATATGGAATATAAAATTCATCACTTTCCATCACTGATTCATCTCTGAACGTAATTATCCCTGATAAGACCTCTTCTTTAAGAGATTACTGTTTTCTCAGAAAGACTGTTCGTATTCCGAGGTAAACAGTAGGCCAAAATAGGTCTATATATAGCAGGTCTTGGCATTCTTCTTCATACACTCTCTGAATTACCTTGAATTCTCTTCTCATTCCCTTAAGAAAGAAGGACTTTCTCAAGCAAAAATACTTACTTCCTCCAGAGATTATGGCACAATCGTACGCTCTATATGTACCAAGAAATAGAATCTTATGTGATTCAGGTCTTTATGCAGAATATAAGACCGAATACCAGGTGGCCGAGACTACCATGACTAGTCTCCATGCTAGTGGTCTAGGCAAATTCGTGTGCCTTTCTCCACATGCGTTTCAGAGGGAGCAACTCCAACACTTCATCTGGTCGAGTGCTGCCAATCGAAGCTCCATTTTCTGTATCTTCAAGAACGAGCTAGTAAGGTGGACGGCAGACACCTTTGCTACAGACTTCGGCCTTCCAAGGGGTCCGGTTCCTGTCATGGACTATCGCAGAGATGAGATAGCTCCAGAGTGGGCTTCGTGGATGAAATGGAGAAGCTCTCCTAATCTCGAGTTTTCTCCAACACCTTCAGCATATGGCTTGCAAACGCCGTATAAGGTCCTCTTTCAAATAGTCTGCGGCATGATCGTAGGAGAAGATCCTGACGACATGACGTTCTCCCGCGAGACATGGAGGGCTATGATGGCAATTGATGATAGGGCAAAGGTGGACTGGGCGGCCTTCGTCTTTCAGAAGGTGCATCGATGCGTCCAGGATTTCCCAAATCATTCTCTCCCCTATGGGATGCCATTAAATTGGCTGCTAGAGCAAAAATTTCCAGATCTTGCTCGAGGTCCTTCGAACCTTAGAGGAGTAGATTTCTATCCTCACTGGCCATTGCCTCCTTTGTTGTAATTTCCCTTTTCTTCATGTAAATACCTTTTTGTAAGTAAATATATATTGAAATGGTAGCATTTCATTTCAAAAGCTCGTACTCAACTTCTGTAATATTGACAAACTATATTGTTCCAACCATGTCCTTGTGCAACGCTTCGATAATATTTTTTTTGAAAAAAATATTAACTCTAAGTAGGTTTCGAATCTGTTGCTTGCTGAGTAGACTTTTGTCTACAACTTTGCTAGCTTCCTAGCAGATGAATTAATGAGACCTTCGATCAATCTACTGGCTGCTCAGCAAAAAAAAATCATGCTCCCAGAAGTGTAGCAGACGTGCTATACTTTTAGATTCGAAGTCTGACGTAATTTCCTTTCACCGAGAAGAACTTGAGTGATCTGACGTGGCACTTTCTAACTTGATATACCCATCTGTACACATTAAATCCAAAAAAAATATTAACTGGTCTAATGAGATTGACTTTTATTGATATCATCTCCCCTCCTAATATCATCTCCCCTCCTACTGGTCTAATCAGATTGACTTTTATTGATATCATCTCCCCTCCTAATATCATCTCCCCTCCTAATATCATTTCCCCTCCTAATATCATTTCCCCTCCTAGAATGTGATGTGGCAAAAGAAAGATTTGATTCAGCATATTCTATCCAGCAAATGCTCTCCTCTCCTTAATATATTATCCTCTTGCGGATTGCATTGGCACATCAAGGATCGGCTAGGATTTAGGAGATCATTAGTAATGATGGTCTCCTCGAGCCAAACGCTGATCTGACTACCAAGCGTCACTGCTGAATCGATTAGATTTTTCAAGCAGTCGTGACGTTCTCTCTTCCTGTGATGACATCACATTTCAAAATATGAATCATCACGATCTTTTAATGATTTCCACGTAATCATAAATACTCAGAGGTTTTCCCGTCTATAAAAGGACTTCCTGTGATTCTATTTAGGTATCACAACTCCTTTTTCTTCCAACATTAGAAAAAAATCCTTCGAGATCAATGGAGTCACCAAGTAATATCCTTGATATTTCTCGAAATCAAATCCTCGATGAAGCAGCCCTCCAATCCTACTATCATGACCATCCCGCCGTGGCCAACATGGTCATAGCGAAGATTGAGCAGACGGGGCTCAAGCAGTTTGTGACGATCACTCCAAAACATTATCATGGAGATCTCCTTCGGGAGTTTCTCAAGGAATGTGTGGCAGAGAAAGAGGCGATATATGGATCCTTCCAAGGGAAGTTGATTCGTTGGTCACGGGAGACTTTCTCTCGTGACTTTGGACTTCCACGAGGTCCAGTATCGGTGATGGCATATAAGTCCATGGAACCGGCTCCAGAATGGACTGCTTGGCAAAAGTGACGCAATTCTCCATGGTTCAGGTTCTCTCCGACTCCCGCAGCAACGGGTCTCAAATGTGAATATAGTGAATTATTTCACGTTGCTAGCCACATGTTGCTGGGTGAGGATCCAAACAACTTCTGCCTTTCAAAGGAGATCTGGCAGGTTATGCTCGCTTTGGACGAAGAACTGGTCGAGGCTGATTGGGCAGGCCTCGTCTTTGAAGGCGTTCGTGATTGCGTCCGTGCATATCCAGCTATCCCTTTGCTTAATGGTATGCAGCTTAGCTGGTTGTTGGAGCAGTCCTTCCCTGAACTAGCAGATGGGCCGTCGAGCCTCCGTGGTTCCGACTTCTATCCTTCCATCTCTTCCGAGTAGGAGTGTTCCTCTGGTGGATTAGAATTTCCTTCCCTTGTTGCCCTTTTTTTTTTGATATTGTACTGTGATGTTAAGTTTTTTCCAAATATCAATGAAATCCAGTCAGCTTTTATTATTGAAACAAAAGCAAATAGATATTTCTTAGCAATCCATATGCATTTGAACTTCCATTCGATATAACCACAAAATATCAGCTGCTGCCACGTATTGTATTTGCTGAACATGTAAAGAAATCTGCTCAGCAACCTCTTCCCTTCAAATATGCTAGCAGCAACAATAAAAATTGCTATATTCTAGCAGATAACTTTATTAGCAATCAAATCCAGCACTCAGAGAATATGCTTAGCTTCTTCACGAAATCCAGAAAGAATAAGAGTAGCATCTCATTCATCCATAGCATTATCCAACTCCATAAGACCCAACTTAATGCACAACTCCTTGAATCTGGATTCTGCTAGAGGCTTTGTGAATATGTCTGCTATCTGATCTTCAGTGCATATGTACCGAACATCAATATCCTTCTTCTCCTGGTGATCACGAATAAAGTGATGACGGATATTGATGTGTTTGGTTCTTGAATGATGGACTGGATTCTTGGTAATGCACATAGCACTATTGTTGTCGCAATAGATTGGCACACATTCAGGAGAAATCCCATAGTCTTGCAATTGTTGCCTTATCCATAAAATTTGCGAACAACAGCTAGCAGCGGCTACATACTCTGCTTCAGTAGTGGATGTAGCAACAGAGTGCTGCTTTTTGCTAAACCAACTAATTAGCTTGTGTCCCAAAAATTGACAAGTACCACTCGTACTTTTCCTGTCAATTTTGCATCCTCCGAAATCTGAGTCCGAATATCCACTTAGAGCAAGATTGTCTGCTCTAGGATACCAAATTCCTAGACCCTCTGTGCACTTCAAATATCGCACAATGCATTTAGCAGTATCCAAGTGAGTCTTCTTTGGATTTGCTTGATATCTAGCACATAATCCAAAGGCGAAGGATATATCTGGTCTGCTAGCGGTGAGATACAGCAGTGAACCAATAATGCCTCTGTAGAGCGTTGGATTCACAGCATCTCCTTCCTTCTCGAGCGCAGCAATACATGTTGTGCTTATTGGAATCCTCAGACTCTTTGTCTTCTCAGGACAATACTTCGCTATGAGATCGCGAGTATACTTCCTTTGATGAATAAAGATTCCTTCTTCAGATTGTTGAACTTGTAATACAAGAAAATAAGACATCTTTCCCATCATGCTCATCTGAAAATTACTAGTCATGAGGTCGGAGAATCTATCACATAGGTCTTGATTCTTTGATCCAAAAATTATGTCGTCCACATAAATTTGGACTAGTAAGATACTATCTCCATCCTTGATCCGAAAAAGAGTTTGATCAATCCTCCCCTTTTCAAATCCGTTGTTTAGCAAGAACTTGGACAAGGTTCCATACCAGGCTCTTGGTGCTTGCTTTAGTCCATACAAAGCTTTCTTGAGTCTGTAGACTTGGTTGCCTTGTTCGAAACCCGATGGCTGCTCAACGTAAACTTCTTCTTTGAGCTCACCATTTCAAAACGCGCTCCTCACGTCCATTTGCATTACATCGAACTCGTGGTAAGCAGCATACGCGAGAAATAGGCGAATTGCCTCCAGCCTTGCTACTGGAGCAAACGTCTCATCATAGTCTATTCCCTCGCATTGTCTGTAGCCCTTAGCTACAAGACGAGCCTTGTTTCTGACTACTAGGCCGGATTCATCTTTCTTGTTCTTGAACACCCACTTAGTGCCTATAACACTTTGGTGCTCTGGCCTATCTACTAGTTCCCACACCTTATTCCGTGTGAATTCTGCAAGCTCCTCTTGCATAGCATTCACCAAGTCTGGATCTAGCAGAGCCTCTTCGACTTTCTTTGGTTCTTCACTGGAAATGTAGCATGCCAGCATAGCATTGCCGTTTCCTTGTCTGGTCAGGATAGGATCATTTACGTTCCCAAGAACACCGTCTAGGGGATGGGCACGAAGCCACGTAGGCCTGATACATGCTGGATTTTCAGCAACTGGTACTCCTCCTTGGTTATTATCATCATGAGCATTTTCCTCTTCATTCTCCTGGTGCTCAGCAACTGGAACGTCAGCAACTCCGTCTTCTGCATCTGCTACAGGATCTTCAAGGACAAGAACTCCATCAGCTGGGATTTCAGCAACAGGTTCTTCTGCGATTGGAATCTCAGCAACTCCTTTCCTAAGATCTTCAGCAGATTCTATGTCATCTTGATCATTAAGAATTCCCGCAACATCCAAATTGTCATTTAGATGTATTGTAGTGGTGGCCTCAGCATGATCATTAGCATCACCGGCCTGGTTAGCAGTCTGGTCACCTGCTAAGTGCGTCAATGTTGGATCAGCATCATTCACAGACCTAGTCGGATCAATACTCATATTTCTTGAAAGAATTCAGTAAAGATTGATCATTGACATCATTGGTCTCATGATTGCTATCCTCTTTTCCTTTGGTTACCCTGCGCACTAAAGTAGACTCATCACAAATAACATTGCATGTTATTTCCACAAGTTGAGTTGTCTCATTTAACACTCGATAGCCTTTATGAGAAGGATGTCCATATCCTAGGAAAACACCCTCATCTGATTTTGGCGAAAAAGTGTTAAGTTTAGACTTCCCATTGTTATGGATATAACATGTTGAATCGAAAGCACGAAACTGTTTGATAGAAGGCTTACGACCATTGTACACTTCATAAGGCGTCTTGTTAAATCTGTCGTTAATTGCACTCCAATTCTGAGTGTAACAAGCAGTCATAACCGCTTCTCCCCAATACTTTCCACTGAGTCCTGAATCAGCAAGCATAGTCTGCACTGCTTCCTTCAAGGTCCTGTTTCTTCGTTCTGCTAGCCCATTCTGCTGGGGGTCCTAGCAGTGGACTTCTCATGATGAATGCCAGCTTCTGCGCAAAAGTCCATCAGAATTCCATTGCAGAATTCAGTACCATTATCTGATCTAATTCTTTTTACTGTAACTTCCTTGTTATTCTGCTCTTTAAGAATCAGCTCAGGCAGAAGGATCTTGACTTCATCCTTGGTCTTTAGAAGTCGAATCCAAGTGTACCTGGAAAAATCGTCAACAACCACAAGTGTATACATTTTCTTGTTTACTGTGGGGTGGTCGGACTGGTCCAAACAGGTCCATGTGTAAGAGTTCAATAATTCTCCCTGAAGTAGCCTTCTCTGGGTTGGATTTAAATGAGGCTTTGGTCTGCTTGCCTTGTTGGCATGCCTTACATACGCCTTCTTTTCTGAATGTCTCAGCTGGCAGACCTACAACAAGTTCATTCTTGGCCAGGTGGTTAATAGTTTTGAAGTTTAGATGATTTAACCTCTTGTGCCAGAGCCATGTTGTTTCCTCTTTGTTCAGGGTTAGGAAGCAAGAGTGTTGCTGACCACTTTCCCAGTCAACAACATATAGGCCACCCTTTCGGATGCCTCGAAGTTTCACTTCCCCTGTCACATTGTCAGCAATACTACAACCTGTATTAACAAATGAGACAGTATATCCATTTTCACAAAGTTGGCTAATACTTAGCAGATTGTGTTTGAGGTTGGAGACGAGAGCTACGTTAACTATTCTCAATCCATTGCTCTCTATGCATCCCCTCCCCACAACTTTGCCTTCACTGTTATCTCCAAACTTGACTTTCGATCCATAAAGAAATTTCTACAAGTCTGAGAACAGCTCCTCATTTCCTGTCATGTGCTCTGAGCATCCGCTATCAAAGATCCACTTGTTTGATATACTTGAAGGTGTATGAGCTTTTGGACCATGTTCCTGCAACACAAATAATTAGGTTGATTTAGGTACCCGTTTAGTGTCGGGTCCTGCAGGATTAGCGATGATCATAGTTCCTTTCGGAACCCACATTTTAGTGACTTTCAAGATTTTCTTCTTGATTTCACTATTTACCATTGCGTCAACCTTTGGCTTAACATGTTTGACATTTTTATATCTTGGTGTGGTAGTGTGTTTGACCTTCCTTGCCCTTTGAAATACAAATGAATTGGGCTCAGGTCTTACATAGGTGTTCCTCCTATGTAGCGTGTTCTTCTGATATATTGTCTTTTCAGCATTATAGTGATATTGCTTTCTGTGGTGAAAGGTAGGTTTAGCTGTTCTTGCGTTTGGAACATAATGCTCAGCATACCTTGGTTTTGCTGAATACGATCTAGTATATGCTCTTGGATTTTGTTGAGGTCCAGCTTACACGTACTTAGTATTCGTTCTATTGTTCCTCTGCTGAGGCTTAGCAGATTCATGCACAGTATTCAATCTTGGGTTCCTCTGTTGAGGTCCATGAGTTGTATGTTTAGCAGATTCTGGCTTAGGCCTCTGCTGAGGTCTAGCAGACGAATACTTAGTAGTCTCTGCGGGAGACCTCTGCTGAGATCCTACAGACGTATTCAGAGAACGTTCATTCTTTTGCTCAGCAATTGGCTTAGCATTAGATGATTCAGCAATGACAATTCCATTCTCTTTTTCAGCATTTATCATTCCAGCAAAAACAAATGAAATTGGTTTCTCCTTAGAGGTAGTTGCTCTATCCGAATATCCAAGGCCTAAACCAGAGCGACCATTGTGATTTCTCTGTTGGCTTACAATGGCATTGAGTACTGCCCTGCTGGATGTATAATTGCAAATGCATCTTTCTTGGGGTTTTTTTTTCAAAGCAAGGTTCTCCTTTTCAAGATTATGAAAATTTGTCAATAATTCGGAGAAGTTTGCCTTAAGCTTTGAAAATCCTCACTTTCAGACCTTAGTCTTTCGACTTCCTCGGTCAAATTTGTAATTTTAAGTTTTAGGGAGGCGTTCTCCCCAATGATTTCATTTTTAATCTCATACATTTTTGTGAATTCTATACTTAGTTTCGTGAGATAGAATTCCTCAGAATCTAAGGTGAATTCCTCTGACTCATCTATAGTTGCAAAACTAGGAATGCTTACTGAAAGTACCTCGTTGTCATCGACTGCTAGGGTCGTTTCAGCATTATGTTCCGCGTCTGCATCAGGAAACTGGTCATCCACAAGGTTTGCCATCAAAACTAGCATGGCCTCCTCATCGTCTTCCTCAGAAGAGAGATAGTATTCCTCATCATTTTCAGGGATATCCTGAGCTTCTGTTCTTGTCAAGAGCGCCCTTTTGACTGCTTTAACAGCACGTCTTTCAAACCTATGCTTTAAACGCTCTCTCTCTTCTTTGCTTACTTTCGGACAATCATGCTACAAGTGGTCAGGAGAGCCACACTCAAAGCAAGTCCTAATCTTTCGCTCTGCTGAGCGGGCATATGAGGATGACGGCTGAGATTCCTTGGTTTCCTTCTCGGTCTTAGCCTCCATCAGCAACTTCTGAAGCTTTTTCATTTGCTCTTCCAGCTCACTGATCTTTAGATCGACAGGCTGGAAACCTGAGGTTGTAGGGACCTCCTTTGTTGGTGTTGCTAGGGCAGACCTTTCTTGATTATGGTAGGGCTTCTTCAACTTAAACTTGTTGAAATATTTCTTAGAAAAATATGCTATATCCTCAGAGCCAGCAGCGGATGTAGATGACGCTTGTGCTATAGCTGCTTCATTATTTTCCGACTGTTGTATTATAAATTCATGAGTTTTGAGTTGAGAGAATACCTCAGATGTAGTCATGTTGTTGAGGTCTTTTTCACTCAGACTAGTCATTTTGACAAACCAGTCATCTCTAGGATACAGCTTGGAAATGATCTTGTGGTTCATTTCTCCATTATCATACTTCTTTCAAAGATTGCTGAGTTCTCCAATAATCGTGTTGAAGCGCTCCTCCATAGCTTGTATGGATTCTCCTGCAAGCATGGAAAAAGATTCGTATTTATCTACAGCTACCTGTAGTTTGTTGTGTTTCATTTGGTCTGTCTCCTGAGAGGACTTGCACACATAATCCCACATTTCCTTAGAAGTGTCAAGCTCAAGCGCTTTGTCTTTCATCAGCTTTAGTAGGGAATCAAGGATCAACTTCTTTGCCACGTGCTCTAGTTGAGCTCTCTTCTTATCCTCACTTGTGTATTTCTCAAAAGGTTTTGCAACCATATCAGGTCTTGGGGATCTTGGAGCCCTTGGTTCTCCTTCAGCAACATCTTCAGCAGGATCATGTCCTATAAAAGTGTTAGCTTTCATGATTTTAATAGGACCTCTTACCAATACATCCGCCATCTCAGGATGTATACTCTGAAGTTGTATGAGAGCAAGCTTCTTCCATGAAGTAAAGTTCTCTCTGTCGTACTTTCCAAGCGAATGGTTCAACATTATTTTTGTTCCTTAAGTAGTTTCCTGAGCTAGATAGATGAAACAAGGATAAAAGTGCAAGGAAAAGATAGATCAGGTCTCAAAGCGACTCAGAAGCAGTCGGTTTTTCAACCTCCTGCTCTGATACCACTTATTGGTCCTCAAATATCAGAGTCGTCGTGCTTAAATATAAACACGAAATGCAGCGGAATGATTTAAACGTCTCTTACACTTATCTTTGTTTAAGCAGTATTTAAGCTCAAAATGTATTAGATGATTCTTTTCAGATATACGCTAGCAACTCTGTTGCTAGGTTTAAAATTAGTTTTGAACAGTTAGTAATAAAACAGTAAATGGACACAGAATTTTATTGTGGTTTGATCAAATAGATCTACGTCCACTCCTTAGCCAAAACGCTAAGATTTCCACTAGAAAAGTATACGAAAATACAAGGATTCGCCAAACACTTGTAGTAGGCGGCGAACTTTCGAACCGGCCACAACAAAGCTATCCTCCGATGATTCATACTTTTCCAAACACAACTACGGCCAAGTCAAGGGCGGAACCTTCGTGTAACTTGTCCTTCGCTGTCAGTGAGGTTTTTATAGTTTCCCTCGAAACTGTTCAGGAATGCGGCTAAAAGACCGTCGGAGTCAATCCTTTTCAGAAATGACTATTGGATCTTCCTAGGATGGAAGTTATCCCAATGATTGAAGATTCTCAACCGAAGTTAAGGAATCTCTTAAAGAGAAGTGTCAGATATTCAATGAAAGACACTACTCGGTAGTTGAGAGCTTTCAATACTTCTTTTATCACGAGCTCTCAACTGACTACTTTTTGCTTGTTCGCTTTTTCAAGGAATCTCACACTTGACTGTATTCGAATGTCAGTTGATTGAAGCAGTAGTAGTAGTAGTAGTCAATTCTCACTTTTGGACCTGCCTTTTATAGGTGGAGATTCAAATCTTGAATCTCCATGTCCGTTAGACACAACGGCTCCTCTGTTCGAAAGTGGTTTGACTTGATCAGACGCTTTTGGCGTTGTTCTGTACTTTCCGAATTACTTCGGGAAAGTCTTGTTCTTTGTGTGCGCTTTTGTCAGAACGGCAGTATAGCTTCAGCCTTTGACACTCTTGCTTTGCTAATGTTCCTTAGCGATCTGCTATCGTGTCTTGGTCTGTTGAACGCTCCCGTTGACAATCGATCCCTTGACGTCTGTTCTGCTAGCATCTTTCTGAGTTTGTTGAATGTTAGCAAATGTTAAAGCCTTGGCATTCTGCTAGCGTATGTCTTCTAGCAAATGTTGTCCTTCAATATCTGCTAGGAAATCCTCTAGCAGACTAATCTATTACAACTCAATTTATAACCTATACAGGACTTTACAAGATATGCTAGACTATCTAGAATTCAGCAAATGATCGACCAAGTGCTAAGGTTTGATCCAACAAAACCTTTTTACAAATAAATCATAAGGGAGATTTTAGGAATAATTTCCCAACAATAGGTGATAATAGGATTTCCCATGCTAAATGAGAAAAAATCTGAGCCATTAAATATTGCAATCGACGGCTCAGATTAAACAAATCCCGTCCAATTTTTGGTGCATTTTTTGCACATACTCAATACATAAAAGGGTAAAAATGTAAAAAATATATATTAAAAATCTTCAATTCATGCAGTTCATAAAACATAATATGCATACATTCGATGTAAAAAATGCAATATTTTGGGCATAAAACTGCGGCATATAATCAACGCAAAAAATGCGCTCAATATTAATACAAAAATGCATATGTTTTAGAATAAAAATGCATCTTATTCAAGTTAAGAATGCATCATTTGATGCAAAAAAAAATGCAGATATTTGGGAATATATTTTATGCGTAATTGATGCATTTTTTATCCTGAACGTAAATATAATGAGGAACATATACCAGCTGAATATAAAATCATGATTTTCGTGCGAATGTTCTAAATTTAACATATTCAATATGGATATCATATGAATTGACGTAAAAAATACATTTAATTTTATATATGATTCGTAAAAAATAGATTTAAATCGAGAAAGATATAATCGTTTGATTATAATGGGAGGAAAGAGAAAATTAGGAGAGAGAATGTTTAGATCTAAAGATAGAGAAGACGGGTATTCAAACTTAAAGGTTAAATTACTAAGATACTCTAATTACCTTATTTATTCAATAAATTATGAATTATCACAACCATTGGATTAACAACATAAAGGATCGAGATTCTTTCTCATTTAGCATGGGAAAAGCTATTTTTACATGATCACTACTATATCTATATATATATATATATATATATATATAGGGGTGCATTCATGGCTGAACATGTGTCCATGAATGAACAGAGACCAAAATCCAGCCTTTGATTTTGAAAATAGATGTCCTAGATTTTCTGTTGCCATTTATCATTGTTGCTAACTTTTTCTATCATTGAAAGGACAAATTAGTCCTAAATGGGAAAAATTGAAATAGAATCAAATCTACATGCTGATTTTTCGGATTCAGTTACCAAATCAAATCCACCACGATTTTTTTCATTATTATAATATAAATTGGAAAGAGAAAATACACCACGATTTATTCCATAATCTTAAGTTAATCGTTATCATTGTTTATGACTTTGTGTGTCATTGTTATGTAATTTTGTCAACTTCCACTAATATATTATCGTTAAATGTATAAACAATTTTAATTATTCATACAATGATATTGAATAAAAATAACAATGATCTTAAAGGTGTATTATAAATCAATTAAGACTAAAACGATAATTTTAATAAAATGATATTTAATGCAGGTAACAATGATAATATAAAACAGTGTACATGCTACATATTAACTGAGTTCACACAATGTAGAAAATAAATAAATAATTATCAATCCTTTAAACAAGAATTCGAACAATGAATCATCTATTCAAAAATAATGATACTCATTTAAAATAACAATGATAATCGCATATCATACAAAAATAATGAAAAATACTTTAATCCTAAGGATATAAACAGAGCCGCGGTTGATGGAGAACTCAACAAAGCTGCAGGAATTAAATGAGGCTCCAATGAAGAAGGCGACGACCGGATCGATCATCTGCGTGCCTTACATCCAGCGCTGCATAACCACTCGACATTTACTAAAAAAACAATTCATGAACCCTAAATTCTTTCCAACCCAAACTCTTCAACGTACAACAGAATCGAAACTTTGAATTAGTATATGATTAATGGAAATATACAGTCTTCATTGTGTAAAACAGTAACACTTATAAGCTAGTTTACCGGCATTCAAACATGGAGGTAAATACAATTGAGCACCTAGTCAAGACTACATACTTCAACAGAGAACATCACGCCAAGAAACCAAGAAATCTTGATCTTTCAAACAAAACAACGGCTCAGAATCATATAACGGTAAAAATGAAGATGGTGTACCAGCAGCTGAAATGCTGAATCGATACTTCACGGATATAATTAAACAAAATAAATAAGAAATCACACCCGTTTCAAACACTTCATCTGAAATCCTCAAGGCACAATAAATATAACACCCGTTTCAAGCGTTCTTCGTTCCTCAGCAAGAAGGAAGAAGCAAGATTGGAGGACTTGACGGCAAAGAGGTGACCAGCAGGGGTGGCGGCGAGGGAGACGGCAGCGGTGGCACCGCGGCCGATGGTGGGATCCCTGGTCCACGACATAATAAGAAAAGGAAAAGAGAGAGTGGGAAACGAAAAATGTAGGGTTTTGATTAGATATGATATAGAAATAAAAAATAAAAAGATATTAAAAACCTATAAATTGCATGATTATAGGGATTTCCAAAACTAACAACTTTATATAAATATGTGATACCAATATTACCAGTTACTTAATAAAATATTAATTAAAAAATGCTAAGTGGCACAATATGGGGCGTCCAAAAATTAAGACGAATGACTGGATAAATGGTCACTATTCATTCAGGACATATAGTTCAGATTTGAACACCATTCTATATATATAGTAGTGATCATATGAGAATAGTTTTTAGTATGAGAAATGAGAATAAATCTCAGCCTTTGATTTTGTCATTTCAACGCTCATGATCTATTACACTCCGTGTGCAGTTTTCCTTGATTATCCTACAATTTTTCAAAATTAAGGTTATTTTGGTAATTTCAGCTTTTTTTAAATCTGAAATAGTATTTCATCAGATTTTTTATTCCTTTCTTCGCGCGATTTGATTTCTTCTTCCTTCCTTCTTCGTTCGATTTGATTTATATTTCTTCTGTCGATCAGATTTTTTTTCTTTGTTTATGGATTTCGCATTCGTGTTCGGTCTCGACTTTGTTAATTGTGCGTGAATATAGTTTTAAAAAAATTGTTTTATTCAAATCGACGTTCATTTTTACTATTATATTGTGCATCTTTAGTGTTAACTTTGTGCATTTTTGTATCTTACAGGTTCATTTATTCTAAAGTGTGTTGATGAGATGAAGCATTTTAAGGGCAGAGTTTTTAGAACTGTTGATTTTGGTATTGGGTTTTATAGAGACTACGCTCGTGTTGCTGCTTTCAAGAAGAATATGTTTAATTTTTTTTAATTCGTATTTATATAAAAATGAAGTAAATTGGGCTAAAAATGAAGTAAATCGGGCTTAAAATGCCGGTTGCTGTTTGTCTTTAAGTATTTTTATAGTTTTAGCCTTTAAAGGCTAAAACTGCAGGATATTGGGGCAAAAATGCCGCGTTTTTCAATTTGTTGAGAATGAATCATGTTCGTCGATTTGATGAGATGGACGCGCGAGATCTATTCTTATTTCTCATAGTAACTCCTATTCTCACTTGATCACTACCCTATATATATATAGTGATCAGGTGAGAATAGGAGTAACTATGAGAAATAAGAATAGATCTCGCGCGTCCATTTCATCAAATCGACGAACATGATTCATTCTCAGCAAATTGAAAAACGCGACATTTTTGCCCCAATATCCTGCAGTTTTAGCCTTTAAAGGCTAAAACTGTAAAAATACTCAAACACAAACAGCAACCTGCATTTTAAGCCCGATTTACTTCATTTTTAGCCCGATTTACTTCATTTTTACATAAATACGAATTAAAAAAATTAAACATCTTCTTCTTCAAAGCAGCTACACGAGCGTAGTCTCTATAAAACTCAATACCAACATCAACAGTTCTAAAAACTCTGCCCTTAAAATGTTTCATCTCATCAACACACTTTGGTGAATAAATGAACCTGTAAGATACAAAAATGCACAAAGTTAACACTAAAGATGCACAATATAATAGTAAAATGAACGTCGATCTGAATAAAAAATACTCATTTTTACTTCTTTTTTACTGCACAAAGCCCGATTTACTTCATTTTTAGCCTGATTTACTTCATTTTTAGCCTGATTTACTTCATTTTTATATAAATACGAATTAAAAAAAAATTAAACATCTTCTTCTTCAAAGCAGCAACACGAGCGTAGTCTCTATAATGGAATAAATAAACCTATAAGATACAAAAATGCACAAAGTTAACACTAAAGATGCACAATATAATAGTAAAAATGAATGTCGATCTGAATAAAAAAAGTTTAAACTATATTCATGCACAATTAACAAATTCAAGACCGAACACGAATGCGAAATCTAGAACAAAGAAAAAAATTTGATCGAGAGAAGAAATATAAATCAAATCGAACGAAGAAGGAAGAAGAAATCAAATCGCGCGAAAAAGGAATAAAAAATCTGATGAGATACTATTTCATATTTTAAAAAAAAACTAAAATTACAAAAATAACCTTAATTTTGCAAAACTGCAGGATAATCGAGGAAAACTACACACGGAGTGTAATAGATCATGAGCGTTGAAATCACAAAATCAAAGGTTGAGATTTATTCTCATTTCTCATACTAAAAACTATTCTCATATGATCACTACTCTATATATATATATATATATATAGTGAGTTGCGTTCATTTCTGAACTATATACCATGAATGAACAATGCCCATATATCGAACCATCCATTTTTTTAATCAAATGGATGTAATTTGGACACGTGGCATTTAATTATTATTTTTTAAATATCAAAAGGGCGTTTTAGGTAGAATGGAAATTAGAATATTTAGTATGTAATTTTAGTTTCGTAATATCCTATTTTTATGCAATCTATAAAAGATATCATATCTTTTTTTTCTTTAATATTTTCCTTGTAAATCACTTTAATTATCAACCCTAGTAAGTCACGTTCATTCTCAAAGAACACCCAATCCAGCACATAGCCATAGAAGGCGGTGTGTTCGTTCTAGTCTTCTCATCATCGTCTTCATAATATTGGTGGCGCTTTTCCAACACACCGCCGGACAAGACAGCGCTCCTTCGCCTGCGCCAGTTCCTTCCAACGATGGTGAGTTTCTTTTCCCAGTTGCATTTTTGTCTTGATTCCTTTTTTTTTTTGTAAAGCTTCATTTAAAATATTTATTGGAAAAATGGTTGGAACTTTGTGATTTGGTAATGCCAGACACTGCGATTGATAAAGGGATTGCATATGGCCTCTTACATGTGGTACTCGTGATTACTTATTTAATCTAATGAATTGGACGAGTTTTTTTTTTTTTTTACATAGATTGGTGGTATAGTAAAATTTATTCAATTCTTCATGCGCCACTGGGATGTTTTGAAGTTTGATGATAACAACGTTTGCAGGAAATCTTGGAATTGGTGTGTTGCTCAAATTTGTGCCATTCATTCAATGAATGTTTGGCGATGGTATTGATTGTGAGGTGGCCATCACTGCGGCGGACATGATTCTTGATTGGGGAAAAGTTTGAATAATTTTGCTGGAAATTATTGTTTAATGGATTGTTAATTGTTTATCTATTTTTTATGTTTTGTGTACTCAGTTAATCTGTAGCATCATACGATGTTGATATTATCATTGTTAACTGTATTCACTATCATTTTATCAGAATTGTCGGTTTAATCTTAATTGATTTTTAATATACCTTTAAGATCATTGTTATCTTTATTAAATATCATTCTACGTTGTTAACATTATCATTGTTACTTTTATTCAGTATCATTTTATCAAAATTTATCGGTTTAATCTTAATTAATTTTTAATACACCTCTTAAAAATCATTGTTATCTTTATTCGAAATCATTGTACGAATGATAATCTGTTTATGCATTTAACGATACCATAGATTATTATTGTTATTATTTTTTTTAGTTCACGAACTTCTGAGAAATTGTCTCTACGTTCAATTCTTCCTTTGTTGATAAGTCTTGTCCTTTAGATAGCCATGACGTTCAGATCCCTCCTTCAGAGTTAAAATCATAGTACTCGGTCGGGCCACCTAATATCAATGCACATCAAAGCATCCTCGGCACTCGATTGGGTCACTCAACGAATTTTGGCCGAATAACGAACAGGTGGTGGGCATGAAAATAGTGCAAAGAGAAGAAAAGATTAAACATAAAAAAGGCCAAAATAATATAAAATCATGAAGCTGGATTAACCCAAATTGCAAATCAGAAAAATAGGGAATAAGACAGCACAACCGAGCCAAAGCAACAACAGACACAAAAAATATATGCGCCCACTGATGGTCCCAGATCAGAGTTGTCGTGGTGAATAGCAAATAACTAACTCACGAATGCAGTGGAAGATTAAAGATTATCTTGCACTTAAGTTCTTGTCAAAAATATTTAGCTCGGAATTGTTCTTAGGGTTGTTTCAGAGGTATACACTAGCAACTGTCGATGCTAGGTTTCAAATCACAACAGTCAAATAGTAAGCAATAAAACAGTAAAGAACACACAAGATTTATAGTGGTTTGATCTTAAAGATCTACGTCCACTCCTCAGTCGTATCACTGAGAATTTCACTAAAAAGATATTTGAAGTACAAGGAATCGCCGAACACTTGTAGCAGGTAGTGATCTTTCAACCTAGCCACTACAAAGCTATCCTCCGATGCTTCAATCTTTCGGTCAGCAGATACGGCCAAGTCCTTCGCTGTAATGGAGGTTTTATAGTTATCTCCTGAACTTTGTCTGGTTTTGGCAATAGCCCGTTGGAGTCAATCCCTTTTCAGAGATGTGACTGTTGGATGCTTCCTAGGATGGAAGGTATCCCAATGATTGGATTCTTGAGCAAAGTCAAGGAATCTCTTCAAGATATTGTCAGATATTCAATAGGGGACACTATGGTTGTTGAGAGCTTTGAATACTACTCTTTAAGAGGGCTCTCAACTGACTACTCTCTATTTTGCTTTGTTCGCTTTTGTCAAAGGAATATCTTTTCGCTTTTCGGTTGTTCAAGTGTTTGAATGTGCGAGTATGAGCAGTAGTCATCTTCTCTCTGTTGGACTTCTCTTTTATATCTGGAGACTCAAACTTTGAATCTCCAGACCCGTTAGACACAACGGTGTAATTTTGTGATCGAAATACTGATTTAGGTTTTAATTTTCGTACTTTTATTTAATATTTCGTAAGTTTTGTTTTTGTGTAGATCGACGTGCAGTTCGCATCGATCGACGCTGTTTCTATTTCTGCGTCGATCGACGCGCATCTGTTCTTCAGATTTTCAAGTTTTTAATTTTTGTTTGTTTCATTTTATTTTTAGTTTTAACTCACTATCTCCTTTTCCATACAGGTAGTGCATGAGTACGAGAGCTAAAGGAAAGGATCGGTTAGACTACGACCCAAAAATCGAAGCTACGTGCTGAAAGATCCGACGAAATAAATGGGGGCAAGAAAGCTCGACTGATCAGACAATGGCAGATAACGTACCACCACCGGACCATGTGCCACAACCGTTCGTCCAACCCAAGCCGATCGACCAGCCACCTCCACAGATACTGACTCTGGAGGAGCAAACAGCACTGTTTCAGGAAGTCCAAGCCATGAGGGCACAACTACAGCAACTGACTCTCGAGATGGATAATCGGAACAATCGGCGCATTCGCCCCAACCCACTCTTTGAAGATATTCCAAGGGAGGAAGACAAAGAAGATCAGGATCCGCCCGAGGAATCGGATGATGATGAGGAAGAAGAAGCTATGCAAACACAGTATCGACCTCAGTTCAAGGAGAAAGACTACAGGATTGGCATTAATGCCAATAACTTTGAGCTAAAGACCGGATTGGTGCAAATGGTGCAACAAAACCAATTCGGCGGAACAGCGACTGAGGATCCATACGCACATCTCGACAAATTTCTGATGGTCTGCAATACTATCAAGATCAAAGGGGTCAGCAAGAGTGCCATCCGAATGCGTCTGTTCGCATTCTCTCTGCAGGATAAGGCACAGTCTTGGTTTACTGCACTGGACAAAGAAAGTATCAGTACATGGACAGAATTACGGAATGAATTCCTAGGAAACATCTTCCCTCCGAACGTCATCAGACAGAGAAGGAAGGAGATCATCCGGTTTGCTCAAAGACCAGATGAAAGCTTCTACGAAGCGTGGGAGCATTACAAGGAGTTACTGAGATCTTGCCCAGGACATGGCCTACCTCCGGGCGAGCAAGCAGAAGCATTCTATGAAGGGCTCAATGAGAGGACTGTTGAGTTGGTGGATACCACACTGGGTGACACCATCATGACGAAAAGCGGGAAGAAGGCCATGGAATTTTTCCAAAAGATGGCCAACAACAATCAATGTTGGTCCTAGAGTTGAAGTCGCCCAGTGAAGGCTGTTGAGAAAGTAGTGGAGAAAAAGGCCGCTGAAGAACCTAATTGGGTAGCCGAGGTGAAGAAACTGCGAGAGGACTTCGCTACACTAAAATTAGAAAAGGCAGTTGCTGTAATAGAGCCTCTGCAAGCTCCACTGGAAGGAGACTGTGCCGATGTGAATTTTGTCCAAAGGGGCGGTTACCAAAACAATTACCATGGAGGATACCAGCAGCATAATCAACCCTACAACTACAATCATGCTAGGAATCATCCTGGATTTTCCTATGCGAACCAACAAGCTGCGGAGCAACCACCACCTGGATTTGTGGTGCAAGATGGAGTAGTGGTCGAGAAGAAGAAGACAAATCTCGAGGAAATTTTGGCTAAGTTCATGCAGGGGTCCACTGATAAAGTGAGCAAACTGGAGCAAGAAATCTCAGGCGTGAATACTAAAGTGGACCAGGTGCAGAAGCACGTGCAGATTATAGAAACCCAGGTCAGCTAGATTGCTGATGCCCTCGGAGCCCAGCACAAGCCGGGGCAACTTCCGAGCAACACTCAGATTAACCCCAAGAATCAGAATCAGAGGAATCAAATGAACGCCATCACTCTGAGAGGGGGAAAATCGTATGAAAAGCCAAAGCAGGCAGGAAAAGATCCACAGGAAGACGGGGATATGGAACAAGTCGAAGAAGCCACAGCCGACACGTCCACGTCGATCGACGCGGGATCCACGTCGATCGATGCAGCCTCAAAAGTCACATCGACCGATGCAGATCCATAACAATCGATGCAGGCCCCAGCCCGGCTGCGAAGAAGCTTCCTCTTGTAGGAACTGAGTCTACAATAGGCGATATGAATCGCCATTTATTAAAACTCCGGATTCGATTTATGGATATCAAAATAAATATCATGACAAACAGTAAATGCCCTATGCATGCTCCTATTTAATTTAATTCTTAGATTCAAGGGAATACCTGAGACTCCAACGACTGATCTACAGATCTAGATCGATGATGGCAATGAAGATAGTGCAGATCTGGATCTGGAACCGATCAAAGCGATGGTGTTCCTACAGATATGATCTTCTGATCTGTTCCCTTGCTCGATCCGGAAATCTAGTGAGGATACGCTACCGGATCTGCAGCCGCCCGCTCTCTCTCAATCTCTCTAGGGTTTCTGATTTGAAACTTAAAACTTATGTGTGAAAATGAGAGATTCATCTATTTATATAGATCTGAGAATGGGCTATTAGGGTTTAATAAACCCTAATGGGCTCTGAGCAGTGTTGGGCCAAACCAGGGATCAAATGCAAATAATAAAGTGGGCCTCCTATTAATTAATTCCATGTTCAACCCAGAACATAATTAATCAATAAACATTAATTCATGCCACCAGAGAATTAATGCTGACCTACCCCTTTATTACCACGTTATTAGGAACGGGTTGCATTGACTTGGTTAATCCCCATATTTAAGGTTTCAGACATTCATTAATTAATTCAGCGTATGACAATTAGCTGTAATTAATTAATCTCTTATTATTCCTGAGTAGTACCACTCAACCCTTATCACTTATGCTTGAATCAATGATTCAGCCTGCAGGACTTAGCATAACGAACCTCGTGAGCTTCCCAGGGAATGTCACCATCCTGAAACGGATATGGTTATCGAAATCCAGCCTGAGGAAAGCCCACACAAGCTGCCATCACCCAAGATGCAGATATACGAGTACATGTAAGACTCTCCACCATAGCAAGTCAAAGTGACAGTCAACCCATGTGTGCCCCTCAGCTTTCAATAGACTTTAGATCCGACCAAGTTACCGAGATCTTTACTCATTCATATGTCAAGTAGAATGGTTCATCTCACTGTTGATCCTATCAATACATTGATATGTACTGGTCACACAAAACAGTCAAGATAAACCACTTATGGACTTGTGTGCCGCAACCTAAACTGACAGCCAAACCAGAAACTGTCTCAGCTGTGATAACTTTTTATATCTCGCTAGGTCGAACGATCTATACGATCTTCTGTGATCTCTTGTACACCGTATGATCTCCCTATCGATGAGATAACTGGATGTGTTTGTTCGCATCGTATGATTGTTAATTCAGACAGGAGTTGTTTATTGCAAGTCATTAATGATTACCAGTATATCAAACATAACGTTTCCTAATATACCAATCATAATGCTTTTATGCATACAATTCCAACAATCTCCCACTTATACTCAAAGCATTATACCATTACTTTCCAGAGTATAACGTGTGTCTATTCTAATCTAGCTATTACATTTGGTCACCAGGTGGCCGGCATCTACCTCAGCCCTAGGCTACGAACATGACCTTCGTATGCCTTCTGAGGTAAGCCCTTTGTAAATGGATCTGCTAGATTATCCTTAATGTTTATCTTATCTATTAGCACATCGCCCCTCGCTACGATTTCTCGTATGATGTGGTACTTCCTCTCTATGTGTTTAGATGCCTTGTGAGTTCTTAGTTCCTTAGAGTCTGCTACTGCACCAGCATTATCACAATATACCGTGATAGTCTTGGGCAAACTCAGAACAATATCTAACTCTTGGAGGTAGTTCCAGAGCCATATTGCTTCTATAGAAGCCTCTGAAGCTGCCACATACTCAGCTTCCATGGTGGAGTCCGCGATACATTTCTGTCTCGCACTCCTCCATGATACAGCTCCACCTCCCAAGGTGAACACATAGCCCGAGGTCGATCTCTTCTCATCCTGATCCGCCTGGAAATCCAAATCCTTTCTTAGCATTTTGCATTCTAAAACGGGCAATCACAGTATCAGTATAAGCGACATGAGACAAGCTTAACATCCTCTTCTTGCGATCACGCAAGACTTTAATCCCAAGGATGTATCCAGCGTCTCCTAGGTCCTTCATTTGAAACTGTTCGGATAACCATCTCTTTATGTCTGACAACACCTTCACATCGTTGCCGAATAGAAGAATGTCATCTACATAAAGTGCAAGGAATACCACGCTTCCGCTAACGTATAATCGGTACACGCAACTTTTGGTTTCGCACTGTGAAAATCCATAGGATTTAATCACATCATCGAAACGTTTGTTCCATGACCATGAAGCTTGTTTAAGTGCATACAAGGACTTCCTTAGCTTCCAGACAAGATGCTCCTCACCATCCTTCACATAACCCTCTGGCTGCTGCATATAGATGTCACGACCTTCCTCAAGGTACCCGTTTAAAAATGCGGTTTTAACATCCATCTGCCAGATCTCTAGGTCCATATGTGCTGCTATGGATAGAAGAATTCGAATGGATTTGAGCATGGCTACCGGTGAGAAGGTCTCGTCATAGTCAATTCCCTCCTTTTGACTATAACCCTTCCCCACCAACCTGGCTTTAAAAGCCATTATTTCTCCTTTCGAACCTTTCTTCCGTTTGTATACCGATTTGCAACCTATGGCCCGAAAGCCATCTGGTAGCGTAGACTTCTGGTATACATCCATAGAGGTAATTGATTCAATTTCTGAATCCATGGCTTTATGCCATTTTTCCGCATCTTTGTCATTTACTGCTTCGTCGTATGTCCATGGGTCGGTATCATCTAGTCCATCTTCCGAGATCAAGTCCGAAGACTCTCCCACAAACATATACCGCTCGGGTTGGTGAGGTGCCCTCCCACTACGATGGAGCACTGGCACTGCGTCAGCAGTTGGTGCAGTTACTTGTGGATCAAATCCTTGCACTGGCGGCCGTGCAATTGGTTCAATACCTTCGAGAGGTACACTCAATCTACCACGGAGTTTTCCCAATGAAAGCGCATCATCCTCTCCAATTTCTTGGGGAAAGATATCACTCTTGGATTTGTGGTTTTTCACAAACTCGTCCTCTAAGAATCTTGCATTGGTGCTAACAACAATCTTCTGATCCTCAGGACAGTAGAAATAACCACCCTTCGTTTGTCTGGGGTATCCCACAAATAGCATTAGCTTGGACCTACCTTCTAACTTATCAGGTTCCTTCGACAAAACATATGCCGGACAGCCCCACACTCTTATCTTTGACACACTGGGCTTTCGCCCATGCCAGAGTTCCGAGGGTGTTTTAGGAACTGACTTAGAAGGTACCAGGTTCAGCAGATACACCGCTGTTAGTAATGCGTGTCCCCAAAACGAAACAGGCAAGTTCGCATAACTCATCATAGATCTAACCATTTCAAGAAGAGTCCTATTTCTTCTTTCCGCCACACCATTCTGCTGAGAAGTGCCTGGTGCGGTCCATTGGGATGTAATCCCATGCTCTGATAAAAACTGCAAGAACTCGTCACTGAGATACTCACCACCACGATCAGATCGTAATGACTTAATGGTCTTGTTTAACTTCTTCTCTACTTCCGCCTTGAATTCCTTGAATTTCTCAAAGCATTCAGACTTATAGTGAAGTAAGTAAACATACCCGTATCTCGAGTAATCGTCAATAAAAGTGACGAAATACTTAAATCCTCCACGAGCTTGCATGGACATAGGTCCACATAAATCAGAGTGGATCAGTTCCAACACATCACTTGCTCGAGACTGACTTGCCTTGAAAGGCCTGGTCGTCATCTTTCCCTCTATACAGGATTCGCAAACTCGATGTGGAACTACCTGGATTGAATCCAACGTTCCATCATCCACGAGTCTCTTTATCCTCTTTAGATTGATGTGACCTAGTCTCAGATGTCATAGATATGTAAGATCCTCATCAGAGATGAAAACTTTCTCTTCTTATGTTTAAATGAGTTATATGCAACATTAATGGAAGATTTATGCAAACAAGTTATGATATTAAGAGAGTCTTTTTGTATCCCACGACAGATAACACCGTTATTGCCATTGATAGTAACATGACTATCAAAAATAACTGAAAATCCATCATTAATTAAACAGGAAACATAAATAAGGTTCCGCCGAAAATCCGGCACATACAAAACATCTCCTAAAATCAAAACATTGTCTTGAAAGCATAATGTAACATCTCCAACTGCTACTGTAGACACACGAGCAACATTACCCATGGAGATCGTCACCTCGTCATCATTCAGCTGCCTTGTCGGCCTGAATCCCTGCAAAGTGTAACAAACATGATCAGTAGCTCCAGTATCCACTACCCACGAATGGGTAGAAATAGATGCTAAACATGTTTCTGTTACAAGTGCTAATGACGTACCTTGTCCAACCCGTTTGGTCAGAAAAACCTTCTTCCAGTGACCAGTTTTGCCACAACGGAAACACTTGCCCTTCTTCCCCGGTGTCACAGTCTTCTTTTTCCCAGAACTTTTGCTTCCAAAGGCTGTCTTCTTGAATTTCTTTCCAATCACCCCTTTAGCACCTTTCGATGAAGCAGGGCGACTACCGGAAGAAACCAAGACTGCTACGGTTCAGCCGCCGCCCCTTCCAACACAAACCCTAGCCGCCGCCCCTGACTGCTACAGCCGCGCCGCCGGACGCCGCTGTCTTCCTCAGCTCTAGCAGCCATGACGCCTACTGCCAGTCGCCGCGCACTCTCCGGCCAGCCGCACGAAGACCCGCAGCACCTGCCATCGTCGCAGCGCGCCTGAGAAACCCGACCACACGTAGCAGATGTTGCTGCTGTAGCCAAAAAGTGCAGCCTCGGTACGCGACATCCAAGGCTACGTACTGCACAGCCGCAGTCGTAGGCCACCGCTGCACACTCCTCGACGAGTTCTACTGCCTGTTGTCGCCCCTGCAGATGAAAAACCCGCCGCCCGCAGACGCCAGAAACGCAAGGGAGATGGAGACAGATAGAAATTGTGACTGCTCGTCACTGCACCACGCAGAGATCCGCCGCGAGCCACCTACGCGCGGCCACTGCGTCGCTTGCCGGCGGCCGCCACCGCCGCCTGCGCGCGGCTGCTACTGTCGCCGGAAAACCACTGTACTGCCTTGTCATTATTGTTCTTGTTCTCTCTCTTTTTCGGTTACAGATTGAATAAAAAATATTATAGATCTAGATCTATTACATATTTTTTCCTATCAATCTAATCGCGAATTTTCTCGCGATTTAAAACAAAACCAAAAATAGAGAGGGGCCACGAGAACAAAAAACATCCACGATAAAAATAAATTCATCCACAATAAATTAAATAACATGCATAAACTGATTATCAAATTTATTTTCCGACAGAGCCATGAAATACGAACCTGGCTCTGATACCAATTGTAGGAACTGAGTCTACAATAGGCGATATGAATCGTCATTTATTAAAACTCCGGATTCGATTTATGGATATCAAAATAAATATCTTGACAAACAGTAAATGCCCTATGCAAGCTCCTATTTAATTTAATTCGTAGATTCAAAAGAATACCTGAGACTCCAACGACTGATCTACAGATCTAGATTGATGATGGCAATGAAGATGGTGCAGATCTGGATCTGGAACCGATCAAAGCGATTGTGTTCCTACAGATCTGATCTTCTGATCTGTTCCTTTGCTCAATCCGGAAATCTGGTGAGGATACGCTACCGGATCTGCAGCCGCCCGCTCTCTCTCAATCTCTCTAGGATTTCTGATTTGAAACTTAAAACTTATGTGTGAAAATGAGAGATTCGTCTATTTATATAGATCTGAGAATTGGCTATTTGGGTTTAATAAACCCTAATGGGCTCTGAGCAGTGTTGGGCCAGACCAGGGATCAAATGCAAATAATAAAGTGGGCCTCCTATTAATTAATTTCATGTTCAACCCAGAACATAATTAATCAATAAACATTAATTCATGCCACCAGAGAATTAATGCTGACCTACCCCTTTATTACCACATTATTAGGAACGGGTTGCATTGACTTGGTTAATCCCCATATTTAAGGTTTCAGACATTCATTAATTAATTCAGCGTATGACAATTAGCTGTAATTAATTAATCTCTTATTATTCCTGAGTAGTACCACTCAACCCTTATCGCTTATGCTTGAATCAATGATTTAGCCTGCAGGAGTTAGCTTAACGAACCTCGTGAGCTTCCCAGGAAATGTCACCATCCTGAAATGGATATGGTTATCTAAATCCAGCCTGAGGAAACTCCACACAAGTTGCCATCACCCAAGATGCAGATATACGAGTACATGTAAGACTCTCCACCATAGCAAGTCAAAGTGACAGTCAACCCATGTGTGCCCCTCAGCTTTCAATAGACTTTAGATCCGACCAAGTTACCGAGATCTTTACTCATTCATATGTCAAGTAGAATGGCTCATCTCAATGTTGATCCTATCAATACATTGAGATGTACCGGTCACACAAAGCAGTCAAGATAAACCACTTATGGACTTGTGTGCCGTAGCCTAAACCGACAGCCAAACCAGAAACTGTCTCAGCTGTGATAACTGTTTATATCTCGCTAGGTCGAACGATCTATACGATCTTCTATGACTCTTACACACCGTATGATCTCCCTATCGACGAGATAATTGGATGTGTTTGTTCGCATCGTATGATTGTTAATTCAGACAGGAGTTGTTTATTGCAAGTCATTAATGATTACCAGTATATCAAACATAACGTTTCCTAATATACCAATCATAATGCTTTTATGTATACAATTCCAACACCTCTTCCATATCCGCTGCGGTTTTCCAAAACAAAGATGAACGAAAGGTACGCACGCTTCTTGGAAAATATGAAGAAGGTGCATATCAATATCCCATTGGTTGAAGCACTGCAAGAGATGCCCGGATACATCAAATTTTTGAAGGACATGGTCTCTCAGAAAAGACCCTTCATGGAGCAAGAAACAGTAAATTTGTTTGAAGAGTGCAGTGCCATAATCCAAAAGATGATGCTAGTTAAAAGGGAGGACCCAAGTTCTTTCACAATTTCTTGTGTTATCGGAGGGGAGACCTTCGGGAAAGTCCTCTGTGATTCTGGAGCATCGATCAATCTGATGATGTTGTCTATCTTCAAACGGCTGGAGATTGAAAGCATCAAACCCATGACCATTTCACTACAGATGGTCGATCGATCAGTGTCCTACCCGAGTGGCATCGTGGAAGATGTGCTTGTAAAGGTGAAACACTTCATTATCCAAGAAGACTTCGTGGTGCTCGACATGGAAGAAGATAGAAACATCCCTCTGAATCTGGGAAGATCGTTCCTAAAGACCGGCAGGGCACTAATCGACATTCGAGACGGCAAACTGACATTCCACGTTAACAATGAGTCAGTCACTTTCTCCATCTATAAAGAAATACAAAAGCACGATGAAGGGAGCTACGAAGAGGAATGTCATATGATCAATTACTTCAACCCGATGATGTCATCTTCATTCGCTTCTCTCAAAAGTGATCCGGATTTTCTGGAGAACTGCCTACAGCACTCGCTATTTTCATCGATGAATTTAGAAGAGGCAGATGATGAAATTGTGAATCTGGTAATGGAGCTGGATGTGTTCGAAGATATAACTCGGGAAAAGGAGAATAAGAGAGAGCAACTACCAAGCCGGTACAACCAGAACAAGCCAAGGAAATGGGGAAAGCAAACCACATCGATCGATGCCGGAGGCACGTCAATCGATGTCGGAGGCACGTCGATCGACACAGCCTTAGCAGTCATGTCGATTAACGCAGATCGAGTGTCGATCGACGCGAGCCTGGAGAAGCAGTCATCCAGCTCCGACCCGCCAGTTCTGGAACTCAAGACGCTCATGGCACACCTCAGGTACATTTTTTCTGGAATCTAATGATACTTACCCTGTGATCGTCTCTGCTTAATTGACACAGGGGAATCGAAAAAATTATTGCGAGTCCTACGGAAATACAAGTCCGCCATTGGATGGACTTTGGGGGATATCAAAGGGATCAGTCCTTCGCTCTGCATGCACAAGATCATTTTGGAGGAGAATGTCATGCCAAAGAGAAAAGCACAGCGGCGACTGTGTTAGATAATCTCGTATATATCTTCAAATATATGATTAGATATATTTGATTGAAAGATATCTTTAGTTTTTAGATATATCTAGTTTAGAGATATATTTAGTTTTAGATATATCTTGTTTTAGATTTATTTGATAGGATTTAGATAGATTCCCTATTCCTAGTTGATTTAGATTTCTAGTTTATTTTGCCTATATATACCTCTTTCCATTCAGCAATAATAAGTTACAAGTTTTTCCCGTTCATATTTTATGTCTGCCTACTTTCAACAGTTTATATGCTAGTTTGATGCTCTAGCATCACGTCATCTTGTCTTCTATTTGTCTTGCGGCTGCCACAACAAACTGAACCCTATCATTCAGGAAGCCGTAAAGAAGGAGGTACTCAAACTCCTAGACCATGGCATGATCTACCCGATTTCCGACAGCAAATGGGTAAGCCCTACACAAGTTGAAGCCAAGAAAGGGGGGATGCAGATCATAAAAAATGACGATGGAGAGGAGGTCGCAACAAGACCAGTCACTCGGTGGCGATTCTGCATTGACTACTGGGCCCTCAACGCCGCCACGTGCAAGGATCATTTTCCTCTCCCATTCATTGATCAAATGTTGGATAGATTATTTGGTTACCCTTTCTATTGTTTTCTTGATGGCTATTCAGGGTATAACCAGATCGCTGTGGCGCCGGAGGACCAGCACAAGACCTCATTCACCTGTCCATACGGAGTGTTCGCGTACCGATGGATGCCATTTGGACTGTGCAACGCACCGCCGACTTTCCAAAGATGCATGATGGCAATCTTCCACGACTTGATTGAAGATGTCATGGAGGTATTCAAGGATGATTTCTCAGTTTTCGGTAGCTCATTTGATGTTTGTTTGCAGAGTTTGGCTACTGTACTGGAGAGATGCACTGAGACAAACCTATGCCTCAATTGGGAGAAATGTCACTTTATGGTGCAAGAAGGAATTGTGCTAGGCCACCGAGTATCAGCTGAAGGACTGGAGGTGGACCGAGCCAAAGTGACAACTATTTAGAAGATGCCACCGCCAGCCAATGTCAAAGCAGTTCGGAGCTTTCTCGGCCACGCCGGGTTTTATAGGAGGTTCATCAAAGAATTCTCGAAGATATCTCGTCCATTGTGCAACCTGTTGGAGAAGGATGTTCCCTTCGTCTTCGATGACGAGTGTTTGAAGGCCTTCAAGAGACTAAAAGAGGCACTAGTGACTGCGCCGGTCTTGACATCGCCAGATTGGGGTGAGCCTTTCACATTGATGTGCGACGCCAGTGACTACGCTGTTGGGGCAGTCTTGGGGCCGCTGAAAGGAAGACTCTTCCACGTGATTCACTACGCCAACAAGAGCATGAATCCGGCGCAGTGCAACTACACCACCACAGAGAAGGAAATGCTCGCGGTAGTGTATGCATTTGACAAGTTTTGGTCCTATCTGATAGGTTCGAAGACAATTGTCTACACTGACCATGCAGCTATCAGATATCTGTTCGCGAAGCAAGATGCCAAGCCCAGACTGATAAGGTGGATACTGCTGCTACAAGAGTTTGACTTGGAGATCAAGGATAAAAATGGGAGTGAGAATGTGATCACAGACCACTTGTCACGACTCGAGCCACCAGACATTCCCCGACGAACAGATCTATGCTCTTAGGGATTTGAGAAAGACGTACGAGTCCAAAACACCTTGGTATGCGGACTTCGCCAACTACTTGGTAGCCGGCGTACTTCCACCGGACTCTTCTCCATGTGCAAAAAAGAAGTTTCTGCACGACGTAAGATTCTACTATTGGGAGGATCTCTACCTTTGGCGTAGATGTGCTGGCATCATTCCTCGTTGTGTGCCTCAGTCCGAGTGGCATCAAATCTACGAAGCATGTCATTCATCTCCTACTGGCGGTCATCATTCAGCCAATCGGACAGCATTCAAAATTCTTGCGAGCGGATTCTATTGGCCATCCATCTACGAGGTCTGTCGCGGATGGATTACGAGTTGTGATCGTTGCCAAAGGACCGGCAACATCTCACGGAAGGATGAGATGCCACAGACCCCGGTAATTAAAGTGGAAATCTTTGATGTGTGGGGGATCGACTTCATGGGCCCTTTTCCGTCATCCCATGGGTTCTCATATATTCTTCTTGTGGTTGATTATGTGTCACGATGGGTCGAAGCCATTCCAACAGCCACCAACGACTCCAAAGTCGTCATCAAGTTCCTGCAAAAGCTTATGACAAGATTTAGGATGCCAAGAGCCTTGGTAAGTGATGGGGGATCCCATTTTTGTAACAAATGGCTTGCTTCTCTTCTTGCTAGGTACGGAGTTAAGCATCGTGTTACTACCCCATATCACCCTCAAGGGAACGGGCTGACAGAGCTGTCCAACCGCAAAATCAAGCAAATCTTGGAGAAGACGGTGAAGCAAAGAAAAGATTGGGCTGTGAAGCTCGATGATGAATTATGGGCATACCGCACTCGCTCAGGCTCGTCATCTTCACGAACCAATCCTCCCGTGGAAAGAGCTTTGAGATGATCTTGTTATTCATCTCTCCATTATCATATGACTTGCCCAGATTCTGGAGCTCTCCGACAATGGTGTTGAATCTTTCTTCCATAGCTTGGATAGTTTCTCCTGCATGCATAGAGAAAGATTCATACTTATCAACAGCTACATGGAGCTCGTTGCGTTCCATCTAGTCGGTCTCCTGGGAAGATTCGCAGACATAATCCCACATTTCTTTAGCCGTATCAAAATCTAATGCTTCGTCTGCCATTAACGGCGGCAAAGAGTCAAGGATCAACTTCTTTGCTAAGTGCTCCAACTGAGCTCTCTTTTTGTCCTCCGCTGTATATTCATCAAACTTCTTCTCGATCATCTGCAGAGGTCTCGGTTGACCATCAGCGACTGGACCGACGAAGGGGTTGACCTTCATAATCCTTATGGGACCTTTGGTGAGAACATCCACCATCTCTGGATGTATGCTCTGGAGCTGGATAGTGGTCATCTTCTGCCATGAGTTGAACTTTTCTTTGGTATACTTTGGCAAAGTATGATTCATCTCGACAAGCTTAGAGTTCCTGAGCTAGAGCAACAAAAGAACAAAATACCAGTGCAAGGAAAAACAATACAGATCTGGTCTTAAAGCGACTCAGAAGCAGTCGGTCGTTCGACCTATGATAAGCTCATAATTATACTCACTTATCTATATTTTTCTCCATTGTTTCAAGTGTTTTATGTTATGTTTTTACTTATTTCTGTGCATGAGTCTACTTTAGAGGGTGTTATGCCTTTGATGGGTGAATTTTGCAGGTTTTAGGCCAAATTCATTGGAAACCCGTACCGAAAGCAGATGATGTTCAAAGGAACAGTCACGACTTCTTCCACAGATGGAATCTGAGTTAATGGAGCACATGGATGGAAAGATCTTTGAATTAGCTTTCCAACGCAACTGGAATCGGGTCAATCGGAGTTCGGGAGAGGAAGTTATGGCCAAAACCGTGAGACTGCGCAGACAGATGCATCCGTGTCGAGAGACAGGATTTCTGTCGACCGACAGGATTCCTGTCGATCGAAATTCCTTCTGTCGGTCGACACAGAAGCCCGGAAAAGCTATTTTGGGCCTGTTTTGGCAGTTTTTGCTATTGTGACTCAATACTCAAATTAGGTCTTTTTCCCCCTCTATAAATTAGAACTTTCAGGCACGAAAATCATACATCTTTATGCATTATGTTACATTGAGTTTTGGAGTTTTTCAAGACATTGAAGGTTCCTTTTCATTTGTAAGTTCTTTAATAATATGTTTGCTTTAATTCTAGTCATGTTTTGTGGCTAGAACCCTAAACAGGTTCTAGGGTTATGATTTCTTTTCTGATGCATGTTTAATTGATATCAACTCATATAGCATGGATTAATTCTCTGATTTAATTTAATAATCTAGATTAAAAGAAGGACCGAGAGGTGAATTGAGATCTAGGTTTATAGTTAATAATTGATGGATCGAGAGATGAAAATTATTAACAGGAAGAGAGAATTAATTGTGTTTGTTTTCTGTCTCAAAAGGAAGAAACTTGCATAGGAATTAATTAGATAATTATTGAGATTAATTAATTTGGTGTTCTTGAGACCGAGGGGAGATAGTCACTAATTAATAATCTAGGATTTAATTGCCTGACCAAGGAATTTAATCCACAAAAATCTATGTTTTCCCCATTGCTGAGTTGATTGATATTTACATGTTGATGATTAGATTATCTGCCCTAGGATCTGTGCTCTCTTTAATTGTTTTAAAACCCCTTTATTTTCTGCAATTGTTATCTTTAATTTCCAAAACAAAACCCCAGTTTTCCGATTTCCTCAAACATCTATGTCCTAAGAATCATGGCTAGTACTTTGGATTTCTCGTTGCACATTCCCTGTGGGATCGACCACCCTTGGGTGTAAAAATATTATTTGCTTAACCGCTTTACTGCAGTTATCAACCTACCGCTCTGATACCACTTGATGATCCCAGATTAGAGTCATCGTGGTGAATAGCAAATAACTAACTCACGAATGCAGTGGAAGATTAAAGATTATCTTGCACTTAAGTTCTTGTCAAAAATATTTAGCTCGGAATTATTCTTAGGGTTGTTTCAGAGTATACACTAGCAACTGTCGATGCTAGGTTTCAAATCACAACAGTCAAATAATAAGCAATAAAACAGTAAAGAACACACAAGATTTATAGTGGTTCGATCATAAAGATCTACGTCCACTCCTCAGTCGTATCACTGAGAATTTCACTAAAAAAATATTTGAAGTACAAGGAATCGCCGAACACTTGTAGCAGGTAGTGAGCTTTCGACCTAGCCACTACAAAACTATCCTCCGATGCTTCAATCTTTCGGTCAGCAGCTACGGCCAAGTCAAGGGCGTGCCTTCGTAGAACTTCTCCTTCGTTGTAATGGAGGTTTTATAGTTCTCTCCTGAACTTTGTCTGGTTTTGGCAATAGCCCGTCGGAGTCAATCCCTTTTCAGAGATGTGACTGCTGGATGCTTCCTAGGATGGAAGGTATCCCAATGATTAGATTCTTGAGCAAAGTCAAGTAATCTCTTCAAGACAGTGTCAGATATTCAATGGGGGATACTATGGTTGTTGAGAGCTTTGAATACTTCTCTTTAAGAGAGCTCTCAACTGACTACTCTTTCTTTTTCTTTGTTCGCTTTTGTCAAAGGAATCTCTTTTCGCTTTTTGGTTGTTCAGTGTTTGAATGTGCGAGTATGAGCAGTAGTCGTCTTCTCTCTGTTGGACTTCTATTTTATATCTGGAGATTCAAAGTTTGAATCTCCAGACCCGTTAGACACAACGGTCTTCTCCGTCCAAAATGGTTACTTGCTTTTTCTTCCTTTCCAGTGTGGTACAGTGCCTTTTTACCTACTTCGGGTAAGGCTTTTGTCCTTTGTTGTACCTTTTGTCAGAACGGGCGTCTTTAGCAAGTCGCAGCTAGGTTTCTTTGCTTAGCATTCTATCGGAGAATGCTGGAAACCTTCTGCTAAGTCATTTGACTTTTCTGATTGCTAAGTACTTCTAGCAATCTGTCTTCGTAGCCAATCTGCTGAATCCTCAGCAGGTGCTCACTCAGCACTTGAGTCTTGGCTCTTGATTGCTATATCTTCTAGCAATCTCTTCTGTAGTAGCGAATACTGACTCCTTCAGCATTCCGCTATCTTCATTCTGCTGACTGCTAAGCGAATGCTCCTAGCAGTCTCTTCTTTTTTGCATATGATTGCTAGCACCTTAGCAATCACTCTTCTTAATACATGACTACTTTCTTTCTTAGCAACCATCCTTGTCTGTTGACTTCTCTAGCATCTACCATCTGCTGAGAATACTTCTAGCAATCTAATCTATTACAACTCGATATTTTCCCTAAACAGGACATTACACAAGAGTTGCTAGACTATGCTAGACTTCAGCAATGATCAACCAAACTACTAAGACTTTGATTCAACAAAATATTTTACAATTTTGATCTAAGGGAGAATTACAACATAATTCCCAACACCCCCACCCCCCCCCCCAATATAGATAAACAAACACTTAAAAGTTTATCGTTTTATTATGCTTGGCGCGAGCGAATATATCAAAAGTGAAGACAAAATTTTGTATGATAAAAAATAGACAATATACATTGTAAAAGATGATGAAGAGGAACTATAGCACCCGGATGGGACGCTTATTGAGTTTAGGATATTCTATTTTCTTAGTCGAAGGCATAATGACTGATTCCCAAGACCGAACGGTATTTTGTGACATCTTAGAGAAGAAGGAATCACCCAATTTTGAAGCTCTATACTATCTACGTACCATCCATTCAAAATGGTGTTGCTGGAGGCGAGGGCAATACATCTGCGCAGTTAGCTTTTTTGAAGTAGTTTCTTCATCTCGTTTATTCATCATTCGAAATCTATATGCCCCACGATAGACGCCAATATTGAGGTTCGATTTAAACGGAGCCCATGGATTCAAATTGAGACGAAGATTTGAGAATTACAAGAGATGAATATAGAGAGAAAAGTTTCTAGGGTTTTTTCCCTCTCCCATTTGCATGTAAAATGAATACATATTTAAAGCATGAAATCCTAACTATCTTCCCTCCATTTTAGGGATAATGGAGAATAATTATCTATTAAGTTGGTCTTTGTGTTGACTGGGTCTTTCCTTTTGATTGAGTCTTTCTTTGATTGGGTCCGGTCCTCCTCGACACTGACTCCCATAGGTGGTCGGTATCGAGGATCCCTAAGAGTTGGCGTCGATCCCTTCTCTTAGGCGATTCTAAATCTTTTCTATTCCAAGCAGGCTTGTGAGTACTTTTGGGTCGGTGGCTGTTTGGACAGTCGAGCTTAGCGGGCCTGAACCTCTGGGGTCTGGCCCCAACACTGCGCCACTTCATTTCCTTAGTAAGGATGTCCTTATTTTTATTTTTAGGGATTTAATAGGAATGTAAGGGTAAAAATATAAATTAAAACAATTTTTAAATTTTAATTTATTGAGGAGCGTGTAGAGTCTAGACTACCGTTTTATAATAGCAAACCGTAAATGCAAACATAAAACAGAATCAAACATGAGCGTTGGAAATTGTCTATTCTTCTATGACTCAGTCGCAACATGTTACATATATTTATGACTTAAAAAAATAATATAATATTATATAATATAATATAAATATATCTGCCGTTGTATTTCGGCGGTAGTAACTGTTTTTCTCCTAAAATCAAAGCATAGTGGACTCAGAATGCCGGCCGGCTAATTTGTACATACACAAAACGACATTGACTCGACTAATCAAACGACATTCCCAAAATTATATTTATGACCATTCCTAGTTGTCACTTATCCTCATTAATTTAAGGGAGAAGGTGTAATAGGCCTCTCTCTCTCTCTTACTATATTTTTACTCCTATTTAGTTATATTCAAAAAAGATTTTTTGCCTTAAGAAATTAGAAACTCTATACTAACCTCCTTGTAAATTTTTGGAAAAAAAAAATAAAATAAAATAATATTCTCTCCGTTCCGATTATATGGTCCAGTTTGATATTTTGCACGTTTGTAAAAAAATATTTAATATTTAAACAAACTTTCAATATTACCCTTATTTAAAGTATTAATTAACCACTCATTTTTTATAATATTATATTTAATATTCTTATTTTCAAAGTTATTGAAGGGTGTAACTGTAAATTAACAAAGAAAAACAATATCAAATATAGAAATTGGACCATATAATTTAATAAATGTGCTAAAAACTTACCATAGTGTAAATTACAAAAACACACTTTTACCTTTATTTTAAAGTTCAAAGACTTTCTACTATTAAAAAAAATTATATCATGTCTTGCTAAATATGCAATAAATTTGTAAAAATAAAATATCAGCACATGATTAAAAAAGAAATGAGTTGGTCTCCTGAGAGATGGTCTCAACATTTTTTTATTGTGAGACGGACCTTAATATATCATTTCAATAAGTTAAATACATCATTTCATTTTTAAAAATTATATTATTTGCAACAAAGAAATACATCATTTGCAATAAAGAAACACATCATTTCATTAAATTCATTTCACAATAAAAATGGTGAAACATCTTTTGCAATAAAGAAACACATCATTTCATTAAATTAATCTCACAGTAAAAATAATGAGATCGTCTCATCTGAGAATTTGCCAAAATAAATATATATTCGATGAGTTTGTATTAAATTATACACGCATCGTTGATGTGAACGGTGTCGTAGTTTGAATAAATTAATCTGTGAGGGACATATAAATGAAAATGATATATAGGGTCTTCCATTGCATGTATATGAGATTTCAACATTCCATATATTCCATGTGGGGGAAATAATTAATAGAAAAGGATATGGAAGGCCTCAGCAGAAGTGTTAGTAGAAACAGCAGCGGGCGTTCCAACAGCTCGAGCTTATGGCGGAACACGAGCATGGAGGTGTTCTCAACGTCGACGCGGGAGCGGAGCGACGAGGAGGCGCTCATATGGGCGGCGCTGGAGCGGCTGCCGACGTATGCTCGGATAAGGAAAGGCGTGTATGCAGAAGAGAAGGGGGAAGTGAGAGAGGTTGATGTCATGAATCTTGGGCTGCTGGAGAGGAAGAATCTCCTCGACAGGCTGCTCAAGATCGCTCAGCAAGACAATGAGATGTTTCTGCTCAAAATGAAACGTCGTATCGACAGGTTTTGTTTTTCCCTACTTCAGATCACCAGCCGAGTATAGCCAGGTTTGAGTTCGAGCTCGACTCGAGGTCAAACTCGTCAAGCTCGACTCGGTTCGATTGAGCTCGATTATTTTAATTTATTTTAATTTTTAATTTAAAAATTATATTATTTATTATAAAATAATAAATTTAGGAATAAAATTAAAATTATATTAAGCTCGATAAGGCTCGTGAGGCTAGCTCGAACCTAAGCTCGAGCTCGATAAGGCTCGCGAGCCTGTCGAATCGAGTATCACAAAGCTCGAGCTCGAGCTCGGCTCGATTACTTTCGAGTCGATTTCGAGTTTTTTTCGAGCCGATCCCGAATAGCTTGCGAGCCGGCTTGACTCATACTTACCCCTAACTTCAATAATAAATTTTCTTTTTTAAAATCGTTGATATATTTATAAAATTTTTACGTTGTTTTTTTTTTTCTAAATGTCAATCATGTACTATTTATTTAAAATCAATGGTCGAATTAAGTCATTGCAGATCCTGTTTTTCACTTTTTATCATTCATTCCCTATTTCACAATTAAAATTACTAATTTTATTCAATATTGTTTTATAATTTGATTTATTATAATTGAATTAATTTTATAAATTCAACTACCCCATGGAATTAGGATATATAATTTTTTTAAGATTAATTTTTTAACTTTTAATTAATTTAATTATTAAAATTAATTAATTTATAATTATAATTTGTTTTCTTATAAATCTTTTATTTTTATAATTAAAATTCGATGCAGGATTATGATTTTAGCACATTTTTTAAAATATATCGAACGTCGTAATATTTATTTTTTTAAAAAAAAAATCAACCAAAGACCATGACATTATTCTAATTGCCATTTATTCAACTAGTCATTGGATTTACTAACTTTTATTTAATATTTTTAAAATTTCATTCTATTATAATTTAGACTAATTTTTATAAGCCAACAGAGTTCATCCCACTCAGTACAAGTATATAATAGTTTTCTAGTATTTTATTGTTTATTTTTTAGCTAATATATGATAATCAAAACTAGTTAATTCATAATCATTGATTTTAGTTTTTTTTAAATTATTATAAATAGTAGTTAATTTTTATTTTTAAAAAAACATTTATTAAATAAGATAGTGGAGTAGTAAGTGAAGCACTGTAAGAGTAAACTATTTGATCTAATAATAAATAATCAACTATTTGTATAATCAATAATTGAAAATGATATAGGGTTGGCATTGATCTTCCGACTGTTGAAGTTCGGTTCGAGAAGTTGAGTGTTGACGCTCAAACTTATGTCGGCAGCAGAGCGTTACCAACCATCGAAAATTTCGCAGCTAATATATTGGAGGTAATTAATACTTCCTCCGTTCCAATTATATAGTCCGGGTTATTATTTTAGGATGTTTCAATTATATTGTGCAGTTTCTATGTTAGGTATTGTTTTTGTTTGGTAATTTACAATTATCTCCCTGAATAACTTTGGAAAATGAGATTATTAAATATAATATTATGAAAATGGGAAGTTAATTAATGTTATAAATAAGGGTAATGTTGGAAGTTTGTTTGAATATTCAATAATTTTTTACAAACGTGTATCATCAAATTGGACTACATAATCGGAAGAGATGAAGTAAATATTATTAAAATCTTTCTTTTTAATTGAATGTAGTGAGAGAAAAAAGTTGAGCACTTTCCATTGAGGAGACAAATATATTAATTTTTGTCTAACTTTTTAACTTATTCTAAAGTGATGTTATTCAATAAATTCATCACCTATTAAATGTAGTGAACAATGTTGAGTTAGTTTTTTTTTAAAGAATATTAAACTATGTTCCCGTATCAACATGAGTATTAAAAATTTATTTTCTACAAATTAAATGATATTAAATTTATACTTTGTATCATTGGTGATAGAAATTTAAGATTTTTTATTAATGTAATTATACAGGACACCAAAATACATTAGGGGTGTTCGCGGTCTGATTTGGCCGGTTTGAAAGTAAAATCTCGGCCAAGCCAATAAGTACGGTTTGAAAAATTTTAAAACCATGCTGGTCAAATAATTTATCGAAATTAAACAGGCCAAACCATATAAAAATGGTTTGGTCCGGCCGATTTGACAATTTGAAACGAAATATGTTTCAATTTTCAGCAATCTACTATAATTTGTTGAAAATTATGCCTAAATGCAAATTATAGTTAATTTCCATTATTTTTATTATTACTTATCGTTATTTTAATTTTTAAAATCTTATATTTATAATTTAATGTAAAACCAAAAGAAACATACGAGTCAATTGTAATAAAATTATAATCTTAAAAATTCAAATATAAAATCGAAAAAGACATGTAAAATTATATTAACGAATTAACAATGTTAATATTTAATTTAACGTAAAAAAATTATATGAAATAATAATATTTAATGTTAATATTTACTAATTGATTTTTGATAAAAAAAAAAAGTAAAACTAAAATTAGATTGTGTTGGCCAAGATATTTAAACATGGTCTAATTGTATAAAAAAGTTGAAACTTATCAAATGAACCACAATTTTTATTTATTAATTATAATATATAAATGCGGCCGGTCCGGCCGATACGACCGGTTTGAGCCATCAAACCGTAACCAAATCAAATTTGACCGGTTTTAAAATTTTCAAATCACCGATTTAAAATTAAATTTAAACCGACCAAACCGACCAAATTAATCCAATTTGACCGGTTTAACCGGTTTCGACCAAACCATAAACACCTCTAAAATACACATAGATTGTCATGTGTATTGTACCTCATAATTAATTAAAATCAGGGGCGGCGCCACCCCAGGGCGGGGGGCTGCCGACCCCACGGTGCAAGATACTCATCCATTTACATATGCATATATAACATTGATTATGAAGTTTTCAAGTCTCCGCTGAAACCGCCGACCCCTCTGTTATTTTCATCCGACCCATCTATACTATAACACTCTTGAATGTTGGCCCAAATATATAGATAAATGGATTGGCCTTATTAAATTATTAGACCCATTTCTTAAAAAAAAGACGTAGCCAGAATTTGATTAAATAAAAAAGAAGCATGACCCATCTTTATTTAAATAAAAAGAAACATGGTCCAACTACAATTTTTAAAAAAAAATCTAGGCCCAAATTTAACTAAATAAAAGAACCTATCCAACTTATTTAACTAAAAAGCACAAATATATTCATTGGTTTTAAATCGACCATCAAAGACAGTTTAACATCGAGTTTGAATCGAGTTTAAATTATTAGATAAAGATGTTATTGGCGATTTAGTATTGACGAAACATTACATTATTTATATTTAATTCTTTTAAATTTTAACTTTCTTATATTATATATGTTGTATAGTTATGAATTGTAATTTATGACACGACACCATAACCTGATACGAATTCACACGATAATAATGGATTAATGTTGAGCTTTAATTGGTTCGTATCATTATTGTATCGATTTGATAAGGACTCCAAATCTTTCGTATTGTGTTAGTGTTGGATCGTCTTATTCAATAACATATTGTATTTCTTGTCGCATTAGTCTTGCCCGCTAAGAAATTAATAAAAAAATACTTTTATTTTATCATTAGTCATTATTACTCCCTTATCATTTTTTACTTTGTTATTATTATTACTACCTTATTGTGTTATCACATCGTGTTTTTAACTGGTCAATTTGTGTCGTAACGTGTTCGTATTTAGGACTTAATGAATTGTGTAATGTTTGTATTGAGCAAATCAATAACAAGTCTTGTTTGTGTCGGGCTTTAATAGATCGTATCACTATTGTGTGAATACGATAATAACGCAATGTGCACAAAATTACTAACCCTATATAGAGCCCCCACGACCATTAGATCCTGCATCCGCCACTGATTAAAATATTAAAATAACTTATTTTAACCCCAATTTTTTTCGCATGCTCACAACCACTATGTTATGAATCTTATTAATTGTTTAGCCATTGTTTTCTCAATTATTTTTTTCCAAAAACTAAAATTTCTAACTGCCCAAAACTTAAATTATCCTTCGTGTTTCATCTCAAGACAAGTGGAGGCTTAGCTCTAATTACCCCATATTAATCATGTCAAGGCTGCAAGGTTTTGGAAATAAATAATAATAATTTCATAAGCAATTGAAGTTTTTTTAGCAAGTGTTTTGTGTTTGTGAGCGTGTGTGATAAATATCAGGAAATAAAACATATTGTTTAATTTAATAATGAGGTATAGTACACTTGGAGTAATTGAAAGTCTATGCGTATCCTAATAGTTATGTATGATTCAATTAATAGAAAAGTTTTAATCTCCATCACCAATGATTAAAGTATAAATTTAGAATTCATTTTGAAATAAAAACGCAGAACCAATTTGATAGAAATAACAGATTTACTTTTAAAGAAATTAACCCAAACAATGGTCAATTTCAACTTCCACTTGTGCAAAAGTAACAATTACCTATTCTAAAATTACAGAAATATTTCAATATTCACTATAGCTACATATTAATGTCTACAAACAGATATTACCATAAATTAGAAGTATTGATAATAATCAAAATTGATTCATTTCACTAATATTATATTATCTTATTAGCTCGTGAGTACATTAACACATGTTCGTGGGCATTAGACCATTTATATCCAAATTTAATAATGAAAAGCATAACTAACTATTATCCAACTTTTGAAGGATTTTTTGACCAAGATACATATTTTACCCAGTCGAAAGAGACCGTTGTCTGTACTTCATAATCTCAATGGCATCATCAGAGCTGGAAGGTATATTAAATTCTTTAATTTGATTTTTTCTCTTATATATATATATATATATATTTGTACGTACACATTCTGTTGCAAGCATCATTGGACTTTAATTTTTTTTCTTTTTTTGGAGCTAGAGCATCATTGGACTTGATGTTTAGTATATGGGAAGGTCTCAGGTTAGACACGCGTAAATGGTTTAGGCGAGTTTTATCCATTAACCCAACTCAAACCCATTTAATATACCCTATTTGGGATTAATAAACCCTATTTGGGATGGGTGAACCTATTTGGATACGGATAAAATCGGTTAGGCGTGCCTAATGTAAGTTTACATTATGATTTGCAACTCTTGTTATTTTGCATGTGCAGAATGACTCTTCTATTAGGGCCACCTAGTTCAGGCAAAACGACGTTGCTAACGGCACTAGCAGGACGACTTGATAAAGGATTAAAAGTAAGGAGGGAAAATTAAACAAGCTTCACATTAATTAATTTTCCATGTTTTAATTAATTAATGTTGAATATATATGATGATGCATGTGTTGTTAGGTTTCGGGGAAAATAACGTACAACGGTCACGAGATGGAGGAGTTCATACCGCAGCGGACATCAGCGTACATAGGACAGCACGACCTTCACTTGGGCGAATTAACTGTCAGAGAAACCCTTGCTTTCTCCGCTCGCTGTCAAGGAGTTGGAACTGGCTATGGTAATTGCATTTCCATTCTCACTTATTAAGTCATTCCATGTTACCAACAAAAAAATATACATGCAGAAATGCTTGCTGAATTGCTAAGGAGGGAGAAAGAAGCCAACATCAAACCAGATCCTGATCTCGACATTTTCATGAAGGTCGGTATATAATGATCATATTATAAGATTGGCCGGTTATTTCAAATGTGTTATTTTATTTCTCAATTAAAAGAATACTATTTCTATTATTTAGTGGGAAACTTAATTTAATTGTAAAGAAAATGTTATTTTAAAATTTAAACAAAACTTTTATAAGGGTCCCATTTTATTTTTTGTCCATAGGCCCCATAACAGTTAGGGCCGACCCTGATCACAACTCAACTCTTTTATTGTCTCTCTCATCAGCATATACAACCCACTACTTAGTTTAATTTTTACGCACTATAATGACTTTCAACAACCTACAATTTATTTTATTGATATATATTATTTATATTAATTTTAATTCAATTTTCATAAATTTATAAAATATAAAAAATTATAATTTAAATTCATAAATACAATTAAATGATATTATAAATAAAATGAATTTATAAATATTTGTGAAAATACATCAATATTAAGTTCTATTTATAGAGAGAGAAAAATGATGAATTTTGATATATATATATATATATATATTTTAATTATATATTTTTATTATAATTTAATATAAAAATATCTAATATATAATTATCTAACCAGAAGCTAACGGTTGACAACTTCTAGTTGGACTACTTTATTTATTTTGTTGGGTTGTAGCAAGTTGCAGAGTGACTTGGATTGTAGCATCTTTCAATTTTTTATTTTATTTTTTTGTTTCCACATTATCAAAATTTTTGCCACATCCTCCACAATTTTCAACAACCCATTACCATAAACAAACACCTAATATTGGTATTTAGGGTAAACATAAATGTGAATAATTTTGATGTTGTAGGCGGCTTCGATTGAGGGGCAGGAGGTCAGTGTAATGACAGATTACATCATGAAGGTAATTAAAAATAAGTTATAAGTTGAATCATATTTAATTTGTGAAAATTGTAATTAATAAGCAAATAATTTATTAGTTTAATTTGCGAATGAATGGCATATTTGCAGATATTGGGACTTGACATTTGTGCTGATACAATTGTTGGGAATGAATTATTTCGAGGAATATCCGGAGGAGAGAAGAAGCGAGTTACAATAGGTAACAATAAACTTTTTTTGGCTATAATAAAATTGAAAATACAATTTTTTCTATATTTATTTTGATGTGAATATCCTTTATAAAACATTCTTTTCAGTCACATCTTTCCCTTTTTAAAATAATCGGTCACATGACATATTTATTTATTTATTTAAATTTTATTACATTAATTTAAATACACACACTTTACACATCTCCATTAAAGCTCCAACTCATGATCTCTTGGTCATAGGTAGAGTGTTTTATCACTGTACCCCAAAAAAAGGACCACGACATATTTATTTCATATAATTGAGTAGAAGGAAGGAGGACAAAGCGAAGACTATATTTATCACCCACCGGGGCCAACCATCAAACAACTCAATCACTCTAATATTTAATTAATTTCTCTCTCATCTATATCACTCAATCCAACTATAATAATTTTACAAAGTTTATCCATAACCACTCAACCACCCAACCACACAATTATATATAATTATTTAATTTAATTTAATTTTTTTAAAAAAATTTATGTTTCAAAACTAACCTCTGTTTGTAGAGAATTCAAAATTATGAATTTTGGTATATTTATTATTTATTTTTATATTATCTTAAAAAACATATAGTAATTTTATTGTTGTATCTATAAAATATTAATAGACCCACCAAATAATGATAAATGTTACAATACTATTAGTTAATAATGAACTAAATTTATACCCGTGCGTTGCACGAATTACATATTTAATTCATATATATCAATAACACATTTAATATATTATATTATAACATAATTTATTTATATACTATACATCAAACCATATATATAATAAATGTATATAAAACACAAAATCTATTCTATTTGGATTAAATATTATCTCATTAAAAATTTTATATACGTATTATTTAAAAAATAGTATATGTAAAAATTAATTAAATATAACATTTTAAAGACAAATTAATAAATAGAATTTTATTATTATTTATTGTATGCATATGTTATAATAGGATTGATAAAAATCAAATAAAAATAAAAATGAATATATATGGATGACATTGTGATTCAGGGGAAATGCTGGTGGGACCAGCGAGAGCATTCTTCATGGATGAGATATCAACAGGGTTGGACAGTTCGACCACATTCCAAATCGTCAACTCCATCAAACACTACGTCCACATTCTGAGAGGGACTGCTATGATCTCCCTGCTCCAGCCTGCTCCCGAAACCTACGACTTGTTCGACGACATCATCCTCTTATCCGACGGCCGCATCGTCTATCAAGGCCCCCGCGACAGCGTTCTTGAGTTTTTCCAAACCATGGGTTTCCGATGTCCCGACCGTAAAGGAGTTGCCGACTTTCTACAAGAAGTATGTACAATCATACTCCATCTCTTAATTATAATAGCTTTCACCTTATAATTAAACTATATGTATGTGTATGTCTGCATATATAATTTATTACTCCCTCCGTCCCGCTTAAATAGGTCATTTTCATTTTGATACATTAATTTCAGAGCTAGTGTTTAGTAGCTAATTGTGGTTAAACAAGTTAATTACGATTGCCAATTTTATTATTAACCACAATTAGCTACTAAACACTAGCTCCAAAATTAATGTATCAAAATGAAAAAGGGTCTATTTAAGCGGGACGAAGGGAGTATATATTTATAAAAGCATGATGTTTCCAATATTTACCAAAATACCACTTTCCCTCCAAATCAATTATTTTTTACTATTTCTAATTTTTTTAAAATATATATCTATACTATAGAAAATAGTAAATGTTTTGACCAAATATAATATTCGCCTCTAGGAAATATACATCTTCACTAATTTTAATTTTTTATTGAAAGATACAAGTATATATTTTTTATATTAAAACTGATTTTCTTCTTTTTTTTTTAATAGGAGTAACAATTTTCAAAATTCTATATTAACATTATTCATATCTATTTTTCTTAAATGTTAATAAGACTTTAGTAAAACTAAATTCGTCACTCTTCTTTAAAATAATATTAATTCGCTACTAACTAAAGTTTCTTAATTTATTTTGTTTTTTAAAAATCAAGCATAATTTTTCTCTATTCTTTACGTTGGAGTTTTAATGTAAATAGAAGTCTCATTTTGTAAACTTTGTGCTATCCCTACTCATTTAAATTTACATATACTTTATTAATATTATAATATAAATTTAATCTCTTATATATAAAAAAAATTCACATACATCAAGATGTTGGTGGCATATCCCACGAATGTATTACTAGTTGATAATAAAAAGAGAACTAAGTCACTAACTTGCTTGTAGGTGACATCAAGGAAAGATCAAGAACAGTACTGGGCTCGTAGAGACGAGCCATATAACTTCGTCTCTGTGAGTGAATTCGCCGAAGCATTCAGGTCATTCCGCGTGGGTCGACAAATCAGCGACGAGCTAGCCGTCTCTTTCGACAAGGCCAAGAGCCACCCCGCAGCTCTAACAACCGATAAATACGGCCTAAGCAAATCCCAAGTCTTGAAAGCTAACATATCTCGAGAGTTTCTCATTATGAAGAGGAATTCCCCGGTCTACATATTCAGAATGATTCAAGTAATTCATTAATTTTTTTTATAAAAAAAAACTACTCATAATCTGGATCCTAGCTTAACATTGCAACAGAAAAATTGGTTGCAAATCGGTCGCAAACTGCTATTTTGCGACCGATTTGCGACGAATTTTGCCCGTCGCAAAAACCTTCGTCGCAAATTTTTGCGACGGATTTGCGACCAAATTTTCCGTCGATAAAAATAAAGAATTCTGCGACGGAATTTTTTGTCGCTAAATTTTGGGACGAAAAATTCGGTCGCAAAATTTAAAATTTTATTCCTTGGCAATTCCGTTGTTAGTCCGTCGCTAATTCGCTACCATTTTTTTGGTTGCGAATCCGTCGCAAATTTTCAATTTTTTTTTTGTATTGAATTAGTTTTTACACATGCATGCAGCTTCTGATGATGGCGATCATATCCATGACAATATTTCTACGCACGGAGATGCACAAGAAGACAGAGACGGACGGCGGGATATACTTGGGAGCTCTGTTCTTCACACTGATTGTAATAATGTTTAATGGGTTTTCAGACATGGCGCTGAGCATACTGAGGCTTCCCGTCTTCTACAAGCAGCGTGACCTCCTCTTCTTCCCCGTCTGGTCCTACTCTCTGCCTGCGTGGATCCTAAGGATTCCCATCTCCTTCGTTGATGTCGCCGTTTGGGCTGCCGCTACTTACTACACCATTGGATTCGAGTCTGATCCCACGAGGTACGATGACATTAATTATATCCCAACTCCTTTTTTGTGATTAATTATATTGTTTGTTTGTTTTGTGCAGGTTTTTCAAGTATGTTTTCCTTCTGGTATGGGTGAATCAGATGGCTTCTGGAATGTTCCGTTTAATGGGATCGCTGGCTAGAAACATGACTGTTGCCAATTCCTTTGGAACATGTGCTTTGCTCACTGTTTTCGTGTTGGGTGGGTTCATTGAGTCGCGAGGTACATAAACATCCAATCTTATACTTACCTCAATTAATTACTCCCTTGGTCCCGATTATTTGGTCCATGCTTCCTTTTTGGGGTGTCCCATTTATATGGTCCATTATCTAAATTTAGTATTATTTTTTGCATGTGTTTATAAATTTACCCTTATAAATTGAACATATTTAATAGAGTTATTATTAGTAGTTATTACTAAATAAGGGTAATTCAGAAAATTTGTTCAAATATTTAATGTATTCATAAATGAGTTTTGACATTCGTGCAAGTTAAAACAGGACTAAATAAATGGGACGGAGGGAGTATATGGTCCAATTTCTATATTTGGTATTGTTTTTATATGGTAATTTACAATTACATCCCTGAATAATTTTGGAAAATGGGAATATTAAATATTATAAAAATGAGAGGTTAATTAATGTTTTAAATAAGGGTAATGTTGAAAGTTTGTTTAAATATTAAATAATTTTTTACTAACGTGCAAGATTAAACTGGACTATATAATCGGAACGGAGAGAACGGAGATAGTAATTATTTTCCACTCTGATTTTCTGTTCTCCTTCAGAATGAGCATCCCAACCTCCTTAATTTATTTCATCTTTATTTTGAGTTCTCTCCCTCTCTCTTTTATAGATCTAATTTAACCTTCAACTATTATTAATTGTTGGTATACTAAAAAAAACTCCCATATAGTAAATATCAAAATAATTAAATTAAAATGTACTATGTTATATTGAAATTTAATAATAGTATGGTTGAATATATAAAAATTCCATGATTCAATAAATTAAAAATAACTAAACAAAAAGCATTATAAAATAAACATCTGTATAAAATTTGAAAATATCCATTGTTCTTTTTAATAAGAGTATAATAGAAAACTTAAAAGTAAAAGGGTTCGACTAAGTCAATTTTAAAAGTGGGCGTATAATTGATGCACATAGTCACAAATGGGTAATATGTTTCTCTAGTAATAATTGGAAAGCTAAATGGGACCTTATACTTTTATTTTTTAATTAAATGTTAAATTTTTAACATAGAATATGATAATGAAATTTGTTGATGTTCATAGTGAAAATAACTTTATTGTTAGAATTGTGGTTAGTTTATCAGTTTTATTTAGAATAATTAATACTCCCTCCGTCCCAGATTAATAGTCTCATTTGCTTTTGGCACAATAACCAAGGCATGTGAGTGTAGAATGAGTTGAATGGAATTAATATTTTATTGTTGAGTGTGAAAAAGTTACCATTTTTAGAAACGGGACTATTAAAGTGGGACGCACGAAAATAGAAAATGAGACTATTAAAGTGGGACGGAGGGAGTATCTTTCTATAAAACCTAGATTATAATGCCATAGAATACTCAAACTAAATAAGATTATGGTAGTTTTTGTTTTTAAATGTTGTGTAGTACTTACTTGTTCATCTCACATTTTTAATCATAAGACTTCTAAATATTGAATAATATTTATTTAGGAGAAAGATGTGATGTGAATTAAAAGTCATAAAGATTCTAATTTTAGCACCTGGATAAAAAATTTTAGGATTCTAAAGTCCAAAATTAGGATCTCAACGAGGTAATGAATCAAAAATTTTAGAATCCAGTGTCAGTGAAAATTTATTCAAATTTCAAATTGATAACTAAACTATTTTTCAATTTTTGAATTGATTGTTGATTTGTTTATTTATTTTGGTAATCATATATAAGATGAATGAAGGGTTTACATATGTTTTTCAATAGAAAATATCAAAAGCTTTTGGATATGGGGCTACTGGTCCTCACCTATGATGTACGGGCAGAATGCCATAGCAGTGAACGAATTTCTTGGAAAGAGTTGGAATCACGTAAGTCCCTACTTTCACAATTGCAAACAAACAAATTTAAAAAAAAAAAAAAGAAGGAAAATACGGGATTTTATCCAAAAAGTTTTTATTTCTCGTAATTTTATCCAAAATTTTATCTATTAGGAGATTTTATCCAAAAGAGATTTATGTTTGGGAATTTTATTCAATTTAATTGACATTGAATTTTTTTTTACGATAAATTACATGTTAAATCCCACATAATGTCCACGTCACGTTCAACTAACATCTACATGGATTATTAGTGAGTTGGACACTACACGGAATTTAACGGGTGGTTCATTGTACAAAAATTTCGTTAGTTAAGTTGGATAAAATTCCCAAACAGAAAATTATTTTGGATTAAATTTTTTAAGAAATAAAATTTTGGATAAAATACCCAAACAAAAAAATATTTTTGATAAAATTCCCTAACAGATAAAATTCCGAGAATTTAAAATATTTTGGATAAAATTCCATATTTTCCCTTAAAAAATATACTTATTCACTATACATTGCTTCCATACTAAACACGTATTTATATTAAAGTATATATGTTCTAAAATTTATGGTTAAGGAAATTCTTTAATTTCATAATAATACTTCAATTTATTACAGATTAGTTCAAGCACAGGAGAAGTAGTAGGAATAGCAGTTTTGAAGTCGCGTGGGCTATTTCCCCAACCATATTGGTACTGGATTGGGATTGGAGCTCTGGTTGGATATGTTTTTCTATTCAATTTCTTGGACACAATGGCTCTCATATACCTCAACCGTAAGCCGTCTATATATAAATTAAAGATAAGGTCTCAGGTTAGGCACGTCTAAACGGTTTAGCGGGTTTTATCCATTAACCCAACCCAAACCTATTTAATATATTTTAATTGGGATTAATAAACCCTATTTAGGAAGGGTGAACCCATTTGGGTATGAATAAAACCTGCCCAAACCGTTTAGGCGTGCCTAACGTAAGTTTTTGCCTAAAATAAAATATGTCTATGTATGTTAATGTCTTGTTATTGCAACGTCAAAATATGATGCAGCATTCGGGAAACCTCAGCCAGTTCTGTCTGAACAAACACTAGCAGAGAGGAACGCAAGAATTGCAGTGACACCATCTTCTGTTAGAAGCAGCCATTCAGATCCAAATAATTTACTCATCGAGGCGAGTCCTAATCCCGGCAGGAAGCGAGGCATGGTCTTACCATTTCAGCCTCTTTCTATCACTTTTGAGGATATCCACTACTCAGTTGACATGCCACAGGTATAAATATTATCAACTTACTAAGTTAAAGCATTTTGCATTATCCCAAATATTTACTGCACGAGGTTTTTGTACTAAGTTGTTAAATTTATTGCCTTAATTAAAATACGTTTCTTTTTTCGTGGAGGTGATAATTTGGATTACTTAATACTCCACAATCGTATTTATTAATATTCCCATTTATAAAAATAAGAAACATATTTGCATTGATAAGCTATCTGGAAGAATAGCTAAACTACAAATCTCAAATTTTAGATAACTTAGGTTTCCTGTATGAGATCATGGCAAAGAGTAGTACAGAGAATACTTAAGGTTTGTGATGAATAGTTGTGCGTATATATATTATTTTTCTCTACAGATCTTCTTATATATAGGAATAGAGACGATCCTTTTTCCCGTTTCAATAGTAGTTGTTGGATAGTCGTTGGTTGTACTGTCATTTCATGAAAGATGATAATACATTTTGCAGTATGAGAGATTTTTCGTCAAAACATCTCTTTTTAAGCTAGTTTGAGGAATCTCGATTGGATCTCCTCTGACTTATAAGAGAAGGATTCCTCAGTTCCTTTTGTCGTTCCTTTCAACTTTTTCCTTAACCTTATTAATTCTTAATTGCAAGTTTGATCTCCGATGATTCCATCCAATCGTCTAAGTGATATCTGATCCTGTCAATTACAACTCAAATATCCTATGCAGAATTATATATATTGGACTAATCTATGTCAATTCTATACAAAATAATTGACTGGATGTATGGCTTGACTTCATTAAATACAATTTTCTAACACTAAATGAAGAATTAATATGAAGCACATATCTAGGTTTGGTTTATAATTGATGATTTGGGCTATAGGATTCGAGTCCAATATACATTATTATCAAAGTAAATTATTTTATATGAAATTTTTTTTTATTGCTTTAAAAGTACTCAAGATAGGAATTTATATAAATATTCATTATCTACTTGAATATCTAAAGCTTGAACCTATAATTTGTTGGTTATAAATTTATTTGGTTTATAGATGATGATTTTAGGCTATAAGGTCTATTTGAGTCCAATCTACAGTATTATCCAAATATATTATTTTATATGAAAATTATGTTCTATATTTTTTTGATCTAATATACTCAATATAAGAATTTAAATATTCATTTATGTTGGAATTGATATAAATTGTATAATATTGTTCACTTTAGATTGATGAAGTTCTCACAATTTCTTTTTAGCATCAATCCAAAAGGTCTCACTCTCATCTAATAAGAGTTATGGACTCTTATATATTAACAACTCTTTTCTTAATTCTTTAATGTAAGACTTGAATCTTATATACCCAACAATTTGTACTACTTACTTAGAACAGTTTTAAATTAGTTTATGCCCCTCGAAATAGTTTAGGGACCTATATTCATCTTTTTTTTTTTCCCCTCAAAAGCCCAACTTTTATAATCAAAGCACAGTCAGTAACTGATGACATACTTTAGACTTGGCTAAAGGAGTAAATATATTATAAATTGTTTGTAAATTTCTTTAAACATATTATGAGAAATTCATATTTCTTTAGTAAATATTTAAATTGTTAATTTTGTTTTAAATTTGATATTGACCCACTACCAAAAATTCATCATCCATCGCAATTTTTGTACTTAAATTTTGTGCCATGTGTTCAAGGAGGTTCGAACTCGGGACCTCCCGCACGCGTGATGGGCGCATTACCATTGAACCAAACAATAATATCATACATTATACGCACTAAAAAATATAAATATAAAAAAAGAAAGAACTTAGCGACGGATTCGCAATCAAATTTTTGGTTGCAAAATTTAGCAACCAATATTTTGGTCGCAATTCGGTCGCTAAATTTAAAATTTTATTCCCTCGCAATTCCGTTGTTAATCTGTCGCTAAACTGCGACCCATTTTTTTTTTTGGTCGCAAATCCGGCGTAAATTTGCAATTTTTTTGTAGCGTTAGAAAATTGATGTTTGACAATAATCCCAAATGAAATGACATAACTTTGTAAAAAGCCCATAGGTGTACACAAAACATCATGATTTCATTTGGGATTTCGCCCAAACAATCAACTTTTTTTAATCAATTTTTCGATCTTGTCATAAATTTGAAAAAGTTAAAGTTTGTGCATTTATTGAAAAAAATGTATAATTCATTAAATAGTAAAGATAACAGCAAAAATTTGTGATACATTTATACCTTTAGATTCCATGTTTTTTTTATTTTTTGTAGCCCAAACTTTTGTGATGATGATATATATATTGTTGCAATGTTGGTAGGAAATGAAAGCTCATGGGGTGGAAGAGAATGAATTGGAGCTTTTGAAAGGCATCAATGGAGCATTCAGACCAGGTGTTTTGACAGCTCTGATGGGAGTTACAGGAGCCGGTAAGACGACGCTGATGGACGTGTTGTCGGGGAGGAAAACAACGGGATATATCAAAGGAACAATCACCATTTCCGGTTACCCCAAGAATCAGCAAACATTTGCAAGGATCTCAGGCTACTGCGAGCAGACTGACATTCACTCTCCTCATGTTACCATTTATGAATCCTTGTTGTACTCCGCTTGGCTTCGTTTGCCGCCCGAGGTCGACGAAGAAACACGGAAGGTCCTTTCTCTTTTGACAAAAACTTGCGTTAAGCACGCCTAAACGGTTTAAGCGGGTTTTATCCATACCAAAATGGGTTCACCCATCCCAAATATGATTTATTAATCTCCAATTAAGATATATTAAATGAATTTGAGTTGGGTTAATGGATAAAACTCGCCTAAATCGTTTAGGCGTGTCTAACTGAGACCTTCCCTTCTCTTTTATATTTCATGCATGCATTCATTCATGCATTTCATATAGAAAATAGTGCCGAAACGGAGTTTAGAAAGTACATCATCGATTGACTTATTTTTTATTAATTTAAATAATAGATATAATTTTATTTTTTAAAAAATTATTGAATATTCGGACATTGGTGACCAGCGGCTCCTAGGAGCCCAATAGTCCGAAAATTCATATGAAGCTAATTTGATGATGTTTGAATTGGGTCATGGTCGGCTAAACCAATTTTTATAATATTGATTTAAAATACTTACATAGTCCTAAAATATATGTAGAATTGTTTGAATTGTTATTTTGTATATTTTATATAAAGTAGTTAAGAAATTTTATATGATATGTAAAATTTAGGTAGATGACATTATTTTAGTATAGCATTGAAGCAGGAAGTATAGCAATTACATTATAGATTATAAAGAAAGTTAAATTATGGTCTTAAGTTAAATATTTTAGAGACTGACTAACATATTATTTTTGAAACTATAAATGTCTTTGACTCATAGTTTTTGTATTAATTCTCCCTTTATAAGAACCAAACTTAGTACAATTTCTGGACATTTAGGTGATTTTATTTTAATTATTACTTCTTCTGTCCCATTAAAGTAGTCTCATTTTTCTTTTTTGTCTACCTCATAGAATTATCTCATTTTCCTAAAATAACAAACTTTTTCACATTCACCATTAAAATATTAATGGAGTTTTATCGATCCAGGACTCGAAAGATAGTTTAATTATCGATTCATGACCCGAAATGTTAATTCTCAATTCAGGACTTGAAAGATCACAAAAATTCTCAATTCAGGACCCGAAAGATCATACAATTCTCAATTCAGGGCCTCAATATCAGGTTCTGGATTGAGAATTATTTGAACTTTCGGGTCCTGGATTGACAAATCATCTTTCGAGTCCCGGATTGACAAATCATCTTTCGGGTCCTAAATCGATAATTAAACTATCTTTTGGGTCCTAAATCGATAATTCTCCAATATTAATTCTACTACACTCATAACCCTTAATTCCCGTGCCGAAAAGAAATAGGACTATTTCAATGGGACGAAAGGAGTATTTTTTTTTTACATTTTAAATCACGAGTTTTGCACCATCTAGCTAGGTCATCTAGAACCAGTTGGCTAATTTTTCTTTCACTGGATATTAACATATAAATTAACTGCAGATGTTCATAGAGGAGGTTATGGAGCTTGTAGAGCTGACAGAAATCCGGGGCGGGCTCGTTGGACTGCCCGGAGTGAATGGGCTGTCATCGGAGCAACGAAAGAGGCTGACCATAGCAGTTGAACTTGTAGCCAACCCTTCTATCATCTTCATGGATGAGCCAACATCAGGGCTTGATGCCAGAGCTGCTGCCATAGTGATGAGAGCTGTGAGAAACACCGTTGATACTGGCCGAACTGTTGTGTGTACCATTCATCAACCAAGCATCCATATATTTGATTCATTCGATGAGGTAACTCAACTTTTTATATCATATAGGGTGTGTGCGTTTAAATTAATATAACATTTTTTAAAAAAATTCAGTTGATGCTGCTCAAACGGGGAGGTGAAGAGATTTTCGTTGGCCCATTGGGACGGCATAGTTCTCACCTAATCCAATATTTTGAGGTTAGATTTTCCTCATCTACTTGCTGTCAATTTAGCCCAAACTTTGCTATTTTATATCACAAAACTTCAAATCCCTAATGTAAAAGAAATTGTATTCCCTCCGTCTCATCCGATTAGGTACTTTTCATTTCGGCACATGAATTTTGGAGTTAGTGTTTAGTAGCTAATTATGGTCGTTAATAAAATTTACAATCGTTATTAACTTGTTTAAGTTTTACAGAAGTAAATTATGATTGCCAATTTTATTACAGACCACAATTAATTACTAAACACTAACTCCAAAATTTATGTGCCGAAATGAAAAGTACCTAATCAGATGGGACGAAGGGAGTATAACATAATAACAAATAGGTAAAGGTGCAAATGTGTTATAAACTATTTAGACTAGTATTCTGAAATATATTATAAAGTATGCATTTTATCTGTTTTGTTTCAAATTTAAAATGAGAGAAAAATGCTTGGCAACGAAAAGTTGATTTTACTGTAAAAATTCCAAATGAAATAATCTCAATTATGCATTGACTTTAAAAAAGTTTAAATCATTTATTTGAAATGCATGCCCAAATATCAACTTTTTATGACCAAATTTCCTCTCTTGTCGTAAATTTTATAATTTGATTATTTATTTTGGAATATTTTGGCACTTTTACCCATTTTTATGTCATTTGTTTTACACAAAATTATATGTATTTTAAGTTTTTCCAAATAAAACAACAAACTGTGTTTAAATTTGAATTAGAATCCTGATTGTAATGAACAAGAGTAAGTCCAACTGTTGTAGTAGTGGACTCAATTTGTTCAAGTTATTTTTATTAATGAGAAATTTTAACAAAAATAAAATACTAAATGTTTAAGTACACAAAAAATCATAATATTTGATTACCCAGTTCACTAATAATACTATGTCTAGATACTACCAATCCAGAAGATTTTATTAACCGAGAGGAGATAAAATAGAATGTAAGCTAGTAAAAAAAAAAATTTAATTGTTTGTGCATTTGTAAACTAAACATGGACCCCTTTTTATAGGTTAGAGCCAATACCGTTTTTCTTCATTCAACTAATGTGGGACAACTAATAATAAAGTCTCAACATCGTGTTGAGTTTATTTTTTAGCAATAGGAATTAATCAATTAATAGGGAAAATATACATATTTATCCCAAACTTTGAATGAATTCCCAATTTTATCCAGAACTTTTCAATATATCAATTTCAGGCTTAAATTTTGAATGAATTCTCAATTCTATCCCAAACTTTTAAAAATAATAATTTCAAGGTTAAACTTTGAATGAGTTCCCAATTTTATTCCAAACTTTTAAATATAATAATTTCGGTCTAACAACAATTTATACATAAACATCAAAAATCTTATCTGGACACAAATAATTACATCATACTATATCAAACTTCACAATTCAACTATCAAATTAAGATAATTTTCTAAATGAATATTATTTTCACGAACAATTTATTTTAAACAATGTCTAAATAACAATTTAAATGAATTTGTTTTCATATTAAAACGAACAAAAATAAAAAAATCAAATTATTTCTTAATAATTTATCAAATACATTACTCTAGGATTCTTTATATTTAATAAATATATCTTGAGTTTTATGAAATGTATAGCGCTAAAATTTCTTATTCTTAATAAAAATCTCATGAATTTTATGTCATGAAAGATTAATGAAAGATTAGTGTTCGTGTAGGATCTTTGTGTATGACATGAATTATTGTGTCTACATAAGATTTTCGTGTAGGAAAAAAATTCAAAGTTTAAGCCGAAATTGTTATATTTAGAAGTTTGGGATAAAATTAGGAACTCATTCAAGGTTTGGGATAAATTTGTATATTTTTCCCAATTAGTATATAAGATCAATCTATTCGCTCATCTACATAATATTTTTTCCTTTATCACTAACAAACCAATCTATTCAACTCATACTTCTACATTAATTCGACACTCAATTGAATGATGATATATTTTCGATTTAGTCAGGGACTGGATAAAACCTAATTTTTAGGTAGGTCATTACTTGATAAAAAAGTGTTAACTAGTTTCTATACAGGGAATTGCTGGAGTCCCTAAAATCAAAGAGGGATATAATCCAGCTACATGGATGCTGGAGGTGACTTCAGCTGCCCAAGAAGCCAATTTCGACCTAGATTTTGCTCAACTGTATAAGAACTCTGAATTATACAGGTCAAACATATATAACTTTCAATTTATATAAATTAAATTCATCATTACATTGCATGAATCAAATAAACATTTATTGAAGAATTCATCCAGGAGGAATAAAGCATTGATAGAAGAGCTGAGCAAGGCAATCCCAGGTTCAAGAGAGCTGGACTTCCCTTCTCAATATTCACAGTCTTTCTTCAACCAATGCAAAGCCTGCCTTTGGAAACAACAACTCTCCTATTCAAGGAACCCTCCCTACGTTGCTGTTAGGCTTATATTTACAACCTTCATTGCCCTCATGCTTGGCACAATTTTTTGGGGTCTTGGCTCCAAAAGGTATGCACTGATTACAATTTTTTTAAAAATAATTTCTATACTCATTTTGAATGCCTATTAATCTACTTTGGGAAGGTCTCAGGTTAGGCTCGCCTAAACAGTTTAGGCGAGCTTTATCCATTAACCCAAGCCAAACCCATCTAATATACCCTAATTGGGGATTAATAAACCCTATTTGGGATGGATGAACTCATTTGAGTATGGATAAAATCCGCCTAAACCTTTTAGGCGTGCCTAACGCAAGTTTTGCCTTCTACTTTTGGTACACATGATTGATCACATATTGTATATAATTGATATTGACAATTAAGAGGAGATATCATTTCAAGTAATATAAGATCTACTTATAATGACTATATGTATTTTTTATATTACTTGTAATGATACAATATATTATTTGTAGTACTAATTTATAATTATTAATTTAAAGTTAAAAATATTTTTAATCATGATAAAGTAACACGATATTTTTACTAAGATGTATAAAATGTATAATAATACATATTATAATGCACAAATGAAAAATAAATTTAACATAATAATTTTTTTTCTTCATATGTATATAATGCATATGTTATTACTTTATAATGCATAAAAAATGCATATATTGCATGAAGATATTGGATTGCATTTTTTTTGCTGGAAAAAAATATATTGCATTTTATTTATTAGATTCTGCATTATATAGTTTAACTCCATACATTATATCATGCAATCTAATTCATTATATAAAAATTCGTGTACTGCTACGAGATTTATGTATAAAGTTAATTATTTTTATTTTAATATGATTTTTAAATTCAAATATATACAATAGAGATTTTGTTGAAATATAATTAAATTACCTTTAATTTGATATATGTCATATAAAAAATAATTTAAATCGTGTGAGTTATGCTTATTTAAAGATGAGAATAATTTTAGAGGGAGGAAAAAAAAATAGTACAAATTAACCTTCAATCCATGTTTGGAATTATCCTAATCTTGATCAAATAATAATAGTGCTCAAGTTGACTGGACCTTTACCCGCAAAGCGGAGGTTGTCAGTGTTGATTTGATGATTCTGCTTGATGGAAATCATCAAAATTGAATATATATTTGAAAATTTTTGGTATTTAATTGCAAAAATAGTTGATTTAAATTATTTTTAGGAATGCAAATATAATTGGAATAGTTTTAAGAAGCAGACAACCAATGTAATATATATGACCAATATTTTTTGTGTCAGGAAAAAATCATTAGACATCTTCCATGCCATGGGATCCATGTATACTGCCGTACTGTTCATCGGAGTGCAAAATGCGGCATCGGTGCAGCCGGTGGTGGCCGTGGAACGAACCGTGTTTTACCGAGAAAGAGCTGCCGGAATGTACTCAGCTTTGCCCTATGCTTTCGGACAGGCATGCACTAACTACATTCATGTTTTTTAAATTTCTTCTTACATTAATTTAGACTCGTATATACACATCCAAAAAAAAAATTCCGAATCCATGACCTCTTAATTATAGATAAGGTACTTTAACTATCGTTAATGGTGGAATTTGCAAAGGCTTTTTAAATAAGAGTACTAAATAAAAATTAAGTAGAAGAACACAGAAAATGCTTGAAGTAATTGCTTGACGAAAATTAGAGCTAAATGCTTTGCTTTTATTGCTGTATTTATTGCTTGAATTTAATGTGTCTATTACAATAAATGTAGATCCTATTTATAGAAATTCAATTGAACACATGTCTTTTCATCAAAAGTTGCGCCACTTCGGTCGAATAGCTGGCTCAAACAGTCGCGCCTACTAGGTTGAGCTGCTTCAACCGACACCTTGCTAGCTTGTTAGTTCGAGCTCGTCAATAACAGCTCGAACTTCTCCCGAGCTCGGCCTTATCAGCTCGACCACAAGCTTGTTTGGTTCGAGCTGCACTTCTTGAAGAATTATATCTTTTGTGGACATGGGCCTCTTTTTTTTTGGTGGATCTCAAAAATGGGCTTGCCATTTCTGGGTCATAACAACTATTACACCCTGAACTAGGATATGGATTCATATTTTCATATTTATTGATTTGTGCTAAGGAATTTTAATTGAAAGTTTGAATGTGTATGTAGGTTGTGGTTGAACTTCCCCACATCTTAACTCAAACGCTGATATACGGCATCATAGTGTACGCGATGATCGGATTCGAGTGGACGGCGGTGAAGTTCTTGTGGTACATATTCTTCACATACTTCACCTTGCTGTATTTCACCTTGTATGGGATGATGACGGTGGCGGTAACGCCCAACCACAACATCGCCGCCATCATCTCCTCCGCATTCTACGGCATATGGAACATCTTCTCCGGATTCATCATTCCAAAGACGGTATGTTTTCTCGAAAATGAATGGAAAAATATAAGTTTTGATGCATCGCATTTGGCAATTTTTATTGAACACTACAAGAAAAAAGCTAATAGACAACGCGGAAATCGCGTAGTCTATTCAAAATTTTTGCGTTGTCTATTTATGTGTAGTCTATTTGGGGACGCTAATAGACAACGCGGAGATCCGCGTTGTCTATGCATTAATAGACAACGCGAAGCTCCGCGTCGTCTATTAGGGAATAGACAATGCGGAATTCCGCGTTGTCTATTAGGGAATAGACAACGCGGATTTTCGCATTGTCTATATTGTTATAGACAACGCGGATTTTCGCGTTGTCTATCTATTTTTATTTTTTTATATTTGAGTTTATTTTTTATTTTTTTAATTTTATTTTTGTTTTATATCTTTCAACAATTTAAACTCAAATCAAATAATTCTCAAAAATACGATATTTATAACCTATTAACAAAAAATAAAGAACTTTATTAAAAGATAAACCGAGTTTAAGCATAAGCAAACGTGGCCAAGGCGAAAAGATACAACCTAATCAGTGTAATTAGTCAAATTAAGTGCCCAAACAATAATAAGAAAACACCAAGGCAAAACTAAGGTGGACTCCTTCTTTATCAGAGTATTCTTTCTTCGCCGAGTGCAAGATGGACTCCACAAAGTGTAAGTCAGCCTCACGACCTCTCAATAATAAAGATGGCTCTTTTAGCCTCAGCAAACACTGAAAAATAGAAGTATACTTTAGAGCAATATCAGATGCGTGAATGCAAGAAAAATATGTTGAGAGTCAAGTAGATTATTCCAACATTCCAATATAAATTAATAACTCAATAACATGAGGCCAGGTACACCTAATTCCAAATTGATGCCATCAAAATGATATAAATAGCTTGGTAGCTTTTCTGGGACAAAAACTTGAATGTTTTGTTTATTTTGTTTTGTGCCATGAGCTATAGCTATCAGAAGATTTATATAATATCGTATGTGATGTGTCTGTGTTGAAAGGAAAATAAAAATGAAAGAAAGAGCAGGAACTGAGCTCATAAAGGCAAATAACTAACCTACTAATATGTATGAAGTCCTGAACAGTATTATTATTGAATAAAAAGATCAAACAATTCTTAGCAAAGCAGAACTGTACCAGAAGCCATTTCCCCCCACCGCCCACTCAAACACCCAAAGAGCAGAGCACCTTTCTTTTACTTCTTTTAATTAACAAGCAATATGCCATATCCCTATTTTTAACTGTCTATAAGATCAAAACAGAATAGATATAAGCTCACCAACCCATCAGCGTCCTCCTAACCTGGTCAACAATCTGATTCCTAACCTGTGTATTTGACAACTGGAAATCGCAGTTCTCATCCAGAAGGAATCTATATACCTCTTATTCATGTTCTGCTGTTGAATGCCTTCCAATTTCCGCCTATCATATCAGACAATACTTCTTGTTAGTATCATTTCAAAAAATAACAAGCTAAGGGATATAAACCTCCAGCTTCAACAGCCAATATATAAATTTGCAAAAAGACATCTAATTATAGATACGCTAAACCATTTGTACTTACCAAAAAGACACAGATTCCGAGACTCTTTAGAGAAAATGTAACATCAAAGAAAACTCTTGGTCTTCCCCTTCCAGATAGTTCTGTTGGATTAGCTACCAAAAGCTCTGTGTCTGGCCCCCGGTTAGTGATGAGAACATGCAATGGGTGTGAAGCATTTCCAGTGATGAGATTGCATCTCGCTTTTCGGGGTCCACTATCTTCTTCCCATCTTTATGCTGAATTAATAGGTCAAGCTCTCTATGACCTTTATTTACAGGCAGATATCGACCATAAGCTATCTAAGCAAATCAAAATACCAACAAGTTTAAACAATATATAACATTGACGCAATTTTATGCAGTGCCAATGACTGATAATACTATCATGTCTATAAGTTTCAAATAAAGGCTTGGTGACTTCACACCATTATCTTGAATGTAAATGGCAAAAGAATAGCATGTACATGTGAATGGCATTACATAACCAGTACTCTGATTCAAAAGGCTATAACAATTGCTTGCAGGTTTTAAATTTAGGGATCGGGAATCAGGGCAATCATCAATATTATTGCAGTTTTATGCACAAACATTACAACCTTCATAGATTAATCGCCACGGAACTCAACCACTTCATGTCCAAAATGCCTTCTCAGAAAGATGCCTATACGCTTAACATACTCAGTGTTGATGAAAAAGAGAAATATTTCATGTGAATACACATGGCACAAAATAAATGATGAAATAAATAACAAAAATGTGAATATTTTCACGATGGACGGTCTCAGCCACGGCAGGAAGGCGCAGGAAGACAACGGAATTGATGGACGGTTTCAGCGGCGGTGCACGTATCTCAGAGGCTGGGATAAGGCTTGGCGGGGCAGGGATCTCAGTGGCGGGGCAGGGAGATTAGACGGCAGAGCGGCGCCTTCGCAGTGGCGGCAAGTCAGACCGGCGGGGACTCAGCGGTGGGGGAACGACGGGGGTGGTTTTGGTGCTGCAATGTTAATCGCGATTGAGGGGAATAGGGTTTCAGCGGGAACTCAACGGCGGGGCAGGGAGATTGGCCGGCGGAGCGGCGCCTTCGCAGAGGCGGCAAGTCAAACCGGCAATGTCAGGGAGACTCAGCGGCGGGGGAACGAGGGGGGTGGTTTTGGTGCTACAATCATGTTTATCGCGATTGAGGGGATCGAATAGGGTTTAAAAAAAAATAGAGACGACGTTGTTAATAGCGTCTTCTATGTTGATATAGACGACGCAAAATATTCGCGTCGTCTATATCAACATAGACGACGTGATTGTCCGCGTTGTCTATTAGCGCCCCAAAAATAGACTACGCGACCATAATTTTGCGTTGTCTATTATGATATAGACAACACTAATGCTTTTTCGCGTTGTCTATTTAGTGTAGTCTATTGACCATTTTGTTGTAGTGGAACTTTTAAATTCTACCTTTTTGAATGTTTTAACAATGGGAAGGTCTCAGGTTAGGCATACCTAAACAGTTTAGGCGGGTTTTATCCATTAATCCAACCCAAACTCATCTAATATACCCTAATTGGGGAATAAAAAATCCTATTTGGGACGGGTGAACTCATTTGAGTATGAGTATAATCCGCTTAAACCATTTAAGCGTGACTAACACAAATTTTTGCCTTTAACAATTGTTTTATAGAGTTCTTATGCACATCCTTTGGTGGTTGGTTATTGGCAAGAACTCGACCAACGTGGGTTGATCGACCGAATTAATTAAAAATATATATTAATAGATAATAATATTTAGGGAAGGTCTCAAGTTAGGCACGCCTAAACGGTTTAGGCGGGTTTTATCCATCACCCAACCCAAATCCATTTAATATACCCTAATTGAGATTAATAAACCCTATTTGGGATGGATGAACTCATTTGGGTATGGATAACGCAAGTTTTCGCCTAATATTTATAGTTTATACTATTAACTTTCTTTTAGTTTGAGGTATTAAATGTTGAATTTTAAATTATTTTAAATAATTGAAGCCAATAAGTTTTACCCTAATTTGTCAGTTTTTTTTTTGGTGTAGGAAATCAACCAAATGCACACCCTAGGTATCTAGACTTTTAGCTTTTAACTAATTGGTACTCAATATTTAGAAGTAACTTTTGAAATAAAATTTACTAATTTAAATTTCACCTCCAATATCCCAATATAACTCCATCCACGACCAAATCAGGCATGGGCAACAATTCCCAACATCATTGTTTAAGTACATGATAGTCCATGCTGTATTTCTGGATCTCGTGTGCAACACAATTTGAATGTGTCTTAGCTCTTAAAAAAAAAAAAGAAGACATGGTATAGTTCCAAATACAAGCTAGTATTCTGAAATGGAGTTGTATAACTCGTTCAATAATTTTTGGTATTTATTTATAACAGAGGATTCCAATATGGTGGAGATGGTACTACTACTTGTGCCCTATAGCATGGACATTGTATGGATTAGTGGCCTCCCAATTTGGAGACGTTCAAGATGTGCTCGAAACAAACGAGACCGTGGAACAATTTATCAAGAACTACTATGGATTCCATCATGATTTTGTGGGATACGTTGCTGTCATTGTAGCTGGAATAGCTGTGCTTTTTGGCTTCATATTTGCCCTGGCTATTCGGGTTTTCAACTTCCAAACAAGGTGAAACTATCTTTGAAAGGAGCAAGAATTGACACTGTATGAGATTATATATTATACACACCTTGATATGATGTTTTCCATATTCCAAATCTTCTATCATTTTGAGAAATTTCATTTGAATGCCAAAATAATGGTGTATATATGCACACAATTAGATTTTTCTTCATAAGATATAATTTTTATTTTTTTGTCAAACAAAATCCGACTCATGAGTCAATATAGACAGTAAAATATTCAGCGTGTATTTTCTATATGACATTTTATTGTTGTATATGGACAATGAATTTGTCACCCGATTAACAATTGTCTTTCATTTAAAGTAATCATCATTCAATCTTTCTTCTCGTGTCTTCTAGCTCTTCTAGTAACGTCAATCACTATTGCCCCTACATCAAGGGTTCTTTTGTAGTGGCTGGTTTTTGGTTAATACAAGTGTTAGCAAATAAACAACGATAACAATATTGAAACAAACAAAAGAGCACGATATTTGGTTTCCCAGTTCACCAATAATGGCTACGCCTGGGGGCACTACCAAGCCAGGAAATTATACTAATAGAGAGGAGAGAATGCAATGTAGCTTTAGAAAAATATAAGCTAATTGTCAACATGGGCCCTTTATATATAGGTAAGTGAGGAAGCTTACTTCTCTTCTCCCACCGATGTGGGATGGGAGAAAAAAAGGCTTCATTCTCAACAATCTCCCACTTGGAGGCTTATTCAATTCATGGTAGTGCCAACTCCTTGTTCTTCAAGTTTTAAGGCCTATTGAAGTCATGCACAATTTCAACTTCTCCACATTTACAACTTCTGTAAGCATATCTGCGAGATTCTGGCTTCCATCAATCTTCTCAAACTACAACGCATTCGTTTTCAGCAAGTAATGAATGTAATGATACTTCAACTGAATATGCTTTGTTCTTGAGTGGAATGCCGGATTCTTCACCAAGAATATCGCACTCTGGCTTCACACCATCTCTTTGTTCGCTTCAGTCACAACAACATGCTCAGCCTCCGCAGTAGACAGTGCTACTAACTTTTACAGTTTCTGTTAGGTATTGATATGTAAATCCCACCCTTAATTTGATATTTTAATGTGTTAAAACTGAATACCTAGGTCTAGAGTTATTACTTCTGTAATCCCTGTATATGACTATTGAGTTGTAATAGCTCGACAGGAAGCATTCAGCTAAAAACTGTGAAGACAGTTCGTGAAGCTCTTTGCAAAGAAAACTATGAAGACAGTCGAGGAGCTCCATGCAAAGAAAACTGTGAAGACAATCGAGGAGCTCTATGCGAAGAAAACTATGAAGTCAGTTGAGGAGCTTTATGCGAAGAAAACCGTGAAGACAGTTCAAGGAGCTTTATGGAAGAAAAACTATGAAGACTGTTCAAGAAGAACCACAGAAAACTACGAGAGCTAATCAGAGTAACGAGCAAAGATAACTACGCATGCAGTTTGGAACTGTCAAGGACAAAACAATGCTGAAAACTGTGGACACAGTTTTCGCAAACAAGGATGTGAGAAATTGTCGAGGGTAACTCACAATTTCAAGACAAGCGGATTCACACAGTAGAGAGCACGTGAAAAATAAGGAGCTAAACAATCGTAAAGAGGTTTGGAATCTAAATGATATAGAACGAAGAATCATACAGTTATGACTGAACTCTAACGTTGTTTGAGTCTAACACAACAAGTACAAAACTGTCTCAGATTAAGCATGGTTGTGTTCAAAAAAAGCCGAGGAGCAGGTTTACGACAACAAAAAGTAAGGCTGCTGATTGGACAACATCTACATTGTCTCTGCCGGCTACTTTTTTAAGTCTTGTCTATAAATGACAAAAGGACAAGAGAGATAACAACACCGATCTTCGACACATTCAAAGTTTCCTCGACTTCTGCTCATCTGAATTTGAATTCATTTGACAGGACATTTTTGGGAGAGTGTTCCATTATGGATAGAGCCTTGATCTTCCTATAAATAATAACGCACTTGTATGCTGTAACTTCATCTTCTTCATTCCACCTTGCATAGCATTTCCTTTTTTTTTTTGTTGCTAACTTCAACATGTATCGTGTCACCATTGCTCCTAGTGATCTGCCAGTCACTCGCAACCAGATTCTTCATGAATCGGGGTTGTATTTCGAATATGGTACCAACTGTCGAGTTCCCAACTTCGTTATGGAAGCTCTCAATGAGAGTTGCCTGACTCAGTTTCTGACTACGATGCCGACTCGTTATCAGAAACAGGCTCTTCAAAGGGTTATCTTCAGGAGCAGAGTCGAAGATAATGCTATTTAGAGCTGCTTTGACGATGAAATGATTTGCTGGACTCCGGCCTTGTTCTCTCAGAAGTTTGGCCTTCCTCGGGGTCCTGTTCGTGTTATGGATGTCCTCTACCATTTGACTGCTCCAGAGTTCAGCTACTGGAATGAGTGGAGGCAGTCTGATAGCTTTGGCTTTTCACCAACTCCATCGTGTTTGCATTTGAAGGAGGAGTACAGGGTCATCTTTGACATTGTTAGCAATGTCACCTTTGGCGTTCCCGCTGAAAATTTTGTATTCAGTCCAAGGATCTGGAGGGCCATGATGGCTATTGATGACCGGGCAGAGGTTGACTGGGCTGAGTTCTTCTTCGATGGAGTGAAGAGATGTGTTGATCTCTTTCCTCATGTTCCTCTGCCAACTGCCATGCAGCTAAGTTGGTTGCTTGAGCAGTCATTCCCTCATCTTGCTTCGGAAGGTATCCCGTTGATGGGATTTGACTTCTATCCCTCGAGGGCTCATTTTCCGAACTGTGGTTGAAGGGTGCTCTGAGCTTCCTTCCTTTTGATCTTCACATGACTCTTTGTTAGATTTGAAAACACATATGTTGTAGTTGATGAGATATCTTCTATTTCCTTGTAATAGTTTGATGTCTGTTGTCTTTCTGAAGAATGGATATGCTAGCTTTGAATTCCTTCTCATTTTCATAACGTCGAGATATTTTCATCAAATCGAAGAGATAGCACTCCAGAATATGATAATAACCAACCAATTCTCAAGAATAACCTTATAGAAAGAATGAGAGCTAGGACTCATTCATCCACGTCAGCTTCTAACTCCATTAATCCCAATTTCAAGCATAACTCTTTAAATCTGGTTTCTGGTGGTTTTGTAAAGATGTCTGCTATCTGATCTTCAGTGCATATATAGCGAACATCAATGTCTCCCTTCTCCTGATGATCTCGTATAAAGTGGTGACGAATATCGATATGCTTGGTCCGAGAGTGATGAACAGGATTTTTTGTAATACACATAGCACTATTGTTGTCGCAGTAGATAGGCACACACTCAGGAGAGATTCCATAATCTTGTAATTGTTTCCTTATCCACAGAATTTGCGAACAACAGCTAGCAGCAGCCACATACTCTGCTTTAGTGGTAGATGTAGCAACAGAGTGTTGCTTTTTGCTGAACCAGCTAATGAGCTTATGTCCCAAAAATTGACATGTACCACTCGTGCTTTTCCTGTCGATCTTGCATCCTCCAAAGTCAGAATCCTAGTATCCACTTAGAGCAAGACTGTCTTCTTTAGGATACCAAATTCCGAGACCTTCTGTGCACTTCAAATAACGAACAATTCATTTAGCAGTGTCTAGATGAGCCTTCTTAGGATTGGCTTGATATCTAGCACATAATCCGACGACATAAGATATATCAGGTCTGCTGGCGGTGAGATACAAGAGTGAGCCTATAATTCCTCTGTAAAGAGTAGGATTCACATCCCCTTCTTCTCTTTCAAGTGCGGCAATACATGTCGTACTTATTGGAATCCGTAAACTCTTTGTCTTCTCGGGGCAGTATTTCGCAATCAAGTCGCGAGTATACTTCTTCTGATGAATGAAAATCCCTTCTCTGGATTGTTGAACCTGTAATCCAAGAAAGTAGGACATCTTTCCCATCATACTCATCTGGAAGTTGCTGGTCATGAGCTTTGAGAACTTATCACATAACTCTTGATTTCTAGACCCAAAGATGATGTCATCTACGTATATTTGTACCAGCAAAATGTCTCCTTGGTCTTCAATGCGAAAAAGGGTTTGATCAATTTTCCCTTTCTGAAAACCATTCTTCAACAGGAATTTTGAAAGAGTTCCATACCAAGCTCTCGGTGCTTGTTTCAATCCATAGAGAGCCTTTTTAAGTCTGTATACTTGATTGTCGTGTTCGAACCCTGGTGGTTGCTCGACATAGACTTCTTCCTTCAGTTCACCATTTAGGAAGGCACTTTTCACGTCCATCTGCATTACGTCGAACTCATGATGTGCTGCGTACGCTAGGAATAAACGAATGGCCTCCAGTCTTGCCACCGGAGCAAATGTTTCGTCGTAATCTATTCCTTCGCATTGTCTGTACCCTTTAGCTACGAGTCTCGCCTTATTTCTCACAACCGTGCCAGACTCATCTTTCTTGTTTTTGAATACCCATTTCGTACCAATAACGCTTTGATGTTCGGGTCTGTCTACTAGCTCCCACACATTGTTTCGCTTGAATTCAGCTAGTTCTTCATGCATAGCATTCACCCAATCCGGATCTAGTAGAGCATCTTCGACCTTTCTGGGTTCTTCACTGGAGATATAACATGCTAACATAGCGTTGCCTTGTCTTGTCATCATAGGATCATTGATATTGCCTATGATATCTTCAGGAGGGTGAGCACGCAACCATGTCGGTCTGACAGTTCTGACCATATTTTCTTCCCTTGCGAGCCCATTGTCTTGTACATTATTCTCCACAGTATCCTCCTTATGTTCATCATCTGGATTAACTTCCGCTGGGATATCTTCAATAGGATTTCCTGGAACAGGGTCTTCTTCAGCAGTGTCTTCGACAACTGGAATCTCAGCGGCGCCTACAGCACCATCTTCCACATGAACTTCGTCAATACCCTCTTTAGCAGGTGGATCCTCAGTAGCGCCTCTGCCAAGATCTTCATGAGTTTCTGTTCCTTCCCTGGTGGGAATGTCCTTGGTGGTTTCTTCCTCTTCATCGTCAATCACTTCTAGGATAGTTGATTTGGTTACAATGTTTGTAGGTTTGGCCTCAGCATGATCATTAGCATCACTGGCCTGGTCAGCAGTTTGGTCCCCTGCTGCGTGCGTCTCGTTTGGATTGCAGTCATTCATAGACTTAGTCGGATAAATACTCATATTCTCGAAAGAATTTAGAAGTGTTTGATCATTGACATCATTAGTCTCATGATTGCTAATCTTTTCTCCTCTATTTTCACTGCGCACTAAGGTAGACTCATAAAAAATAACATTGCATGTTATTTCCACAATGCCGGTAATCTTATTTAATACCCTATAACCTTTATGAGTGGGATGACCATAACCAAGGAGTACACCCTCGTCAGATTTAGGTGAAAAGGTATTAAGTTTGGATTTACCGTTATTGTGAATATAACATGTAGAACCAAAAGCACGTAGATGAGTTATGGAAGGCTTACGACCGTGGTACACTTCATAGGGAGTCTTGTTGAATCTGCTTGTGACAGCACTCCTATTCTGTGTGTAGCAGGCCGTCATGACTGCTTCACCCCAGTATTTAGCAGGAAGTTTGGAGTCTGCTAACATTGAGCGAACGGCTTCCTTCAGCGTCCGATTCCTCCTTTCTGCTAAACCATTCTGTTGAGGAGTCCTTGCTGTAGATTTTTCATGTGATATTCCAGCTTCAGCACAGAAATCCATCAGCACTCCATTACAGAATTCTGTTCCATTGTCAGATCGAATTCGCTTTACAGTAACTTCTTTACTGTTCTGCTCCTTGAGAATCAATTCTGGCAGAATACGCTTCACTTCGTCCTTTGTCTTTAGTAAGCGTACCCATGTGTACCTGGAGAAATCATCAACCACCACTAGTGTATATAGACGTTTACTTACAGTGGGTGGTGTGACTGGACCAAAAAGATCCATATGAAGCAATTCCAGATCCCTTTGTGATGTCTCCTTTTCAGGATTTGTTTTGAAGGATGATTTGGTCTGTTTTCCCTGTTGACAAGATTTGCATACTCCTTCTTTGCGGAAGGTCTCATTTGGTAGACCTATAACAAGCTTATTTTTGGCAAGATGGTTAATAGTTTTGAAATTTAAATGATTGAACCTCTTATGCCATAGCCATGTTGTTTCCTCCTTATTGAGAGCTAAAAAGCAGGAATGTTGTTGACTGCTTTGCCAATCGACTATATATAATCCACCTTTGCGGATGCCGCGTAGTTTTACTTCTCCTGAAATAGCATCAGCAATAACACAACCAGTATTTTTAAAAGATACGATATACCCATTTTCACATAGTTGACTTATGCTGAGTAGATTATGCTTCAGGTTGGAGACGAGTGCTACGTTGATGATTCTTAATCCGTTCCTTTCAATGCAGCCATGTCCAATAACTTCTCCTTCACTGTTGTCTCCAAACTTGACCTTTGGACCGTTGAATAATCTTCTTATGTCTGAGAACAATTCTCCGTTCCCGGTCATATGAGCAGAGCAACCGCTGTCCAGGACCCATTCATTGGATATGCACGTTCCCGTAGCTATGGAGTCCTGTTCCTGTAAGCGAATTAAGTGAATTTAGGTACCCGTTTAGTGTCGGGTCCTGCAGGATTAGCGTGAAGCATAGTTCCTTTCGGAACCCACATCTTAGTGATTTTTAAGACTTTTGTCTTGGTTTCACTATTGACCACTTTCTTGACCTTTGGCATAAAATTTCTATTTCTAGGTGAATGAACATATTTAGCCGTCCTTGCCCTTGAAAAAGATTGTGGAATGGGCTCAGGCTTTGCATAGACATTTCTTCTATGCGATGTATACTGCGGGTAGTTGAGTCTCACAGCATTGTACTGTGCAGGCCTTCTCTGATGAAAATTAGGATGTACTATCCTTGCGTTGAAATTAGAACGCTCAGTACTCCTTGAGTTGGTTAAGTAGGATTTAGCGTATGCTATAGGATTTCTCTGCTGAAGTCTATCAAATACTTGCCTATTATTCATCACTTGATTCTTCTGCTGAGGCTTAGAGTTGCGTCCAGCATTTGTCCTTGGGATCCTCTGCTGAGGTCCATTGGATAAAGGCCTAGCAAACTCTGTCCTCTGCTGAGATCCAGCAGATGAACTATTGGCTGTCTTTGATGTAGACCTCTGCTGAGCTCCAACGGGCACATTCTGCTGAGGTTTATTCTTCGGTTTAGCTGATGGTTCAGCACACATGGTTTCAGCAGACACTACTCCTTTACCTTTTTCAGTAGAGCTATATTCAGCAGTTACAAACAAAATTGGATTCTTTTTAAAAGAATTACCATTGAGTTTTGGCATTCTTTTTGATGATTCGCATCCAAGTCCAGACCTATCAGAGTGATGTCTTTGACTACTTACAAGGGCATTGAGAGCAGCCTTGCTGGATGCATACATGCAAATACAATCCTCTTTTGGTTTGTTTTTTAATGCTTGATTTTCCTTTTCTAATGTTTGAAATTTTTCTGACAAATGCGAGAAATCTTCTTTCATTTTTAAAAATTCTTCACTTTCTAACCTCAGTCTCTCGACTTCCTCGGTTAAACTTGTAATGTGAAGTTTTAATGTGGCGTTTTCTCCCACAATTTCATTTTTGATCTCATACATCTTTGCAAATTCTAATGATAGTTGCACTAAATAATCTTCTTCGGAATTGAAATGTGATTCCTCCGATTTGTCTATGATTTGATTGCTAGATGAATTTGTGGATAGTACCTCTGCTTCCTCAACAGCGAGAGCTGATTCATTGATTTCCTCAGCATCGTTGTCCGCATTAGCAAACTGATCTTCAGTGATGTCTGCCATTAGTACGAACAGAGCTTCTTCGCTATCTTCTTCTTCTGAAGAGCAGTAAAACTCTTCTTCATCAGCAATCTCCGTCCTGGTTAGCAATGCCTTGGTTACGGCTTTAGCAGCGCGTCTTTTAAATCATTGCTTCAGGCGATCTCGTTCTTCTTTGCTGACTTTTGGGCAATCATGCTTCAAGTGATCTGGAGAACCACATTCAAAGCAATTTCTAATTTTTCGCTCAGTTGAGCGGTTAGACGTTGATGAAGGGATTTCTTTCGCCTCCTTTTCAGCTTTTGCTTCATTCAGCATCCTCTGCATTTTCTTCATTTGTTCTTCCAGTTCATTGATCTTTAGATCAACTGCTTGTGTACCTGCACTGGAAGTTCCTTCTTTCGAGGGTGATGCTGGAGTTGGTCTTTCTGGTTTATAGAAAGATCTTTTTGTCTTGAATTTGTTGTAGTCCTTCTTAGCGAAGTATGCTAAGTCCTCAGCGTTCCCAACATACTTTGAAGCGGCTTGTGCTACAGCCGTTTCATTCTTCTTCGACTGCTGTATGATAAATTCATGAGCTTTAAGTTGAGCAAATACCTCAGATGTAGTCAAGCTGTTGAGGTCTTTTTCACTCAAACTTGTTACTTTTGCGAACCAGTCATCTCTCGGATATAGTTTGGAAATGATTTTATTGTTCATCTCTCCGTTATCATACTTCTTTCCAAGACTCCTGAGTTCTCCAATTATTGTGTTGAAGCGTTCCTCCATGATTTGAATGGTTTCTCCTGCACACATTGAGAAAGATTCGTATTTGTCTACAGCTACCTGTAATTTGTTACGCCTCATTTGATCCGTTTCCTGTGAAGACTCGCACACGTAGTCCCACATTTCCTTAGCAGTTTCAAGGTCAAGCGCTTTGTCTTTCATCAGTTTTGGAAGAGAATCAAGAATTAGTTTCTTTGCCACGTGCTCTAGTTGAGCTCTCTTTTTGTCTTCACTTGTATATTCATCAAATGGTTTGGGAACCATTTCAGGTCTTGGAGGTCTTGGTTCTCCTTCAGCAGCATCTTCAACACGTCCTAGTCCTAAAAACGTGTTAGCTTTCATAATCTGAATAGGACCTCTTACCAGTATGTCTGCCATCTCAGAGTGTATGCTCTGAAGTTGTATGAGAGCCATCTTCTTCCAAGATGAAAAGTTCTCTCTGTCATACTCTCCAAGGGAGTGGTTCATCATTTTGTATGCTCCTTGAATGGTTTCCTGAGCTGAGTATATAAAATAAGTATAAAAGTGCAAGGAAAATGATAGATCTGGTCACAGGTGACTCAGAAACGGAGAGTCTGGTATGACCTCCGCTCTGATACCACTTGTTGGTCCCGAAATATCAGAGTCGTCGTGTTGATAACTTAACACGAAATGCAGCGGAATAGATTAAAGTCTCTTGCACTTATCGTTGTTAACAAAGTGTTGTCTTAGGTCAAGTTGTTGCTTAAGTATGTTTACAGATATACACTAGCAACTCCGTTGCTAGGTTTTAAATCAATCTTTGAACTGTAAACCAATAAAACAGTAAATGCACACAAGATTTATAGTGGTTCGATCAAATAGATCTACGTCCACTCCTTAGCCGAAATGCTAAGAATTTTCACTAGAAAAGTATACAGATTACAAGGAATCGCTTTTCCAGTTAAGTAGGTAGTGAGCTTTCGGCCTGGCTACTTGACAGCTATCCTCCGTGAGTCTGAACTTCTCTGAACACAACTCCGGCCAAGTCAAGGGCACACCTTCGTAAAACTTGTCCTTCGCTAATGAGGCTTTTATAGTTTGCCCCTGAACTTAATAAGTATGCGGCTAACGCCCGTGAGAGTCACAATCTTTTCAGGAGTGACTGTTGAATCCTTTTCTGAAAGAAATGAATCCCAATGATTGAAATATCCTTGAATGCAATCAAGAATATCTTCAATGGAGTGTCAGTACTTCAATGACCGACACTTGGTTGTTGAGAGCTTTTAGATAAGCTTTTGTACAGCTCTCAACTGACTACTTTCAAAGTTCACTTTCTCAAAGGAATCTTTAGCTTGAGCGTTCGTGAATGAGTAAAGTGAAAAGAACACTTGTAGATCGTAAAAGCAGTAGTCTATCCAGTTCTTGAATCTGCCTTTTATAGTTGGAGATTCAAAACTTGAATCTCCATACCCTTTAGACACAACGGCTTCTTTCTCCAAGAATGGATTAACTTGATAGAACACTTTTGGAGTAGAGACGTACTTCCCACACTACTTAGGGAAAGTCTCGTTCCTTGTGTGTCCTTTTTGTCAGAGTCGCAGTCCGGCTTCAAATTTGCTAAAGGTATATTCCTTGAGATCCTTTGACTTTGATACTACATTGATTGCTGAAAGGTCCGAATGCTAATTCCTTAGCATTCTAGTAATCTTTTTAGCCAAATGCTGGCGATTCTTGTTCGCTTGTTTCTCTAGCAGTTTGTGAGTTGGATGCTGATTCCATCTACTCGTTGTCTGCTAGGGATTCTTCATAGCATACTAGTCTATTACAACTCAATGTATAACTTATACAGGACTTTACAAGTTGTGTTAGACACTCTAGATTTCAGCAAATGATCGACCAACTAGATAAGGTTTGATTCAACAAACCTTTTACAAATAAGTCTTAAGGAAGATTTTAGGGATAATTCCCAACAATTTCCCCCTTTTTGGTGCGATCAAAGCTTACTATCATTTGCTGACCATAAGTGGAAGAATGTCTGTGTTTTACAATTCTATGCTATTCTATCGATCTGACACAGAGTTTTTCCAACTAGGTTCAAGCAACAGAAATAATTGTAGTCAAATTCCCCCTCATCGAGTGCTGGAGAATATTTCTCGATTAATATGAATAAATGTTTGCAACAAAGCAATATGCTAGAATTTCTAGCACTCATTTAAATCAGCAAGCATTCATATTCATCAATCAAAATAAGGTCTTCATGTCCACATGCAAATTTGTTGAATACACCAGAAGTGTAGATCAACTATAGCACACCAGTAAAATTCAGAAGTGGACAAAAAGATTTTGTCAAAATCTGATCCAATTTCATATATGATATTGTAAATTTCAGTACAAATTGGATACAGAGAGTAAAAGAATTGACCTTGTCATTCATGAGCTGGGCGCTGGTTTGTCCTTTTCACTATCTGCTGATTTGTTCTTCTGAATGTCAGCAAACTTCTCCATTGTGAATTTCATGAAGTTCTCCAGAAGGGCTGCTCCCGATTCTCTTTCAGCAGCCTCACGCTCCAGTTCTTTGGCCAACTTCTCTTGCTCTATAGCAATCTTTTGCAACTGAAGCTCATGTTCTTTTTTCTGTAATTCTAGCTTAGCTTCATGTTCCTTTCTTTGTAGTTCTAGTCTGGCTTCTAGTTCTTTTTGTTTCAACTCTTCCTTTGCTTCTTCTGCTTTTCTCTTTATTTCCTGTTCCCTTGTTGCTGACTCCTCCGTATTTTTCTTTCTTCTTTCCTTGTCAGCCTTTCTTCTTTCTTCCCCCTCTTTGATTGCAGCCAAAAAGTGAGTTCCATAGGCCACAACCGTTTCTTCGAGGTGAGTCCTGGTGTCTGTTAAGTCTTTTCGAACAACTTCTAAACCTGTCCTGTTTTCAGATATAGCTGACTTGCTTTCAGCGACCTCTATTTGTATATGAGATACATCACCCCGTATCTCATCAACTTCTCTTCTCAAATGGCTGGTGGCTGCTTCTACTCTTTGATCAATGGCTGTTTCCAAATAAGAGTTGAAGACTTCAGCCCAGATAAGTTCGAAGTATAGAAGAAGAGATCCCTCATTCTATTGAGGAGTCAGCATCCAGAAATGGATGAAGTTATAAAGAATGGGCCATTGAAGATTCAAAAAGTTTACGCTCGATTTGGAGTAGATGATCAAGGTCCTTAACCTCGAATGATTGATGAGCCTCCAGGAATGGACACTTGAGGACAAGAAACGCACTCAGCTGGATCCGATTGCACAAGAAATGCTCCTGCAGTCGTTGCCGGAATCTCTCATGGAGAAAGCCATAGAGAACAACAGTGCCAACGAATTAGGGGACTGGATAAATGACCTCACGAAGGAAACTGAAGCAATGAAGCGCAACAAGAAACAAATATGCGTTGACAAATACGAATCCTTCTAGATGCTGCCTGGCGAATCGATCAAATCAATGGAAGCAAGGTTCAACGCTATTGTCAGCGAGTTGAAAAATCTTTGAAAAGAAGAAAGTGCGGCTGACATGAATGCCAAAATTCTTTCGAGAATCCCGAAATAATATTGGTTTGTCAAAACCACCAGCTTAAAGACAATGGATCTCTCGAAGATGTCCACCAAAGAATTGTTTGCCGAACTTCAAGCCCAAGAATGGAATATTCAAATGGTGAACAAGAATGAAATAGTTAGAACTCCTAACTCACCAGCAAATGATGACGTCACATTCTTTGTAAAGAGAGACTTTCATAGACGTCAAAAGAAACCAGTTCAGTTCGACAAAACTGCCCATCAGTCTACTCCAGTGAAGGACACCACTACCTCAGCTGCGAAGAGAGAAACTAAGCAGTCAGTTGAAAAACTGGAGGAACAGATGAGGAACCTAGCCATACTTCTTGAGAAGGCCAAAGCTAAAGGGAAGGAAGCTCAGACCAGTGAGCAAAGATTTACCAAGAAAGAGCCACGCACATGTTTTGAATGCAACTCTCCAGACTACCTGAAGTACGAATGCCCTCTAGTTTCTCAAGAATAGAGAGACACACTGAGGAAAGAATTTGAAAGGAGAGCCTCGAAAGCTGTGGCGATGGTGATGCTATCCAGAACTGAAGTGCCAGACATTCCAGATCATGATGACGACTATTACACTTCAGAGGACGAGAATGATGAGGAGGCACTGATAAGCTCATTATTTTACTCGCTTATCTATATTATTTTCTACTATTTAATGTATTTTTATTAAGTTTATATATATATATTTTATGCATGAGTCTATATTGGGTGGTATTATGCGTGCTTTGGTGTGTTTCTACAGGTTTTAGGCCAAATTCACTGGAAAACTGTTCCGAAAGCAGTGACGTAAAAGAGTAGTAGTGAAGCGTTCTTCCACAAGAGAAATTAGGGCTAGCGGCTAGAAACCCTAGCGGGTTCTAGGTTTGATATTATTATGCATGCATGTTAGGATTAATTAATTAGGTTCAAGATTCCTGTGTTTATTTTATAATTCTAGATTAATTTAAGAACCGAAAGGTGACGATTAATTTAGATGTCTAGCTATTGATAGAAGGGCTGAGAGGTGAATATTGATAGTGGGATTAGGAATGCATGATACACTCTATACTATCCAATGAGATGTATTAGACTGTAGGAATTGAACTGATTTGCTTATCGAATTGACTAATTTGGTGTTCTTGAGACCGAGCGGAGATAGTCACTAATTAGTAATTTAGGTTATATTTGCCCAACCAAGGAAATATAGCATTATTGCAGTATTCCACCTGTTAAATTAATTGGTTCTTACATGTTATCCATAATAAGATTTTTTCCCTAGAATCTGTGTTCCCTAAAATTTGAATTCAAAACCTCTTTAATTTTTAGTATTGTCATCTTTATTTTCCAAATCAAAACCCTGATTTTCTGTTTCCTCAAACAATGAATCTTAGGATCATAGTTAGTACATAGGATAGTTTCTTTATACAATTCCCCTGGACTCGATAACCTTAGTGTTCTTTATAAATTTATTTGCCACTGTTTCTATAATTAATTTGTAGATTTTATAGTGATCAAATTGGCGTCGTTGCCGGAGAGTTGTTAGATTTTATCTTGTTACTAGTTCGTTCTAGGATTTGCTGGATTGAGTTTTATTTTTTCTGTATGTGTGCGTGCGTGAGTTTTTGTGTCTACATCCTGCGTCGATCGATGCCCACCTTGCGTCGTTCGACGTCAAAATTCTTTTGCATCGATCGACGCTGACCACTCTCTTGCATCGATTGACGTGGAATCCACATCGATCGACGCTGAACTTATATCTACTTGTTTTCTGCGCAGGTGCACGAACACGCGAGCTAAAGGAAAAACACTCGAGGCTTTTGTCCCTAAAATTGAAGCAATCTGCAGGAAAAACAAAAAGAAAGGAAAAGAGAAACAACGAGAGATGACAAAAAATCCTGAAGCACCTCTGAAAAATATGACTCCCGAGGAGCAGAGGCAATTTGTGAATGAAGTACAACAACTGAGAGCACAACTACAAGCATCCCAGGCTACTCAGGCGGAACAAGCTGCAAGACTGACATAGTTGAACAACAGGCAGATTGTAATCCCGCAAAGGTCTATCTTGGATCGATTTCTTCCACAACAAGCGGAGGCCAGATTCAGAGTTAGCATCAATGCCAACAACTTTGAGCTGCGCACGAGCCTTATCCATATGGTGCAGCAAAATCAGTTTGCGGGGAGAGCTGTAGAAGATCCATATGCCCACCTCAACCAATTCATTGAGGTGTGTGACACTATGAAGCAGAACGGAGTAACCCAAGATGTAATTAGAATGAGACTGTTCTCGTTCTCACTCAGAGACGAGGCACGATCTTGGTTTGCTAGATTGAATAAGAGTTTGATAGGGACATGGGAGAAACTTCGATCAGAATTCCTCACCAACTACTTCCCGCCGAGCCTACTGCTGAAGAGGAAAGCTGCTATCACTCATTTTAAACAGATGTACGATGAATCACTACATGAGGCCTGGAAGAGGTACAAGGAGCTCCTGCGGCTCTGTCCTGGGCATGGGATTGATTTAGAGATGGAGGTATGCCATTTCTACATAGGGCTGACTCCACACATGAAGGAGTTGGTTGATGCATCTGCTGGTGGAATCCTAATGAAGAAGAGTGGAGCCGAGGGAATGAGACTCGTCGCAGATATGGCTCTGAATAGCCATCAGTGGCTGACTGAGAGGCAGCTACCAGTCAAAGCAGTCGAGACAAAGCTAGAATTCGACGTGGTTGCTGAAGTGAAAAAGCTCCGGGAAGACAATGCAAAATTGGAAGCAGCAAAAGCCACAACTACCATTGCAGCAGAGCCAAGCATGGCCATAGTACCCGTGGAGCCTGACTACATCAATCGGGGGGCGAGCAGCTCATCTGGAGCTATTGGAGGAGAAGTAAACTATATTGGAGGTGGTTATCAGAATAACTACCGAGGAGGCAATCAGGGGTATCATTACAACCATGGGAGAACTCACCCTGGTTTTGCATATTCTAACCCCTCTGCAGCAGAGCACCCTCCACCCGGTTTTGATGTAGGTACTGGAGGAGAGATTGTGGAAATAAAGAAGTCTATTTTAGAAGAGACGCTCGAGAAGTTCATCAAGAGCTCCGACAATTGGTTTGGGAAAGTGGAAACCGAAGTGAAGGGAATGGCAAATCACATGCAGTTGATGACAAAACACCTCCAGATGATGGACACGCAATTGAGCCAGATTTGCACCACTCTCAGCAACCAACACAAGCTCGGACAGCTTCCTAGCACAATGGAGGTGACTCTGAGGTATGGGACGAGCTTCAAGGGTCCCGAGATGGCTGTGAACGACTTTGGAGGTGAAAATAAGCAAAATTGTGCAGGAGATGGAGCCACGTTGATCGACGTACAACCTGCATCGATCGACGCCAAGTATGGATCATCGAGCGAGGAAGAAGACAGCTCGAAGAAGAAGATGTCGACCGATGGATGCACGTCGATCGATGTTGCACCCCGCATCGATCGACGCACACACAGGGCCACGTCTACCAACGCAACCTCGCGTCCATCGACACTGAAGCCCAGTCCCGGCGAAAATCTGGGGCAGCAGTTTGAAGATCAACCCCCTCCTATGCCGTTCCCTCAGTGGTTCGCGAAGTAGAAGGAGGACTTGAAGTTCTCCAGATTTGTGGAGAATTTGAAGAAGGTCAGCATCAACATCCCGCTGATCGAAGCACTGAAGGAGATCCCGGGGTACATGAAGTACCTTCAGAAATTGATGAGTGGAAAGAAGCAATTTGTGGAGAACGAGACGGTGAAGATGTTGGAGTATACAGTAAAGCGAACTTTTAGTTGAGCTTTGTCATGTACTTAATCTCCTATAAATAACTGAAACAAAC
>JAPKLW010000003.1:302137-351288 GCA_026898455.1 Plectranthus barbatus
ATTGTAGATCTAGTATTTTGGATTGGCATCTACGATTCGGAGGATTGCTGTCCACCCGGTATCCGATCGTGGTTCGTGGGACACAGGCTAGAAGATCTCCAGTGGAATCGATCTTCAGATCTGTAAAGATCTATTGGTAATTCTTGATCTCCTTGATTTAATTTAATTAAACCATGTATGTGTACGTTTGGTATCCAACATCGATCGTGGGGACGATCCGCCTTCACCGGCGTGTTCCTTCAGAAGATCCACGAGCAGTGCAACCTGCTACTTCAAAACCAGGTGCCCATCAAGAGAAGCGATCCTGGATGCTTCTCTATTCTGGTTTAGATTGGGGGACACACGTTCGAGAGAGTACTATGTGATACTGGGGCTAGTATCAACCTGATGCCGTACTCCATCTACATACGTCTCAACATCGGAGAGATAAGGCCCACGACGATCACCCTACAGATGGCGGACCGATCTGTGTCCCGCCCGAAAGGTATACTAGAGGATGTTCTCATTCACGTGGGCTATCTCAATTTTCTTGCAGATTTTGTGGTGCACGAGATGAAGGAGGACGAGAACATGCCCATGATCTTGGGGCGTAAGTTTCTCGACACCAGTGCCGCTCTTATTGACTGTCGAGGCGGCGAGATCACACTCCGAGCAAACGACGAGAAGATCACCTTTGTGATCGACAAGAGCAAGAAGAAAATGGAGTGCAATCGGATCTCCACTACTGAAGAAGGAGATGAATCTGAGGAGGAGGAAGCAGCTGCCATTGAGTGGGAGCGAGGAAACGGAGGAGTGAAAGTGTCAACTACGCCACCTTTTTTTGCACTCACCACCATTGTCAAAGACTTGAAGGTTTACATGGTGGATGCCAAAGGTCGGTGAGTCTGGACCCGACCTTCCTGGCGGTGATTTGAGGTATCGTCGAGCTGCGACATTAAATCAAGCACTTGTTGGAAGGTAACCCAACCTTTTACGTTTTTTCTTTTCATTTTTCATTTTTATTTCGAATTTCTATTGTTTTTGCACTAACAGTTGTTTTGCAGCATAAAAAAAAATAAAAACTTGGGAGTACAGCTCGACGTCGATCGACGCAGCCTGGCGTCGATCGACGCCGAGCAGCTTGCCGACGGGATACACTTGATCCGAGGAGAGGGTCACAAGAAGGCTTCACATCGATCGACGCCATCCAACATCGATCGACGCAAAGTGCCAACAACCACTATTTCACGTCATGTGATGTTTGAAGACTCCGGGGGATAAAAAGTTGATGTATGAGATCAACTACTAGGTATCGTTCCCTCTTTTGTCTGGTTTTCAAACTTATTCCACTCTTCTAGTTGGAAATAAGTTTGGGGGGATGTGGACAAGAGATGGAATGTTCTATCTTTTATTTATTCTGCTTTCCGCCTTAGATTTTTTTTTAAGTTTTATGCTATTTTGTGGGAAAAATTTTGAGTTTTGATATAACCCGAATGAGATTGTGAGATTCGAATTGATTGAGGGTTGAGTTTGAATTGATTGTGATTGTGTTTAGATGCCTATGAATGTAGAATACCGCATGACAGGATTGATTTGACACTTACACTTGCATGCCGATTGAGTTGATTTGAAATTGACTGTGGAAGAAAATTTTAAACCCTTGTGTGAGATTTTGGGCCTTATTTCGTTTGATGTGAGATTCACATGTGTGTTTTTATTTCTCAAAAACTTGCCTATTTTCTGTGTTAAGACTGCATAGTGTGTACAAGTTTAGGAAATGATCTTAGGCCATCTTTGATAGCCCGATTCCCTAAGCACTGTCCCTTCACATTGAATTTTCCCTAGTTAGCCACTTTTGAGCCTATACAAAATTTTTCTTTCCATGTCCATGAGATTAAGAAGAAGTATTGGTTTCTCTCATGTCTTGAGTTGTGGTATATTGGGTGAAATGATTGTGAGATGGAGATAAGAAAATATAAATTAGTGGTGAAAAGATGTGTGAAAAAAGAAGCTCAAAGAAATAATTAGAATTCTCATAAGCTCTCTGAAAAGAAAAGAATATAAAATTATGTAAAGAGCATAAGAGATTCAAAATGAGCTAGAAAAAGTTGTGTGTTGTTGATATATTTGAGGAGAAGGGTAGATAATCATAGAAGGTGGTTTGGATTGATTGAGGAAGTACAACTGATTGATTTTAGTCACTTGGCCATAATTCCCTACCTTTCACAAAAAGCCTACACTACAACCTATTGAAAGTCCTTTTTGATTCTAGACTTGTGTGCACATTCTAGCAGTGGAGATAATAGAAAATTTGCAAGCCTATGGTAGAAATTTGTTCATACATGTTGTTGAGTGCTTTCATCTTTACCTTCGACACTTAAGAGTTGAGCGATACACTTCTAGTGAGTTCTTCCACAATTGATGGATTTTATGTCACTGTCAAATTGCTTGTGTGTAGTGGATTTTTGACCCTTGACTGTGATGAATCTTGTGAGGTATTGCACTTTAATCGCATGATCTTTTGATTTCTTTCTTGCTTATTGATTGAGGATAATCAAACGTTCAAGTTTGGGGGTTTTGATAAGCTCATTATTTTACTCGCTTATCTATATTATTTTCTACTATTTTATGTAGTTTTATTAAGTTTATATATATATTTTATGCATGAGTCTATATTGGGTGGTATTATGCGTGTTTTGGTGTGTTTCTACAGGTTTTAGGCCAAATTCACTGGTAAAACCGTTCCGAAAGCAGTGACGTGCAAGAGTAGCAGTGAAGCGTTCTTCCACAAGAATAATTCGAGCTATTGGCGCATGGCAATGGATAGATCTTTGATTTAGCTTTCCAATGCAACTGAAATCGGGTCAATCGGAGTTCGGGAGAGGAAGTTATGGCTAAAACCGTAAGACCGCGCAGAAGGGGGCGAGACAGGACCACATCGATCGACGTGGAATCCACATCGATTAACGCCGAAGATAGAGCCATGTCGATCGACGCACTTCCTGCGTCAATCAATGCGAGTCTTCTGGTGTGGAAATTCGATCAAAATTGGATTTTTTCATATCTTTAGCCCTAGATTTGATAGGATACACATCCACCCATATAAATACCCTACAAAATTCGACTTGTTGAGCAACTTTTCATATTTTTCGAACCCCCTTTCATATTTTTCAGATTTTTTTTTCATATTTTCATTCTGCAATTTAGTTTTTAGAGTTTTGAGAGTTGGGAAACACGAAACCCTTTTATTTTCTAGTAAGTTCTTTACTTTTATGCAATTTAATTTGTTTTCTTTTGGATTTCTATCTGCGATGAGTGGCTAAAAACCCTAGCGGGTTCTAGGTTTGATATTATTATGCATGCATGTTAGGATTAATTAATTAGGTTCATGATTCCTGTGTTTATTTTATAATTCTTGATTAATTTAAGGACCGAAAGGTGACGATTAATTTAGATGTCTAGCTATTGATAGAAGGGCCGAGAGGTGAATATTGATAGTGGGATTAGGAATGCATGATACACTCTATACTGTCCAATGAGATGTATTAGACTGTAGGAATTGAACTGATTTGCTTATCAAATTGACTAATTTGGTGTTCTTGAGACCGAGCGGAGATAGTCACTAATTAGTAATTTAGGTTATATTTGCCCAACCAAGGAAATATAGCATTATTGCAATATTCCACCTGTTAAATTAATTGGTTCTTACATGTTATTCATAATAAGATTTCTTCCCTAGAATCTGTGTTCCCTCAAATTTGAATTCAAAACCTCTTTAATTTTCAGTATTGTCATCTTTATTTTCCAAATCAAAACCCTGATTTTCTATTTCCTCAAACAATGAATCTTAGGATCATAGTTAGTACATAGGATAGTTTCGTTATACAATTCCCCTGGATTCGATAACCTTAGGGTTCTTTATAAATTTATGTTGCTATAATTAATCTGTAGATTTTACAGTGAGCAGGCACTCCTGGATTACATAGCAGCAGTTGATGGAGATGTCACTGATGATGAGATCGACGCATCAACTAGTGAGATTGTGGTAACAACTCATCTACCTCTGTCTTTAGCATCTTCATTTGAAGAAGAGAGCCCATAACCTTGTTGCTCAAGTTCAGAGGACGTTTCTCTCAAAAATATCGTGAAAGAATTAGAAAATTTTCATGAGATTAAAAATGTTTTAGTTAGTGAAAATGCCTCACTGAAATAAAATATTTCAATTTTGACCGATGAAGTTGAAAGAACGAGGTCACTCAGTGAGGAACTGGAAAAACTTAAGGAAAAACATTCTAAACTTCTTAAAGATTTTGAAAATATTTCAAAAGAGTGTGATTCCTTGAAGAAACTTGAGCCTGTTAAGTGTGATTGTTCGTTTGAAAAGAGCTCAAGAAAATTGAAAGAGATTTTGAATGCTCAAAAACCACCATCCGATAAATTCGAACTTGTATTTATGGAGTGTCATAATGAAAAAGAAGTTTTGAGAGAACATGCATCCACTTCAGGAACTGAGAAAACCTTATTAGGCTTTGTCAAGGCCAAACTCAGTTCATGTACTGGGTTGGAAAAAGGAAAAGTCAATTCCAAAGAGCCAGTTAAGCATAAAGAGAAGACCAAATGCTGGTAAAAAATGGAATCTAAACTGGCACCTCGACAGAGAGCTAACACAGTTCGTAAACTGTACAAACCAACTGTCGAGAGGAAAACTAACTTTCCTTCTAAACTGGATAAGCGTAATGTCCCACATGCAAGGAATCCAGTTTTACCAACAAGAACGACTGAGCAACATGTACATGCTGCTAGGAAGTCAGTTCGACAATCGGATAGAAATCCGAGAAGTTATAATCGAACTCAGTTTTGTTATAACAACTATCCAAATAGGAGGAACACCTAATCGAGGCCTGAGTCAGGATAGTTTTACTTTCCCAAGACTATGATGGCTAACCACCCGAGAACTACCTCTTGAGACTCTTTCAAGAACAACAGTTTCAGAAAGAGTTCACATGCCACAACCTTTTCCCACATGCATCTAAATAGCATACATTACCTTAGGATAAAGGTTAATCAATCATCCAAGAATGACCCAGTTTCACAAACTGTAAAAGTGAAACAAATTTGGATACCAAAAGGATGGATCTAGAAAATTGACTTTGCAAGACCCGAAATGATGCGGGGACCTAAAGAATAACTGTCTGTCTTGCAGGTACAGAAATCTCAGTCAAGGAAGAAAGAAAGAACATGGATACTCGACAGCGGGTGCTCGACACTTATGACTGGAGAAAGGAAACTTCTCACAAACCTTGCGATATGTGAAGGACCATCAGTCACATTCGGTGACAATTTCAAAGGACGAGTAACTGGGAAAGGATGCATGGAAGGGAATGGAATAATCATCAATAACGTGTCCTTGGTCACCAGCCTAAAACACAATCTTCTAAGCATCAGCCAGTTGAGCGAAAGTGGCTACACCGTCAGTTTTGAAGAGTCAGGATGCTATGTCAAAGATAAGAAGACCAACAAGACCAAGATCAGAGGAATCAGGAAAGGAGGTCTCTACATTGTGGATTGGTCTAGTGGAGAAGGAACCTGCCTTATGGCACACAGTTCGACAAATGGAGTAAATTGGCTGTGGCACAAAAGACTGAGTCATCTAAACTTCAACTCAATTAGACATCTAGCGAAGCATAATCTAGTTGAAGGACTGCTACAAAAAAAGTTCCAAAAGGAGGGAGTCTGTAAGGCGTGCCAGTTCGGGAAGCAGAAGAGAGCCTCATTCAAGAATAGGCCGATTACAACAAGCACGGAATGGATCCTGGAACTATTGCACATGGATTGATTTGGTCCAGTTACTCCACCCACGATCGGAGGTAAGAAATATACATTAGTGGTTGTGGATGACTACTCAAGATACACATGGGTGATCCTGCTAAAATCAAAGGACGAAGTGAAGATTCAACTGCCTGAATTGATTACCCGTATTCAAAATAAAAAAGGGGTGACAGTTAAGAGAATCAGGTCTGATAATGGAACGGAACTTTGCAATGGACCTCTCATGGATTTTTGTGCAGAGATCGGAATTGGTCACGAGAAGTCTACACCAAGAACTCCGCAACAAAATGGTCTGGCTGAGAGAAGAAATAGAACACTTGATACATGCGTAAAATGACCCATATTTCGATGTGTGCGCATGCTTGTTTGTGGCTATTTTACTCTCGTATCATATATTTTTGTCGTATTTTGGTTGTGTTTTTGTGTTTTGTGCGTTTGAATTGTGTAGGATAGGTTTCGGGCATAAACAAGCATTTTTGGTGGAGTTTTGGAGGAAAATCGCACGTGTTTGGAGTTTTGAGGCGTCGACCGACCGAGCGAAGCAGGACCGGCCGAGCAGGGCAGACAGAGGGCTCGACCGGCCGAGCCAGGGTGGACCGACCGAGCGAGGCCCCAGACAGAGGGCTCGACCGGCCGAGCCAGGCCACAGGAAGGTGGCTCGGTCGAGCCATTTTGACCGGGCGAGCCGAGACGGTTTTCTCCAGGATTTTGGCGATTTCCAGCTTCGACCGGGCGAGCCATACTTCGACCGGGCGATCCGAGGCCCTGTTTGCTTGTCTATAAAAGGGGAGAAGTCAGTTATTTGAGGAGCTTTTTGTCATTTTTCATGAAATCCAGTTAGAATTTCTCGTAGATTCCATTTCCTATCATGATTCATCCAAATTCTAGAGTATCTAAGAGCTTAATTCACCAATCCTTGGAAGAGAAGTGAAGAATCAAGGTGGTAGATCAAGGCATACAAATCCAATGGGGGAAGATTCAAATCTCTACTTTTCAAATTGTAATGGATGTAATTGAATTCAACTTTGTATTTGTACAATTGAAAGGTATGATGTTCTAATTCATTTTGGATGTTGATTTGAGTAAGGATGTATGATAATTTGGTTTGAGAATTGTTTGTTTACTTTCCTTTGAGAGCTTGAATAGGTAATAGCCAGCTTAGGAGGTAGTTGATGTGAACGCTGCAGCCAATACGCGGGTGGAATCGTCGTGAATAGTTTAGATTCATACGATTTTAGTTCCAATCCATGTGCGGTGCTAGGTCGTAGGGCAATAATTGACGAACTATTTGGAGTGGTCTAGGGATTAATAATGTGATGGTTTGCAAGTCTTAGATCATCAACCGTTAGCTCGCCGTGACAAGGGATTAACGAGTGTAGGGTCGATTGCTCAATATCCTAGGGATTAAAATGTGTTTACATCAATGATTAACCTAATTGGATTGCATCTACATTCATTTCAACATCCTATCTTCCTAATTTGAGAATTTGATTGTCTTGGTTTACCGATTGGGGAAAGTATTGATAATTGATGATTGTTTGATTAATTCAATGTTTGTCATATATTGTTAAAATAGGTTTAAATTGAATGCTTAGATTGTTAGAAACTACTCAACGATTGAATCATGCCTAGCTATAGGACTTTGCTATAGTATCTCGGTATTCTAGCGGGCGAAGCGGGGAAGGACCTGGATTTGACAAATATTATTCTTGTGTAGTTAGAGGTTTAATTTGATTGAACTTTTAGCCGCATCAAGTTTTTGCGCCTTTGCCGGGGACTTCATTTAGTAGGTTGCTAGATATTGGGGGAAAAGTGAAGCTTGTAGGCTAGGTGTTTGTGTTTTTGTTTGTGTGAATATTGTTACTAATATTTGTTTGATAATTGTTCTAATTTTGTTTTCTTTTGGATTTTTGTTTTTGTTGGAGACTTGCCTTTGTTGGATTATTGTAGATGTCTAACATGGAGAGACTTATTAATGTGCAAAGGCAATTAGAGGAGATGAGAGACCTCATGATGCAAAGACAAAGACCGCGAATGCCTATCTGAAACGTGTACGAGGAAATGTTTGAATGTAGTAACCAATGGCCGGAGGAGGAAAGAGCTTTTCAAATGGTGAATGTTGTAAAGGAATCTCATGATGATGATTTTTGGAGGACACAAATAGAGCTCATGCAAGAAGAACTTAAATTGTTGAAAAGATCAAGGAAAGAGCATGAGGAAAGGCAAGAAATAGAGGTGAAGAAAGAAGATGAACCGGTAAGGAAAAGAGAAGTAATACTTCAAGTTGATGAGGTAAATGAAGATATCAAGGAGCCGACACAAAATTTTGAAAGTATGGAGAAGGATGAGAGTGCAAGTATAGAGATGAAACCCGAGGAAACATTAGGAGATGGCAAAGAAAATGAGGAAACCGGAGAAATCATTAGTGAAGAGATAATGGGTGTTCATCAAGAAGAGCTCAAGAAGGAAGGCACCGAGGAGACGGTGAAGAACATAGAAGGAGATAGAATAGAGGAGCTTTCACTTGAAGAGATTCCAACAATACCGGCATTGGAACATTTCATAGAAGAGGAAAAGCCGACAATAAACAAGGAGAATGAGGATATGTTGAAGCGGGGAATGTCAACTTGGGAAGTAAGCAAGGTTGAGGAGAGAATGGTGAGTGCATTGGATGAATGGATCAACGAATTTCTTGAAGTCGGGATTAGTTTGGAGAATGCCTTAAGGATCACTTCAAAGAAGAAGCACTCATTCATGCAATTCGAGTTCAATAAGATAATCAATCCTCCTTGGAGAGATGTTAGGGGTGAAAGAAAAATTGCCTTGGACAAATTGCTCCCAAGTAAATGCAAATTAAGGGAGAAAGGTGTATTAAAAACCCACACAATTTTTGATAATGGGTGATGTGGTAAGGTCGTCTAGCTACCGACGTTAAAGAAGCGCTTGTTGGGAGGCAACCCAACCAATTTTCTTTCTTTTGTTTAATTGCTTCTAGTTGCTTTGATTTTGAATAAATGTCTAGTTTGTTTGTTTTTGTGTTTGTAGGAGGAGCAACAAGATCGAGAGGAGTGACGATGCACCGTCCACCATTTTTGCAAACTTAGTCTCACTTGACTAAGTTTGGGGGGATGTGCCGGTAGCCGGTGCCTCGGTTTATTCTTCTCCATCTCCTATCATTTATCTTGCATTTAGTTTAGTTGTTGGATATTGTCCCTTTATTGGATTTGATTCAATTGGGTTGTACCTATATTAATATTCTACCTTGGATGGATGTTTGGATTATGTTTCTTTTGATGATATGTATGGATATTTTCATGGGTTTGAGTTTGTTGAATGGATTTGTTTGTTGAACATTGCTTTTGATGGTATGTTGGTGGAGCTAGTGGAAAAATGAATTATTTTTATAGATTTTTGGATAAGTGGAATGATGGTGGAAAGAGGTTTTGGAAGTGAATGTGGCTTATGCTTGCTATTGCTTGATATTTGATGGTGGATAGAATCATTAATGAGTTGGCATGATTGAATACTTCCAATTATGCATGGTTTGTGGTTTGGATTATTGGTTTGGTTTGAATGGTGGAACTATTGGATTTGATCTTATCATTGTTGATATTTGATTTGTGGATAGTTTGGTGGATATGAGAGCTTTATTGGTTTGTTTTATGCTCAAGTGTTTGGTGGTGTTTGTGTTGATCTAGTAGGTACAAATAAGGTCTTGGAGAGCAGTTTGATCGTGTGTGCCGATGGGTAACGCTTTCTAACGTTCCTTCTACCAATTAGATTCATTACATTGTTTTATTGCATGTAGATTGTGTTTAGGATGTTGTGTGATTGTGTGTGTGTGATGAACACGAACTAGACTTGAGATTTAATCATGATTTACTTAGTGGAGTTTGATGTCTACCTCAACTTATGATAGGGCAGAATCTAGTGTTCGAAGCATGATTTAAGTTTAACTTTTGAATTGCCGAGTTTTGTGTGTGGTTAATGCATAGGACTTGACAAAAAGCTGTGAGGTTTGAGCCATGATATTGTCATATCTATATTGTTTGTGAGTGGCAAGATTGAGAGTACGAGATCTAGAACTTGCATCCGTTCTCTATCTATTGGCATGAGTGTGTAACTAGAAAATGATCTTAGGCCATCGATTCTTAGTCCTACCTTTCACACCGGGAGTATAAGGTGGTTGTTATCATTATTTTGCCTTTCTTATCTTTGACCCCCGTGATTGAGCTTTATTGGTGAATCTTCTTTGATATAATTAGGATCAAGTTTTGGGGGAAAGAGTGTATGAGGGTGAATACGGTGCTGAGAGTTGGGTTGGGAATTGATTGAATGTGTATTGATGGGAAATGTTGAGGCATGAAAGATATGAAATAAGGGATTGTTGTTGATCTTAGAAAAGTGAGCACCTACAAAATTTTGGTGCAAGTGTTTGGAAAGAGAGGCACCGACAAAATGAAAGAATGATGATGCATTTGAAAAAGGATGAAAAAGAAAAGAAAATAGAAAAGAGAAAAACAAAGAAGAGAAAGAAAAGGAAAGAAAAGGAAAAAAGCGTGTTGTGAAATGAAAAGCCTTGGGGGTTTGTAGTGGTTCGAAATGAACAAGTTTGGGGGTTTTGGGAAATTGAGAAGTTTAGTCACTTTGGCCCAAAACCACCCACTTTCTAGTTAGCCACGTTACAACTCGTGAAAAGACCTTTTTGATTCTAGAAACTAACTCGTTGTAGTATAATGGTGAGAATGGATGCAAGCCTATGGAAATCAAGCTCGAAGCCCTGTTTGCTTGTCTATAAAAGGGGAGAAGTCAGTTATTTGAGGAGCTTTTTGTCATTTTTCATAAAATCCAGTTAGAATTTCTCATAGATTCCATTTCCTATCACGATTCATCCAAATTCTAGAGTATCTAAGAGCTTAATTCACCAATCCTTGGAAGAGAAGTGAAGAATCAAGGTGGTAGATCAAGGCATACAAATCCAATTGGGGAAGATTCAAATCTCTACTTTTCAAATTGTAATGGATGTAATTGAATTCAACTTTGTATTTGTACAATTGAAAGGTATGATGTTCTAATTCATTTTGGATGTTGATTTGAGTAAGGATGTATGATAATTTTGTGTGAGAATTGTTTGTTTACTTTCCTTTGAGAGCTTGAATTGCACTAGAACTTGTTCCTTACCTCCTAGGTGTAGGTAATAGCCAGCTTAGGAGGTAGTTGATGTGAACGCTGCAGCCAATACGCGGGCGGAATCTTCGTGAATAATGTAGATTCATACGATTTTAGTTCCAATCCATGTGCGGTGCTAGGTCGTAGGGCAATAATTGACGAACTATTTGGAGTGGTCTAGGGCTTAATAACGTGATGGTTTGCAACTCTTAGATCATCAACCGTTAGCTCGCCGTGACAAGGGGTTAACGAGTGTAGGGTCGATTGCTCAATATCCTAGGGATTAAAATGTGTTTACATCAATGATTAACCTAATTGGATTGCATCTACATTCATTTCAACATCCCATCTTCCTAATTTGAGAATTTGATTGTCTTGGTTTACCGATTGGGGAAAGTATTGATCAATTGATGATTGTTTGTTTAATTCAATGTTTGTCATATATTGTTAGAATAGGTTTAAATTGAATGCTTAGATTGTTAGAAACTACTCAACGATTGAATCATGCCTAGCTATAGGACTTTGCTATAGTATCTCGGTATTCTAGCGGGCGAAGCGGGGAAGGACCTGGATTTGACAAATATTATTCTTGTGTAGTTAGAGGTTTAATTTGATTGAACTTTTAGCCGCATCAACACTCAAAGAAGTAGTAAGGACCATGCTGGCTGAGACCGACCTTGGAAAGAGATTTTGGGGAGAAGCCTTGATGACAGCCTGCTACACACAAAATCAAAGCGCATTCAACACACGGCTGCACAAAACTCCCTACGAAATTTATAACAGTCGTAAGCCTTCTATAGTTCATCTTCGTGCATTCGGTTCACCATGTTATATTCACAATAATGGGAAGTCCAAATTGGATACCTTCAGTCCTAAGGCTGATGAAGGCATGTTCCTTGGTTATGGACACCCTCCATACAAGGGATATAGGGTATTCAATAAGGTCACCCAGCTTGTGTAGATAACATGTCATGTTGTTTTTTATGAAGTTGCTTTAGTGCGCAGGACACTTCAAGAGCTGGGTCTGGAACATCATGAGATCAAGGATCTAAATGAGGAACCTGAAATTGATCTTGATCAAAATAGAACAGTTCCTCTTACTAGATCTATGAATGATGATTCTGAGACACCAGCTGCCTCGACTGAACCTCAAACAGTCGAGAGGGCCAATGATGTTAATGTCATTGCTGAGGCCTTAAAGCTAATTAACATAGACGATCAAATCGAAGAGAAACCCCTGAAGCTAAGGCAACAGTTCTGGAAACAGAGCAACCTGAAGCCAAGGAAGCCAACCTTGAGGCCGCTGAGGAAGCAGCTCCAACTAACGAGCCAGTTGCAGTTCAGGAACTAGTTGTTCATAATCCAGTTTCAGAACAAGGAGGTGAACCATCTCACCAGAAACCTTCAGCAGTTTCTGAGACTCCAGTGGCTCCTATTGAAGCCGTAGCTGTGAAGAAGCCTAGCTGGCTAAGAGATCATCCTATTGAAGCTATCCTGGATGATATTGGCAATCCTATTCGAACAAGACAGAGAACTGCCATGATGTCTTGCTTCATAGATGAAATCGAACCAGTGAAGATTGGAGAAGCTCTTCAATCGACAGATTGGATCAATGCAATGCAAGAAGAATCGGCATAACTTAGTTGCAACAATGCGATGCAAGAAGAATTGGCATAATTCAGTCGCAAATATGTGTGGCATCTGGTGGATGGACCAACGCATCAATCCGTGATCCGCACTAAATGTGTTTTCAAGAATAAGAGAGACGAGACCGGCACCACCATGAGGAATAAAGCGAGATTGGTTGCCAAAGGTTACGCTCAGTGTGAATAGATTGATTTTGATGAGACTTTTTCTCCAGTTGCCAGACTGGAGGCCATTCGGCTATTTTTGGCGTATGTTGCCTACCATGACTTCATAGTTCTTCAAATGGATGAGAAGAGCACATTTCTCAATGGCGAACTGAAAGAAGAAGTCTACGTGGAACAACCCCCCAGAATTCAAGCAAGGAAACCAAGTCTATAAACCGAGGAAAACATTGTACGATTTGAAACAAGCTCCTAGAGCATGGTATGAAACGCTATCCCAGTTTCTCCTCAATAATGGATTTGAGAAGGGGACAATTGACATTACATTGTTTAAGATAAAAGATGGAGATGACATCTTGTTAGTCCAGATTTATGTAGACGATATTATCTTCGGAAGCAAGAACACAAGTCTTTGTGAGAAGTTTGGCCAATTGATACAGAACAAATTTCAAATGAGTATGATGGGCAAAATGACGTACTTCTTAGGACTGTAGGTGGACCAGTCAGCTGAAGGGATTTTCATTAGTTAGAAGAAGTACACGCAAGACTTGATAAAAAAATTTTGTCCTGAGAAGACTAAATCTCTAAGGATTTTCCAATGAGCACCAGTTCTCAAATCACTTTCGATGAAGAAAGAGAACCAGTTAATCCAACTGCCTATAGAGGAATTATTGGGTCTTTGCTATACCTAACTGCCAGCAGACCTGACATATCCTATGTAGTAGGCGTTTGCGCAAGATTCTAGGGGAATCCTAAGAAATCTCACATGGACGCAGCTAAGAGGATCGTGAGATATCTGAAGAAGACTGAATCTCTAGGCATTTGGTATCCCAAAACTGATGGAATTGTGCTAAATGGACTCTCTGATTCAGATTTTAGAGGCTGCAAGATTGATCAGAAGAGCACAAGTGGAACCTGTCAGTTCCTAGGTCATAAACTGATCAGTTGGTTCAGCAAGAAGCAACATTCAGTGGCCACTTCAACCACTGAGGCCGAATATGTTGCAGCGGCCAGTTGTTGTGCTTAAGTGCTTTGGATAAAGCAACAGCTTAGGGATTATGGAATAGAAAGTGGATGTGTGCCCATTTATTGCGACAACACCAGTGATTTCTGCATCTCGAAGAATCCAATTTTACACTCCAGGCTGAAGCTTATTGATATTCGTCATCATTTCATCCGAGATCATGTTGAGAAAGGAGATATCTCTGTCGAATACATAAGAACGGAGGACCAGTTAGTGGATATCTTTACTAAGCCGTTACCTGAGGCTCGATTTAATGAGTTATGCATCAAACTAGGTCTTCTAGAGTTTGATGAGATCTCGAGAGATAGAGATTAAAACTTCGCCATGCCAAACTGTATGACGTGTACAGTTAAGACAGTTGTGTTATCAGAAACTGTGACTCGAGATTGGAAAGACGAAACAATTCGATTTCATTCAAAAGGGAGTACAATACATCAACATAAATTTTAAAAAAAGGTACAAGAGAAGTTCTTAGAAGAAGTTAAAATTTAGTCAGCAAGAGGGACGATGCCTCAGAGGATAGAAGTCAGAGTCCTCGATGTTGGTCCAGCCTTGAACGAGGGACCGAAAATCCAGCTCCAGAAATCAGCTCAGTTGCATCCCGAAAGGAACTGGGATGTTAGGCTGCTCCTTGAAGGCATACTGCACCTGGTTGAATACAAAGGAAGCCCAGTCGACCTCCTCTTCTTCAGCAAAGGACATCATAGCCTTCCAGACTGGCGGAGAGAAGTTCGTGTCCAACAAAGGGTTGCCGATGACCATATGATTAATGATGTTGAAAGTCAGGCGATATCGAGGCATCATCCACTTTGATGAGGCCGTCGGGTGGAAATCGTCATCCGCATCCCTCCATCTTGCCAAGCAGACCATTCGGGTGCCGTGTCATGCTTGAGGTATTCCACGACTGGTGTACCACTGCGAGGGAGTCCAAAGTGGATGGAAATGGACTCAAAAGACCAGCAAATCTGACGGCCGTTAATGTTGCCGTAGATTTCATCTTCATCCAAAACGTAACTGCTGTTAGCAAACACCTTCAGTGTATCTTCTTGGAACTTGAAAGGCCTCCGGGTCACAAACAGTTCAAGGCTATTTGTCCTCAAACCCCCCATCACCGCGCTAAATACCCGAGGATTAGTCAAATACTGGACCTCCAACCCAAACTCATGGAGGACCCTGTTCCGCTCGATGGTGATATCACTCGCAGAAGTCAAGTTATTTGATGAGTGAATTTGAGTTACTTCTCGGAGATCAGGGAGATGATGGTTTGTGTGCTTATCAATGTATTGAAGAAGGAGTATTAATAGGCGAAGTCGTGCGACATTCGAAATGATGTCTATCCACTTAAATGTAAGATACGATGTTCCATCAAGACACAACGATCCACGGTTCAGATTCAAAATATGAGAAATCAACATTAAATGTTGACAACTACCGTGTACCAGTAAAAGATGGACATGTGTTCAACAGTTCCAAAGGTAACAGGCGCATGTCAGTGAACTGTCAACTGATGGAGGTACGCCAATTCAATTTGCGTAGAAAATCTTAAAGAAAAGGAGAACTATTCATTGATGGAGAAAGAGGGTACGGAGTATATAAAAAAGGGGGGAAAACACCATCCTAACAAAAAGGAGGAAAATACATCAGTTTTAGATTTTTTTTGGTAGGTGGAGTCAGCAGTCGGAGGCAGTAAGTAGTCGGAGGCAGTTGGAAGAGATCAGCACCATCTCAAGGGATAGTAGTCGGAGGCAACCAAATTCGGGGTGCTGTGTTCCCTTAAAAATGGGATCCACTTCTCAAGGAGCCAGTTGAGCTGCATGCCGTATGGGATGGGGACTTGAAGCACATTCTGTATGGCTCTTTTCAGACAGTCAAAGACAAACGCTGCCCAGTCCACCGCAGCCTGATCTTCAAACGCCATCATCGCCCTCCAGACAAATGGTGAAAAGTTAGTCTCCATGAGCAGATTGCTAACCACCATTTGGTTGATGATGTCGAAGGACACCTTGTACCAAGGCTTCAGGAACCCACTTGGCACAGTGGGTGGAAATTGTTGTTCATCGCTCCATTTTGGCCAAACTGACCACTCCGGTGCCGTCTCCTCGATCCGATACTCCAGGACCAGAATTCCACAGGGAGGCAGCTCGAACTCTTCTGTAAGGTTGTCAGCTGACAAGTGAAACCCCACTCCATTGAGGATAAAGAAGATCTCCGTGTCAGAAACTGTGGCGTTGTAGGCTACCACCTTGAGCAAGTCCTGTGGAAAGAGCTAGGCTTGATGGTCACAAAATGTTCCACCCCATTAGCCCTTTGATTTCCCATCACCTCATTGTAAAAAACTATAGTTCTCGAATACTATGCATACAGGCTCTACCTATCAAGGATCTTATTTCTCTGAATGGTGATCCTCGCCACATCCTCCACAATATTCCAAGGAGCTGTCATTCTTTCAAAAGAGAATATAGAGAATCGAAGAAGTAAAGGGTTTAATGAGATGATATCTAATACCTCGTTGAAAGGGCTTTTATAGACAAATTTGTGAGTAAATCAAAAAGGGTGCCAGGTCACTTCAATGTGGGAAAAGACTCTTCGTGATTCAGAGTCATAAATGTTAAGTCGACACTCAATGCTCATCGATAAGTGGACATACAACCAACAGGTCAAAAGACTATGGGCTCAGAGTCAATAAATTGTCGAGCCAAAGATGTACGGTTTTCCACACTTTGCATTAAATCCTAAGGATGGATTCACCGAACTGAGCAACCTAAAAACTATCCAAAGATGTTGAGAAGGCGATCAGTTTTTCGTTGAAGACAGTTGCAAATTGTCTTAGCAGCTTTGAGGAGGAATACAGTTTCTCATAAAGGACAGTTGTGAACGGTCTCAACAGTTTGTTAAGGCGATTACATAAGGAAAACTGCCATTGGTCGTAGGCGCGCAATTTGAATTTACAAGAATAGTCGGCTCAAAGCCTCATTTCATGCAGACCAGAGTCAGGGTGAGTTATGCTGAGCCACGTCGACACACCCACGCGCATATCGGATGCCACGACAAAATGGGAACAGACGCCGCCTACGTCAGCCTTCCTTGGAGCCGTTGATCGAATAAAGTGGGTTATCATCCTAGCCGCGGATCATAATAGATCAAAACCCCACTTAACCCTATCGATCATCATCTTCCTTATTTTCTCTTTGCGATTCCTTTCTTCTCTCTCAAAAGTCGAGTGCTTTCAACACTTAACATCCTCAATCACCTACATTGCTCTCGATTATCATGGGTAAAAAGCAGATAGCTCACAAAGCCGAGGGTCCCAGCACTTCCAACAACACCGAGCCGGTTACAGTCACGAAAGAAACGCCGCATGCAGATCTAATCCAAATCATGAGAGACGATGTTCTATCTTACAGAATCAAGAAAAAGTATTTTCAGGCGGTGTAAGTTGTTAAAGAAAAGATTTTGAATTGGAGAGAGAATGGGTCAATCTCTACAGACGAAGAGATTGTCAGTGAGCTAGTCTAGAAACTCACTAAGGAGAATCTACTGCGATTTCTGACAGCACCCCCCTAGAGATTCAAACCCCATCGCGTTGCTGAGTTCTACGAGCATGCAATAATTGATAAGGATCAAAGATTATTCAAGACAAAGGTCATGAAGAAAGAGATAAGGGTTGATCCTGATCTCATCGCCGAACACCTTCATCTACCCAAAACTGATGTTCATATTGCCAGTTATTTGGAGGAAGACAAAAAAGCGAGGAAGAAGCACTGGAACGTGTGGAAGAAGGATGATTTCAAAGGAACTTTTAAGAATGCTACAAAGGTTTCCGAATTGAAGCCCTTCTACAAAACTCTCAGCGAAATTGCTCTTTGGATGATTTACTGTGGCGTTGGATCCTTCTCCGAACTGAGCCAGCCCAAATATGCCTTGATGATGGCTCTCGATGATGGTCTAGGTGTAAACTGGGCTGAGTACATTTTTGAGCGACTGTTGGAGAATGCGAAGAAGAACAAAGTCATTGGAGAAGATGGCAAATTCTCCTCAAATGTCAGTTTCGGCTTAAAGGTCAGTTAATTTATAGAGAGGTTGCTAGGTCGTAACAGAGAAGGAGAAGACCTTGTGCCATCAGATTTCATTCCGTCTAAGGATCCAGTCTATGTCTCAATCCAAGGATATGATGGAGATGATGGAAAAGATGGTCATGATAAAGGAGATGATAGTTTTGACAAGAAGATGGAAGACATTATGTCAGAAGCCAGCCTCGTTATCATCCCACCAGCTCAAACTGCCGTAGGTGCCAAGAAGCTGCAAAAAAATGGCACCTCAGGTTCAGCTAAAAAGCCCAAGGGAACTACTTCCTCAGTTCCTGGCAAGAAGAAAGGGCTTATAAACTTGACAGGCGAAGAGCATACGTCAAGGAAGAAGAGAGAAAAGAAGCAGATGTAGATGGAAACCATTCTCGAGGAGAATTGCTTCGTGTCGAGAAAGGAAAGGAAAAAGCCACTTAAGAACAACCTACCAAGAAAAGGAGGGGAGTTGGCTTCAAACTATCCATGATGATTGTAAAGAAGAAGCTCAAGTTTGATGAACCACCTGAAGGTGTTGGTCAATCTTCCTGACCACAAAAGCCAATTATGAACCCAGACATCATGTCTAATGAAGCATTTGAATGCCTGTAGCTTGATGCTCTTGATATTCATTCAACTAATGAGCAAGCGGATTTTGATGAATTGTTTTGCAGCAGCTCATCTGATTCGGAGAAGACCACTTCACAAAGGCCAAAATATCCTGAGGATGGCCACACAGCGTCAGAATCAAGTGATGAAGAGGTCTCGACTCAGACAGTTGAAAAAGGAGACGTTCCCTTCTTGAATTTAGGGGGAACTGCTCTTGAGGATATCTCAGCAGAAACTGCTGCTCAAGAAAGAGAAGAATCTACTCTGGAGCGCATCCGAGGACGGATAGCTGGATACCAAGCCGCACTGGATGAATCACGTCTTGTGCAACTTAAAGCAGTTGTCCAAGATAAAGAATACAAAATGATTCTATCTCAATTGAAGGAAGCAGAAGAGCGGGAACTTGAAAGGCTGAAGCAAGAAGAAGAAGAAAAGTTAAGGAAAACCGAAGAAGTAGCTCTAGCCGGAGCAATCCAACTCTCACATACGCTAACCCTTCTTGCAACTGCCCAGAGAGCTCTGGAAATCCTGTGTGAGCGTGTCTTGCTCAATTTCTTTCTGCAATATATATATATATATATATATATATATATATATATATATACTTCACTGCTTGTCTGTTGAGACGTATTCTAGGAGAAAAGCTGAGAGAGTACGCCAGGAGGAAGAAGGACTGAGATGGCTAGATTGAGAAGCTAAGAAAAGTTAAATCGAAGCAGCTGCAATAGCCGCTGAAAAGGCCAGGCAGGAGGCCGAAGCCGCCGAAATAGCCAGGCTAATAGCCAAAGCAGCAGCAGAAGCCGAGAAAATGAGGAAGGAGGCTGAAGAAGCCGAATTGAAAAGGCAAGAAGAAGAAGAAGCAGCCACTGAGCTGAGAAGAAAAGAAGAGGAAGAAGCAGCAACAACTACTGAAGAGAAAAGATTCGAAGAAGAGGCAACTGCCGAAAGAGCAAGAAAAGACGAAGAGGCAGCATCTGCCAGACTAAGAGAAGAAGAGGAAGCAATCGCAACTACCCATCAGCAACTGGACCTGTACACTGCTACCTCTCAAAGTCAAACTGACGGAGACTCAAGAGCAATCGTTACCTCTAAAAACACCTTGTCTCCAAATCCCGTATCTGTAGCAGCTCCTATTCTAACCCTTGACGCTGTCCGTGCCTTGCACGAAGACATGAGGCAGGAATTCAACCAGGTTATCCAGACTTCCATGATGTCCATTTTTTATTTTATCAAAAAGGGGGAAGAGAGGAGAGATGAACAATGGAGAATGCAGTTGCAGATGGTAGAAAGATGAGATGAGCATATAAGATTGCAGTTGGAGAGCATCAGGCAGACCAGAGAAGAGGAGATAAAGTGTTCAAGGAAATGACCATGAATATAGGCATGTAATCTGGAGCCTCCACCTCTGCTGCCACTTCAAAGCCAAAGGATGAAGTCTCCTCAGCTCAAGACAAAGAAGAAGATCAAGACAAGCCCAAAGAGTTATGAGGTTACTGAATTCTTTTGTATCTTTTGTTTCAATTTTAAACTTTTCATGTACTTGTAACAAACACATATTATGAATGGTTGAAAACTGTTAGTTTGAAGAGAACTGCTCATTGTCTCATACCTTTGATGCTTTTTATTTAGCTTAAGTCACATATTCCAGTGTGATCAGCAAAATATGTCGCTCTAATTTGATTTATGATTAATTGAGTAATATCTCTCCAATTCAGGGGGATAATAAATTAGAGTAGGTCGAGTTTTGAGGAAGCACAGTTTTGAGTTATGTTAGAATCTCATATTCTATAAACTCAGAACAACTACATTCTCATGTCGACTTAGTTGGTATGGTTTTGACAACATCAAAAAGGGGGAAATTGTTAGGTATTGATATGTAAATCCCACCCTTAATTTGATATTTTGATGTGTCAAAACTGAATACCTATGTCTGGAGTTATTACTTCTGTAATCCCTGTATAGGACTATTGAGTTGTAATAGCTCGACAGGAAGCATTCAGCCAAAAATTGAGAATACAGTTCGTGAAGCTCTATGCGAAGAAAACTGTGAAGGCAGTCGAGGAGCTCTACACGAAGAAAACTGTGAAGACAGTCGAGGAGCTCTATGTGAAGAAAACTATGAAGACAGTTGAGGAGCTTTATGCGAAGAAAACTGTGAAGACAGTCGAGGAGCTTTATGCGAAGAAAACTGTGAAGACAGTTCAAGGAGCTTTATGGAAGAAAAACTGTGAAGACAGTTCAAGAAGAACCACATAAAACTTCGAGAGCTAGTCAGAATAACGAGCAAAGATAACTATGCATGCAATTTAGAACTGCCAATGAAAAAAAGCGCTGAAAACTGTGGACTCAGTTTTCGCAAACAAGGATGTGAGAAACCGTCGAGGGTAACTCATAGTTTCAAGACAAGCGGATTCACACAGTAGAGAGCACGTGAAAAATAAGGAGCTAAATAGTCGTAAAGAGGTTTGGAATCTAAATGATAAGGAATGAAAAATTAGATAGTTACGACTGAAGTCTAACATTGTTTGAGTCTGACACAACAAGTACAAAACTATCTCAGAAAAAACATGGTTGTGTTCAGAAAAAGGAGAGGAGCAGGTCTGCGACAACAAAATGTAAGGTTGTTGATTGGACAACCTCTACTTTGTCTCTACCAGCTACTTTTTGAAGTCTCGTCTATAAATAAGAGAAGGACAAGAGAGACAATACAACCGATCTTCAACACATTCAAAGCTTGCCATCACTCTGCCGAATTTAAAGCTTAAACACATTTACAGCTCTCAACCAAATGACATTTACTCCGTGGTTCATTTACTGAATACGAGGCATTATTTCTCAAGGAATCTTTTGAGATTCACTGTGTGACCTTGAGTACATCAGGACTAAGTATCCGCCACTTAGTCTACATCCTTAGTGTTCTTACTTTTCAAGTAAGAACACTACAACCTGGTTCTCAGATGAGGAACATGTTCTTACGGGCATTCGCCAACCTTTGTATGTTCTGGGTAGAACTCAACCATCCACCCACCGGAGAAGGAGAAGGGAGGTTTGTCTTCAATCCGTTTCCAACGACTGCCAGTTCGGAGAAGACTTGGAGAGCCTTCGAAAAACTGAAGAAGGAGTGAAGAACATCTACCTGGGCGAGTGATCCAGTTTGCTGCGAACGATGGCTTTCGTGATGATTGTCCATAGATCGTGAGGAGTGTATACTTCATTCTCTTACTGAGTTACCAGATCTATTTCCGAAGAGTGGATGTAGGACTTAAGGATCCGAACCACTATAATATCGTGTGTCATTTACAGTTTTTGTTTATTTCTTGCATACTCAGATTCTAACTGTGCTTTGAAACCTTCAACACTTCTCTAAAGTGTAGAAGTGTATATCTAAAAACTGTTTACTTAAACTGCCAGCTAAACTCAGTTTTATAAAACCTAAACTGGGAATCTGACCCCCCAGTTTTAGAGTGCAACCCTTAGTAATATTTCCGCTGCACATTTAAGATAACTCTGGTCAGGGACCAACAGTTACGATGACCAAGAAATCACCGTACCACCAAAAGTAGTCACATACCCTTTAGCACTCCTTCTTTTATCAAGATCATAGGATGTCAAATCCACATTAACAAATCCTTGCTAAACAAGATTCATCCCACCGAAATATAATCCAACATCAGTAGTACCACGAAGATACCTTAAGATCCACTTCACTGCTTCCCAATGTTGTTTACATGGGTTGCCCATTTATCTACTAACAACTCCCACCACATGTGCAAGATCTGGTCTCATTCTTACCATTGCATACATCAATACTTCCAACAGCTGAAGCATATCGTACCTTTTTCATCTCCTCACGCTTCTTCTCCGAGCTTAGACAATCCTTTTGATAAATCATGAAAACAAGTTATATTCCTATCAAATCTATTACGATTTGAGATTTTAAAACATGTTTTTATATTAATATGTTGTTGTTTTAGTGTATTATTTAGTGCTTTTTAATAAATCTCCGAATGTGCAGTCATGTGCGTGTTTTTTGTGTTTTTTTATTAAAATGTATGCTGTAGGGATAACATTTCTCATGCTAAAGGCAATGCTGTGCAAAGTTGATGCTGATGATCTGGCAAGTAAATTATGAAGGAGCTGATGTGGACCAAAACTAGAGGGAGGTTGTGCGAACTCTGCCGTTGAAAGTCAAAGGTGTCCGTTGTCCAGGGACCCATCTTGAGCGTCAGCACATGGAGGGGACCAGCTGTAGGGATTTTCCGTGAACTGAATCACCAAATCCGATTAAGCAGGACCAATCATGGGTGTTGAATACAATAACCAATTCACCAAACCCTAGCATGCTCCTATGAATTTAATGCGTGGATTAAGGGATTACCTATATTCTGTAGAGTTTGATCCGATCTTTCGCGTTTGAATATCCAACTTAAATTCAACCACGCGATTAAATTAAATCTACGAAAAATGAAATTAGCCAAACTAATTTCTGATTTAATTAAATAAAAAGAGAAACAGAAAATGGAAGAAGGCTTGTTCTCCATATCTGATCTTCAGATCTGTATCCAAATGTTGTTCTGATCTGCTACTGGTGAGGATTCCACAGATCTGTAATTGTGTAGGCCAGAGTCGAAATCCTCCTCCCTGTACACTCAGCGCCGCCGCCTCTCTCTCTCTCTAGGTTTTGTGTTGTCTTGTTGTGTGTTCAAACTGAGAGAGAGATCTGTCTATTTATAGACCTAGGGTTTTATCCCTACTGGGCTACTGGGCTCAATTCAACATATTTAATTGGGCCAGACCTGGGACCTAATGTAAATAATAAAGTGGGCCTATGAATTAATTAATTCCCATGTTCCCATCCTATTACTCGGATATGGTTGTCTAACTCCAGTCTCAGGCTGTACTACACAAACTGCTGCTACCCAAGATGCGGATATAGGAGCATGTTACTTAGGCTCTCCACCATGGCAAATCAAAGCAACAGTCAACCCGTGCATACCCCTGAACCTTCGTTAGAGTTTGAACTCAATCAAGAACGAGATCTTGTATTCGCTGATGTCAATGTGGTCCAATCAATACGCCACCCTTGCGTACCAGCATATCAAGTGACCAAGACAGATTACTTCTTCCGACTATGCTGCAGCCATTCGGACAGACATAACCTCAACGTTGTCTCGGCTGTGATAATATTTATGTCTCACTAGGTCAAGTGATCATACTGTCTTCTGCGATCTACAACTCGTTGTATGATCGTCCCTATCGGTGAGACAGGAGGATACCATTGTTACGTGCATGTAAGTTTGTTTAACAGATAGGAGAAAAGTCAATTGTATACTCATTGTAATAAATGCTTTCTGTATACAAAACCCAACACCAGCATCCAGATCAAATTCGGAAAAGTTAACAAAAGATGTAAAAGAAGGTTGAAGAGCATAGCTGGCAAAGCCTGAAGGTGGGGGGACTATGTAGAATCTATAGTGGAGTGGTCAACAAATTCAGTGTGGAGTCGTCGTGGGATAACACAACATGGGTGCGAAAGAGTCAACATGACATTCGAAAAGGGCTGACTTGCACCCAAATTTTGCCCATGATCCAAGAAGGACCCAAAACGGGTTGTGGTAGGCATATTTTGGGGGAGTTTGATAAGTTCATAATTTTACACACTTATCTATATTATTTTCTACTATTTTATGTAGTTTTATTGATTTTATCTAAATATTTTATACATGAGTCAATATTGGGTGGTATTATGCATGTCATGGTGAGTTTTTACAGGTTTTAGGCCAAGTTCAATGGAAACCCGTACCGAAAGCAGTTGATGTTCAAAGAAGCAGTGATGAATTCCTCCACACATGGAGTTTGAGCTAAAGGAGCGTGGCAATGGAAATATATTTGAGTTATCTTTCCAATGCAACTGGAATCGGGTCAATTGGAGTTCGGGAGTGAAAGTTATGGCCAAAATCGTGAGACCGTGCAGAAGGGGCGAGAAGTGACCAAGTCCGAGAAAGTGAAGGTTCAGTTTTGATCAATGTGGAAGCCACGTCGACTGACATGGACAATGCACGTCGATCGATGCCAATCCATTTTGATCAACGTGCGACCTGAAAAGGCGAAATTCGATTGAATTCGAGTTATATCATATTTTTAGCCCTAAATTTGATTCGATAGACATCCACCTCTATAAATACCCATGTGAATTTTACTTTTTGATTATCTTTTTTTCTTCAGTATTCAAGTTTTTAGAGTTTTAGGAGTTTGGAAACACAAAACCCTTTATTTCTTGACCAGCAAGTTTTCCGAAAGCGAACTGAATGGAATTGTTACTTTCCAAAAATATTATTGTTCTTTACTTTAATGCAATTTAATATGTTTTCTTTTGGATTCCTATCTTTGATGAGTGGCTAGGAACCCTAGCGGGTTGTAGGACAATGAATGATTAGTCTTGAATGCATGTTTAATTGATTAACTCAACATTACATGGTTTTGAATTCTTGGTTTGATCATTAGAGTCTAGAATTGAATTAAGATCAAAAGATAAAATTAATTCTAGGTTTATAGTTATTAATTGAAAGACCGAGAGGAGAAAATTAATAACAGGAAATGGAATTTGAATACACTTAATCTCTGTCCTAAGGGAAGATAGTAATTGTAGGGATTAATCTGTGGAATTAAAGAAGGTTGATTATTAATGTATTATTGAGGCCGAAAAAGCACACACATTCACATAATAGTAACCTAGGCTATAATTTCTGACCAAGAAGTTATAGTATTTTTATGATTTCCCACCAATGCGAGTTAATTGATTTACATGTATTCTGATTAATTGTTCGCCCTAGAATCTGTGCTCCTTTAAATTTGCTTTCACAAACTCTTTAATTTCCAGTATTGTTTTCTTTACTTTTATAAAATCAAACCCTGAATTTCTATTTACTCAACTAATGGATTTGAGGACCATAATTAGTATATAGGATAATTTCCCCATACAATTCCCTTGGGTTCGACATTCGAGTTTACAAATTTTATTTGCCACTGTTCTGCAATTTATTTGTAGATTTTACAGTGATCAGAGTTCACTCATTTTATCACTTTGTAGAATAGAGGCTAGAGAGAGAAGGAGCATAGTAGAGAGAAGCTTCCTTGTTGGGAAAGAAAACTGGTCGCCGGAGCTCAGACAGCAGTGGATGCTTAACACAAGCCAGAATCAGCTTCAACCTTTCAGAATGTAGTCTCTATTTCTATTTTGAGGAAGACTGAACCAAATTGGTCTTAGAATTGATGTTTATGTTTTCATTTTGTTCATCGCTTTCATTGTGAACTAATTTCTCTAGCTTAGGTTGCCTTAAAACTTATGTTGTACAACAGTTATCTATCTATTGATTATGGATCTGTTTTGGTATTTGACCGAGTGGTTTATTTCATCTGCATTAAGATAAAAAAGGTGTGTAGATTTGTTCTGAATCGAGCTCGACATAGTCAGTTTGGTGAAAGACTCAAACCAGAGCATGAGCAACAACATAGACATATGCTGATGCGACTGTCTGGGTAGCAACCCTTGCTAGAACAGGACTCGAGTGCTTTACTAGTGGCATAGACATATTTCATTAGTGATTTATTAGAGTTATTTAAGGGAGATCAACAGAAGATTCTAAAATTGTTGGGGTTGACAGTGCTAGCATAGATCTGTTTTCATGTGGTTGCATATTTACCTTCAACATAAGTGGATAGGCAACTTAAACATCTTCTTATCTTTGTTTAATACCTCTTTTTACTGTTGTCTTATTTTGTTAGTACCACCTTGAGTAAAATCATGCTGAACTTTGTTGAGAGTTTTTACGTTTATGTTGCATGTTATTTCAATTAGTAGGTTAGTAGATCATGTTGAACTTAGGAATATTCATTCCTATATTACTTGGATGATTGCACTTGCGCAGTAGGAACACTCACACACACTTATTTACTTATGTTATTTGATGTTGAACTCATATGCTAAAGATTTGATACACTAGTGTTAGGAACTTGGAAACTGATTCTCTCCTTTATTAGATGTTTTGGTGTGTCAAAACTAGCTTTTAGTTTCAAGTTAGTTTCTACATGTAATCCCTGTATAGGAAGACATACCATAATCTTCAAGAATTTGTTTCACATTAACATTGTGATCAACATCTCTTGCGTAATCAGCTTCACTATAACCTGTAATATTAGTACCAATACCTTTAGCATACCATAATCACATATTTGAGTTTCCAGATATAAATCAAATGACTCTTTTAATAGCTTTCATATTAGACTCTTTAGGGTCAGACTGGTATCTAGCACTAAAACCAGTTCTAAAAAGAATATGCAGTCTAATTGCAGTAAGGTGTAACAATCTACCTAACATTTTCACGATATTCAATAGGTTTAACACTAACACAACTACTATCTTTGTTTAGTTTGACACTTGAACCCATTGATGTTTCATATGTTTTGCAGACCCTAATCCAAATCTTTTCACAAGATTACATGCATATTTACTTTGAGAGATAAAGACCCCATCATGTGATAGCTTAATCTAGAGCCCAAGGAAGTAGTTCAACTCTCTTACCATACTCATTTCGAACATGTGAGGTATTCTTATGACAAAGTCATGTATAAGTCTAACATCAGTTGCCCTAAACACTAAGTCATCAATGTATACTTGAGCAACTATAATGTTCTTATCAATATGTTTAACAAAGAGAGTTTTATCTACACTAGCTCTGCTGAACTTAAGATTAGTAGAAAGTCAATTATATTCTTAAAGATCCATTTAGTTCCAGTTATGTTTTTTGTCTTTAGTCCTAGGAACTGAGGTCCAAACATGATTAGAAACAAATTGAATTAACTATTCCTTCATAGACAAAACCCAATTTTCATCTTTTAAAGCTTCAGAAATATTCTTTGGTTCAGTTTGAGACACATAATAACTAAAGTGGAAGATGTTAAACTTAGAAGACATACAAATCATTTTTACCATCTCTTTGTAATTTACGGGGGCTTTCATGTGAGTTCGTACTCCTTCAAAGACACTTCCAACCTGAGACTGAGGGTGATTCTTTTTTATTTGAAGAGGTGGTTTTCCTTTTTTCTGTGTTTGACACCAGGATGTCGAAGATTTCCTCCTTGTCAGAGTCTGAACCATGAGTAACTGGATCCTCCTCTTTGTCAGTGTCAGAGTCTAGAGTTAATGTTGGACTTTTTGTTTGCCTAACATCTGTACTCATCTCAGAAATTGATTCTATGTCATTCTTTATGAGATGAGATGTATCTTTCACGTCTTCCTTTAAGGAACCTGTATTATCAAAGACAACACTAGTAGATTCTTGTATTATTTTAGTGTGTAAGTTAATGGCACTGTAAACTCGATTATTCATTGAGTATCTAAGAACCAGAGCTTTGTTGAACCTGGAGTCAAAATTTGTAGAATAATCATAATTATTCAGAATATAACACATACTCCCAAACACATGCATACATTTCCGATTTAGCCTTTTCTTTTCAATATCTCATACGATGTTATTTTTGTATTTGATCTTCAATAAATTCTATTTAATAAGCAAGCAATATTAACAACTTTAACCCATAATATTTTAGACAATGTTTTACACTGTAGTGTGCTGTTCTCGCATTATGTAACATCATTCAATTAAGGTATTCTATGTATTGAGAACACACGAGATATCCCCTTTTTTCACACAAACTAAAGATTTTAATATTTTTAGATTTTGTCTCATGATTAGTTCTCATTCTTGTAACACCAGCACGATAAAGTTTTCTAAGTTCCCTATATAACTCTCTAAAAAGTTCAACTTGACTCACAAATTCTACCCAAGAGAATCTAGAGTAATTACAAGCACAAACAACCACGCACATTTGTTCTCCAACACTTCCTACTTCTATAGAACCCATAAAGTCCATATGCAATAATTCAAAGTAAGCATTAGAGTTAGTCATACTCAAGATGGGATAAAATGTATGAGTTTGTTTACCTTTCAGACATGAATCACAACCTTGTCGATGTTAAACTTGACCAAGTTGACCTGGTCCATATTGAACTTGACCGTGTTGAACTTGACAATGTTGAACTTATCCATGTTGATCTTTTCCATGTTGAGCTTGACCATGTTGAACTTTTCTGTTTTGAACTTTTCCATGTTGAACTTGACCAAGTTGAACTTTTCCATGAAAAACATGTAGGGATTTTGTTGTCTTGAATTGAATCAATCAATCCAAGGATACACGGATCATTCATGGATGTCAAAATAATTCCATTCGATATATAACCCTAGTATGCTCCAATGGATTTAATACGATGAATATAGGAATACCTGAATTAATTTGTGGATCTGAATTTGGCTCGTGTTGAATTTGACTTTGATTCTATCACTCATTTCAATTAAATATGCGGAAAAAGATATTAATATTTTGTAATATTAAATCTTAGACCTAATTAAAACAAGAGGAAAGGGAAATAGAAAATCTAGTTTTCTCCAAATTAAGCTTTCAAATTTGTATCCCTATGCTTCTCAACCGGACTACAACCTTTAAGTTCAATCCTTTAATTTCATACCATGTTGGAAATCCTTAGACACATGAAATTAATAATTAGTGTAAAAACTTAGACCAAACCATCTTTCAAGAACAGGGAAGCAACAACTGCATTATATCCTCATATGCTTCTAAGCTACTAACCACAAATTTAACTCCAGCTAAAAGAGATCGATTTTGCATACACACTAGGCCCATACCGCATGAATCTAAGAACCATTATTATCATTAATTTAAATTAATCTTAGAATACTTATGAGAAAAAAATTACGCAAGCTACACTCATAGACGTTTATGCAAAACCCTCCCACTATTCACTTGATTTAAATTGTTTGTTTAGAAATCCTAACAACTACAGCCCATATACCTCCGGGAATTACCAAGCTACACTCGTAGACGTTTACTAAGACTAGAGGCACACTTACAACATAGGAACGCTTTGTGGAGGTTTGTTGATTTAAAAAATCTTGCTTGGTATTTTTAATTCAAAAGATTTTTAAATACGCACATAGATAATACATGTCATTATATTTTACAAAATTTTTGCATGTAATTAAACATGCCCGAAAATTCAAAATATAATTCCCACAAGATATTAATCATATAAGCATGCTTTAAAAGCTGTAAATAATAAAACAGTAAAATCATATTTTCATATTATCTACACATGCTAAATTATGCAAATAATAGATCACACATCATACTAGGACAATTAAAATAAACAAAAATTCCTTGTGGCTCAAAAAATAGGCAAAAATAAAAGACATATCTATTAATAAATTCGAATTTGAATACAGGTCTTCAAATCTTCACAAATCTTCAGGGCCTTGATTTTCTCAACCACTAAATCTTTTGGGATCTAGGGTTTGTGATTTGAAAATTAGTTCCAACAGCTGAACTGCAAACCATAGGGTTCGTTGAACAACATTACCAGTGCAAAACACAAATGTGCCGCCATCACCACCATGCCGCGCCACCATCACTGATGTCGACCAATGTGATAGGCTGCATTGAGCGACGCGCAACACGTCGGCTAACGCGGGTCGCGCAGGTTCTTTGTGCAGAGCATGCTAACATGCCTCTCGCCGTCCCAACGGCCGCCATTGTCCACTCGTGCTGCCTGCACTTGCGTCGTTGGGCTGCTGCGACGTGAGCCACCGAGCACTGGCGAGCTGCGACGGGCTGTACGACACAAACCCCAATTTGGGTTTGCATTGCCAACAGCACCCGCCGCTCGCTGCCGCACCTGCGGCCGCTCGCTGCTAGCCCCGTTCACCGCCGCAGCCTTCTGCCACGGCTGCTGCGCCACTATCGCTGGTGTGCGCCTCTTGCACACACCCCAGTCTTCGTTCTTTGCGATCTTTGTCCCTTAAAAAATTACCGATTGAAAAATAAAAAAATAGATCTAATCTATTTTAACTGAAATTTCCGAACAATCTAATCATGGATTTTCTCATTATTTTACAAAATAATTTAATCCAAGCACGGATAACCGACCGCAAATTAAATTAAATGGATTGCCACGAGGAACACAAAAAAAAACAAAAAACCATCCACAACAGTAAAATAAATCCATAAATGCATAAATCGATAAATTATTTTACCGATAGTGCCATGAAACAGATCCTGGCTCTGATACCAATTGAAGGGATTTCGTTGTCGTGAATTGAATCACTTAATCCATGCGAAACCCGAATCGTTCATGGATGTCAAAATAATTGCCAATCGATAAAACCTTAGCATGCTTCTATGAATTTAATGCAATGGATTGTAGGGTTACCTTTTAAAATCGTAGTGTATGAATCGGACTTCGCGTTGAATCCAAATATCGATTCCACCACGCAATTTGATTAAATATGCAAAATAAGAAATTAGTATACAAAAACTGATTTCAAGATTTAATCAAAATATATCAGAAGAGAAGAAGAAAGGTTGTACTCCAGATTAGATCTTCAGATCTATATCCCAATGTTGTTCAATACTGCTACTGGTGATGATTCCACAAAATTGTGTTGTGTAGGACAGAGTTGAATTTATTCTTCTCCCTCTACACAATACTGGCGCCGCCCCCTCACTCTCTCACTAGGTTTTTTATGTTTTTTCAACTGATATAATTTATGGAGGGAATGAGGACTATTTATAGACCTAGGTTTGAAACCCTAGTGGGTACCTTTCAGTATATTATTTGGGCCAGAGTTGGGACCAAATGCAAATAATAAAGTGGGCCTTTAAATTAATTAATTTTCATGTCCACAACCCAGGACATAATTAATTAATTAATATTAATTCTTTTTCACCAAACAATTAAACTTACCTACCCCTTTATTATCACGTTATGAGAACGGGCTTCATTTTCTTCATGAATCCCCATATTTAAGATTACTGGACATTCACTAATTAATTGGAGCTTCTGACAAGCTTCACACAATTAATTAATTTCTTATTTTCCATAGCAGTACCACTCACACTTTATCACTCGTGCTTGAACTTAATCAACCTACAGGACTTTATCACAATGAATGTTATTGAGTTCCTCAAGGAATGTCCCCATCCTATTACTTGGATATGGTAACCAAAATCCTGTCATCAAATCATGCTACATGAATTGCTGTCACCCAAGATGCGAGTATACGAGCACGTTACTAAGGCTCTCCACCATGGCAAGTCAAAGCAACAGTCATTCCGTTCATACTCCTGGACCTTCGTTAGGGTTTAGATTCAATCAAGAGACGAGATCATGTATTCTCTTAAGTCAGATAGAAGAATACATCTCACTATGGTCCAATCAATACACAACCGCACGTACCATCATATCAAGTGATCAAGATAGATCACTTCTTTCCAACTATGTTGCCGGCTACACAGATAGACTTATTCTCAAACTGTCTCAGTTGTGATTACTATATTTATATCTCACTAGGTCAAGTGAACATACTGTCTTCTGCGATCTACAACACGCCGAATGATCATCCCTATCAGTAAGATAAGAGGATACCATTGTTTCTCGCATGTATGTTTGCTTAACATATAGGAAATAAAGCTGAATGTATACACACTGTAATAAATTCTTTCAGTATACAAAACACAACACTTATCCTCAACACTGTCTCGGCTGTGATAATTATAATTTATTCTTCGCTAGGTCTAATGATCCATATGGTCTTCTGCAATCTCCTACACGCCATATGATCTCTCTATCAATGAGATAAGAGGATTTCGTTGTTCCCACATATAAGTTTTTTAGTAGATATGAGGTAAAGCTGAATGTATACAAACACTTTAATAAATGCTTTTAGTATACAAAACCTAACAAAACTTTTCTATGTTGAACTTCAGTTATGGAGCGCCTTTTATAGGATCATACATGAGAAGTTTCTGAATTCCTCGAACATTTTCATATCTTATCTTCTTATTTTGTTTAGTCTAATAGTAGTTATCTTTTGATCTAGTTTCAAAGATGATACAATTGTTAGATTTGTCATAGACCTCGCATGCATATACATTAAACCTGAAAGTGTTATCTCCTTTAGCACCTTCTCCACAAGTTACCATATCTCCACTTATAAAAGTGAAGTCAGTCTGACCCGATTTGTCACATGTCATATGGAAAAAACTACCCGTTTTAAAGTACTAAGTACTTGCAATATTAGTCTTCAAGGAAGTATACACAGCTAGACATGTTATATCCTCTTTATCATATTTTTTATTCATATCCCTTTCATCAGCAATTCTAAATCTACATAAAGGTATTATGTATCCAAATCTATTGAAGTAAGGACACACACCCTTATATGTATCTTTGACATGTTGCTTAGAAATGTTAGCCACTACTATGGAAAATTTAATAAAGTTCTTCTCAATTTTTAACATAATAAAATTCAATTTTCCATAACCTAATCCAATGCCATCAAAAGGTTTAATAGACGTAATCTCATCCAATTTTGACTTACCTTTGTTAATTTTAAAAATAATATAAGTTCACATACCTTAATCTTCAGCACATCCACTTCTTGATTTTTATGAGTCAAAAGAACTTTGAACCTTGAAATTTGTCGTCTCAGTACTAGTTTTACTTCTTTAAGCTTTGAAGATTCCTTGTTCCATTCTTCACGCCTTTTGTCGACCAAGTAGTGACATATTTGATCCACGTCGCTCTGTGTGGTCATGTAAGCCTGACACTTTTGATTCGTGATAATAGAAAAAATTTCAACATTAGAATGTTCATGCTCAGTATGTATATAACAATTTGTAACATTTGCTAGGGGCAGAATGTTGGAGTCTGGCATATCAATATCTTTTTCCTTCATCTCTTTAGTAGATTATTCTTTAAGCTTTCCAGCTTTTGTGATCTCTATATCAATATCCATATATTCTCTTTCGTCATCTCCTTCTTCATCTTTATATTCATCCTCAAAGGTTGTGTTGAAGTTGGATTTTCTTCTTCTTAGAAGAGTTGGACGCTCATTTGCATAGTGGCCTATTCCAGAACATTCATGACATTTTACATTATCAATGTTCCTCTTATGTGAAAAGGATAGGTGATGAACTTCTTTTGCTGTAGTTTGAGTCTCTCATATGATGTCACATGGATCTGACAAACTTATTGAACTCTTTAGTAAGTAAAACAAGATTTGGCTTATCTTCGTCTAGTAGGTCAACATCAGATTCATCAACTTGAGAGTTTGCATTTGATGCACTTGGAGATGCCTCACTTTCATCTTTTTCAGCATAAAGAGCTATGTTGTTTGCCTTGTATTCTTGTTTATGTTCCTTAAGATTTATCTTATAAGTTCTTAGAATACTTACCAGTTCAACAATCTCTAGTGTTGGAAAATCTCTTGTTTCTTCGATTCCAGTGATCATGATGTTAAACTTTTCTGGTAGTGACTGTAACATTTTGTTGACAAGCCTCTTATTACTGATGGGTTCACATAGAGCATGGGCTTCATTGCCATTGATTCCATCTTCTCATTGTAAGAGAAAAGTGTTTCTTCTTTCAGCATCCTAAGAGTCTCAAATTTTGTAGTAAATAACCTTATCCTAGTCTCTCTAACACTAGCAATTCCTTCAAATTTCTCTTGAAGTACGAATCAGGTTTCTCGTGCTTCCGAGCATCTTGATGTTGGGTTTTTTATACTGAAAGCATTTATTACAGTGTGTATACATTCAACTTTATTCCTATCTGTTAAACAAACTTACATGCGAGAACAATGGTATCTTATCTAATTGATAGGGATGATCATACGACGTGTTGTAGATCGCAGAAGAAAGTATGATCCCTTGACCTAGTTAGATATAAATATAGTGATCACAGCCGAGATAGCTTACGGATAAGTCTGTAAGTGTAGGTTGTAGCATAGTCAGAAAGAAGTGATCTATCTTGATCACTTGATATGCTGGTACATGTGGTTGCGTATTGATTGGACCACAATGAGATTTGTTTTTATGTCTGACTTCATAGAATATAAGATCTTATCTCTTGATTAAATCTAAACCCTAACGAAGGTTCAAGAGTATGCATGGGCTGACTATTGCTTTGACTTTCCATGGTGGAGAGCCTAAGTAACATGCTTGTATACCCACATATTGGGTAATAGTAGTTCGTGTAGAACGTTCTAATGATTGGAGTTAGGTTACTATTTCCGAGAAATTGGATGGGGACATTCCCTGAGGAGCTCAATAAGGTTCATCGTGCTAAAGTCCTGTGGGCTGATTAAGTTCAAGCACGGGTGATAATGTTTGAGTGGTACTGCTCAGGAGAATAAGATATCAATTAATTATGTGAAGCATGACAGAAGCTCTAATTAATTGATGAATGGCCAGTAACCTTAAATAAGGGGATTTTTCAAGTTAATGTAGTCCATTCTCATAACCTGATAATAAAAGGGGTAGGCCAGTATTGATTATGTGGTGAAAAAGAAGTAATATTAATTAATTAATTGTGTCCTCGGTTGTGGACATGGGAATTAATTAATTCATAGACCCACTTTATTATTTGCATTAGGTCCCAGGTTTGGCCCAATTTAATTATTGAGAATGAGCCCATTAGGGTTTTACCCTAGCACTATAAATAGCTGATTCTCTCCTCAAATTTCATGTGCCACAACAATTGAAATCCTATAGTGAGAGAAAGAGGGCAGCGCCTACTGCAGTAGGAGAAGAAGAAATTCGACTCCGTCTCATGCAACACAATCTTGTGGAATCCTCACAAGTAGCAAGATTGAAAGAAAAGGGATATAGATCTGAAGGCCTAATGCTGGAGCACAACAGGATTTCTAATCCCTCTCTTTCTATTTTAATCTTGAATTAAATTACAAAATATTTAATTCTCTTTCTGTAGATTTAAATTATTCGCGTGGTGGAATCAGATCTGGATTCAATGCGGTTCAAGATTGAGACCCTACGGAGTTATGTATTCCTAAAACTATCGCATTAAATTCATAGGAGCATGCGTAAGATTTTATCGATTGGTAATTATTTACAACATTCATGAACGGTCCGAGCTTATATGGATTGAGTGATTCGATTCACGACAACGAATCCCTACACTTGATACTAATCTAAAACACACAACATTCGTAGGAACAAATATAACATTTAAAGCTTTTGTGTTAAAGTTAAAGATAAGTCATTTTTCAACACTCCATTGTCCTTCAAGTTTAAGTTTGGTAGTGGTTTTAGCAGCATCCTTCAAATCTAGAACAATGATTTTTGGAGATGTTCATCCATTCAATACAACAATCCATGCTCGTTCGTCTAAAGATTTGATGTACATCCTCATTCTAGATTTCCACAGAGAGTAGTTATTTTCATTACTCTCCAAAATGGGTGGTCGACAAGCAATGCTTGAAAAACCTATCGTAGTAAATTGCACTCAAGAACAAACAACTTAGTCCGTCAAGAAGTAAGCTCTGATGCCAATTGAAAGGATTTACTGTCTGAGTTTACTATTAACACCATGATGTTGAAGTTTACAACACAACGAAATTCAATATGCCCGAACTTGAAATAACAAAGTAATGTTAAACAGAATGTCAGAGATGTCAAAGTTTGACACATTCAAAGTTTAATACTCCACGGAAAATCTGAACAAACACAAAGAATTATTTTTCACGAGTTTAGAGATTCCAAACTCGTGAGAGCCTTACGGCTAAAAACAAATTTATCTATGATAACAACGTTTACACAGCAAAACCTAAATAATAAATGTTCAAACCTCTTCTCGATTCAATCCTTCAAAGAAACTTGAATTTACATAGAAGTAGAGACTGCAACTATGAACAATCATACTTACGAACACAAGATTCAACCCTAAAAACTCCTCTAACATTGGATTCACTCTCTAGAGGTAGGATCCTTCTTCGGTTGAATGACTTCATGAGTTGAAAGCACATGGAAGGTTTGGAACACTTTGTAGAATGATATCTCGATGAATAATGTAATTCGTCTGTTTTGTTTTTACACCCCCAACACCCTTTTTATAAGCTTAGATGAGTGCAACCTCGTGTTGATATGGATTTTAACATAAATATCTTAACTGCAAAGATTAAAGAAAGATATGTGAAAGATTCAGCTCTATCCCTAAAAATTAGGAACAACTTTAACATATATTACTAGAAACTAGGAAGTAGATCTATTCGAAAATATTAATTGATACATTAAATATATTTGTTTCTAGATTTTTATAAGATTACTATCTATCCTTAGAAAGAACTGAATTCATGAAAAATACAAATGTGAAAAATATGGTATGATAAGATTAATTCAGCAAAGTCTAACAATATGATGTTAAACATAGTTTCGATTTTTACACCAAAATGTTTTAAACATTGCATCTGCAGGTTTAAAAACCAACATCCACAAAGGGTCGAAAGAGATCACTTTATTGATGTATAGAGTTACAGGATTATACAGAGAATAACAAACTTAAGCAATCATCAATGATTGCCCACTATCAAACTGAAACTTGCTCTCTCTCGCAGCGCTCGTGTTTCCCGTCCAAAAAAAATTGAATAATAAAGATGGACCTGCCTTCACCCAATTTAACCAATTTTTTTCTTCCTCCTATCTGTGCATGCCACGTGTGTTTATCCAATTCAAAAAATAATAAAATAGTTATGACCGTTAACTCCAACATTAGTATGATATTGTCCACATTGGGTTGATCAAGCCCTCACAGTTTTGTTTTTGCGTATCACCCCAAAAGGCCTCATACTAATGGGAGTTATGTGGACTCTTATATACAAGGAACTCTTTCCTTGTTTCTCCAATGTGGGACATTTGGGTTTGTTATACCCAACAATCCTCCCCTCAAACCAAATGACCACATTCTCGTGACTTCTCGTCGAAGGACCACATACCCGTGGCCTCCCATCGTGCATTCTTATTGCATCGATATCTAACCCGTGCTACTTTCTTTGACATAGGTATTCACAAAGAGGGGATTCCTGTAGGGTTTTTCCGTGAACCGAATCACCAAAACCAAACTGAACCGGATCGATTTATGGATATTGCACATAATCTAAATTCACAAAACCCTAGCATGCTCCTATGAATTTAATAACCAGTATTGTGGATTGAGGGATTATCGTTATTTCGTCGAGTCTGTACCGATCTTTTGCGTTTGAATTCCAAACTCCAATTCAACCACGCAATTCGATTTTATCTGCGGAATCAGAAATTAGAAATCTAATTTCTAAGATAAATTCGAAAAACAAAGAAAAGAAAGAAATAGAATTTCTGTTCTCCAGATCAGATCTTCAGGGCTGTGTCCCAATGCTGTTCAGATCTACTACTTGTGAGGACTCCGTAGATCTGTATTTTGAGCAGGACCAGAATTGAAATTTTCCTCATTTTCTTCTCCAAAAACGGCGCCTCTCTCTCTCTCTAGGTTTAGTGTGTTTCAACTATGTTACAACTTATGAGAGAAAGCTGTCTATTTATAAACCTAGGGTTGTAAACCCTAATGGGCCTTTTTGGGCTCAATTCAGCATATTTAATTTAGGCCAAACCTAGGACCTAATGCAAATAATAAAGTGGGCCTATAAATTAATTAATTCCCATGTCCACAACCCAGGACACAATTAATTAATTAATATTAATTTTTTTTCACCACAGAATTAATACTGACATACCCCTTTATTACCACGTTATGAGAACGAGCTGCATTAATTCAGAATCCCCATATTTAAGGTTACCGAACATCCATTAATTAATCGGAGCCTCTGACAAGCTCTAACTACAATTAATTAATATCTTATAATTCCTGAGTAGTACCACTCAAACCATATCACTCGTGCCTGAAATTAATGTGCCTGAAATTAATCAACCTGCAGGACTTTGACACGATGAATGTTATTGAGCTCCTCAGGGAATGTCTCCATCCTATTACTCGGATATGGTTACCTAAACCCAGTCTCAGGCGGTACTACACGAACTACTGTTACCCAAGATGCGGATATACGAGCATGTTATTTAGGCTCTCCACCATGGCAAGTCAAAGCAACAGTCAACCCGTGCAAACCCCTGAACCTTCGTTAGGGTTTGGACTCAATCAATATAACGAGATCTTGTATTTGCTGATGTCAGACAGACGAATACATCTCATTGCGGTCCATTAATACGCCACCTCTGCGTACCAGCATGTCAAGTAACCAAGACAGACTACTTATTCCGACAATGCTGCAGCCATCCGGACAAACGTATCCTCATACGCTGTTTCGGCTGTGATCAGGTTTATGTCTCACTAGGTCAAGTGATCATACTGTCTTCTGCGATCTACAACACGCCGTGTGATCGTCCCTATCGGTGAGACAAGAGGATACCATTGTTCATACATGTAAGATTGTTAACAGATAGGTGAAATAAACCGTTGTATACTCATTATAATAAATGCTTTCAGTATACAAAACCCATCAATCTCCCACTTATACTCAAAGCATAACTAAGCTATCACAGAGTATACAGTTCGTCTATCTAGTCTGCTGTCTCTTTAACCACTATCAGTGGTCGGCATCCACCTCAGACCCAGCTTACGAATATGTCTTTCGTAAACTTTCTGCAGCAAGATCTTTGTAAACGGATCAGCAAGTTTGTCAGTAGTGTCAATCTTCTTAATCAGCACATCGCCCCTCGATACGATTTCTCGTATGATATGGTACTTTCTCTCTATGTGTTTGCTAGCCCTGTGAGACCGCAGTTCCTTTGAGTTAGCCACTGCACCAGAGTTATCACAATAAATTGTGATGCTCCTTGGCAAACTCGGGATCATGCCCAACTCTAAAAGGTAGTTCCGGAGCCACACCCCCACTTTCGAGGCGTTGGAGGCGGCGACATATTCCGCCTCCATGGTGGAGTCAGCAATGCATTTCTGCTTTGAGCTCCTCCAAGATACAGCTCCACCTCCCAGGGTAAACACATATCCTGAGGTCGATTTCTTCTCATCCTGGTCCCCTTGGAAATCCGAGTCTGTATAACCCACAGGGCACAAATTCTCACTTTGATAAGTCAGTGGGTCAGAGTCCTCATGTCCGTCTTCCGGGCTCAAGTCCGAAGACTCACCCACGAAAATGTACATTTCCGGCTGGAAAATAACTCTCCCACTACGACGAGGCATCTGTGCCGTGTCAGTAGTAGGTGCAGTGACTTGTGATCCTGCACCTTGCACTGAAGAACATGTCTGTGGTGCTGTACCTCTCACAGGTGCACCCACATCCACACGTTCCCCTTCCCTTAGAATCACATTCTCGTTCTCAATTTCTTGAAGAACGATATCACTCCTTGACCTGTGATTACTCACATACTCGTCCTCCAAGAATCTAGCGTTGGTGCTAACAACGACTCTTTGACTCTCAGGACAGTAAAAGTAACCACCTTTCGTTTGTCTGGGATACCCTATGAACAGCATTACTTTTGACCTGCTTTCTAACTTATCAGGTTCCTTCGACAGTACGTGTGTCGGACAGCCCCATACTCTAAACTTGCACAAACTAGGTTTGCGACCAAGGAAGAGCTCAGAAGGTGTCTTAGGAACTGATTTAGAAGGTACCACATTAAGCACGTAAGCTGCAGTCTCCAATGCGTAGCCCCAAAATGAAATTGGTAAGTTTGCATAACTCATCATTGATCTTACCATCTCTAGAAGACTCCTATTTCTTCTTTCAGCTACACCATTTTGCTGGGGAGTACCCGGTGCAGTCCACTGGGATGTAATCCCATTTTCTGACAAATATTGTAGGAACTCGTTACCGAGGTATTCGCCACCGCGGTTAGATCGCAGCGACTTGATAGTTTTCCCAACCTTCTTTTCTACTTCAGCCTTGAACTCTTTGAATTTCTCAAAGCATTCAGACTTGTAGCGATGCAGGTAAACGTATTCGTACCTTGAGTAATCGTCAATGAAAGTGACGAAGTACTCGTACCCTTCACGAGCCTGCGTGGACATCGGTCCACATAAGTCAGAATGGATCAATTCCAACACTTCCTCTGCTCGAGACTGACTAGCCTTGAAAGGCCTAGTTGACATCTTGCCCTCGATGCAGGATTCGCAGACTTGATAAGGTACAACCCGGACTAGGTCCAATGTACCGTCATCTGCAAGTCTTTGAATCCGCTTCAAGCTGATGTGACCCAATCTCAAGTGCCAGAGATATGTAAGATCCTCATCAGAAGAAGTAAGTTTTCTCTTTCTAAGATTATCGATTACGGATGTATTACATGCAATACTTGCGGAAGACTTATGATTACAGTTAACAACATAGAGAGAATTATTCAGCAGTCCACGACAGATAACACCGTTATTACCAATGATAGAAACACTACTATCAACAAGTGGCGTCGTATGTGGGAATGAGGAACCTATGATTGCCCAAGTTCGGGCAGAGTTGGGAGACAAAGTTTGTGTTGAACTTTAGTGTAGTAAAATCGAGCTTTGAGGACTCGGGTGTGGTTGTGGGAAGTGATGGGTTTTGTATACTGAAAGCATTTATTATAATGAGTATACAACGGTTTATTTCTACTATCTGTTAACAATCGTACATGTATGAACAATGGTACCCTCTTGTCTCACCGATAGGGACGATCATACGGCGTGTTGTACATCGTAGAAGACAGTATGATCACTTGACCTAGTGAGACATAAACCTGATCACAGCCGAGACAGCGTATGAGGATACGTCTGTCCAGATGGCTGCAGCATTGTCGGAATAAGTAGTCTGTCTTGGTTACTTGACATGCTGGTACGCAGAGGTGGCGTATTGATGGACAGCAGTGAGATGTATTCGTCTGTCTGACCTCAGCGAATACAAGATCTCGTTATATTGATTGAGTCCAAACCCTAACGACGGTTCAGGGGTTTGCACGGGTTGACTGTTGCTTTGACTTGCCATGGTGGAGAGCCTAAGTAACGTGCTCGTATATCCGCATCTTGGGTAACAGCAGTTCTTGTAGTACCGCCCGAGACTGGGTTTAGGTAACCATATCTGAGTAATAGGATGGGGACATTCCCTGAGGAGCTCAATAACATTCATCGTGCCAAAGTCCTGCAGGCTGATTAATTTCAGGCACGAGTGATAAGGTTTGAGTGGTACTACTCAGGAATTATAAGATATTAATTAATTGTAGTTAGAGCTTGTCAGAGGCTCCGATTAATTAATGGATGTCCGGTAACCTTAAATATGGGGATTCTCAATTAATGCAGCCCGTTCTCATAACGAATAAAGGGGTAGGTCAGTATTAATTCTGTGGTGAAAAAGAATTAATATTAATTAATTAATTGTGTCCTGGGTTGTGGACATGGGAATTAATTAATTTATAGGCCCACTTTATTATTTGCATTAGGTCCCAGGTCTGGCCCAAATTAAATATGCTGAATTGAGCCCAAAAAGGCCCATTAGGATTTACAACCCTAGGTCTATAAATAGACAGCTCTCTCTCATAAGTTGTAATACAGTTGAAACACACTAAACCCTAGTGAGAGAGAGGAGGCGCCGATTTTGGAGAAGAGGGAGGAGAATTCTGATTCTGGTCCTGCTCAGAATACAGATCTACGGAGTCCTCACCAGTAGCAGATCTGAACAGCATTGGGACATAGCCCTGAAGATCAGATCTGGAGAACAGATTTCTTTCTTCTTCTTTTATTTGATTTTGAATGTATTCTTGGAAATTAGAGTTCTAATTTCTACTTCCGCAGATAAATTCAAATCGCGTGGTTGAATTGAGTTTTGGAATTCAAACGTGAAAGATCGGTTCAGACTCGACGGAGTTACGGTAAACCCTAAATCCACAAATCTTTGTATTAAATTCATAGGAGCATGCTAGGGTTTTGTAAATTTTAATTATGTGCAATAACTATAAATCGATCCGGTTCAAATTGGTTTTGGTGATTCGGTTCACGGAAAAACCCTACACACATACCCATGGCCTCCCATCGTGCGTTCTCATCGCATAGATATCTAACTCGTGCTACTTTCTTTTGCATCGGTATTCACAAATAGGGGCTTCCCACAACCAGACCCGAGTCCTCCAAGCTCGATTTTACCACACTAGAGTCCACCACAAACTCGGTCTCCCAACTCTGCCCGAACTTGGGAAATCGTGGGTTCCTCATTCCTACAAACGAAGCCACTTGTTAAGACCGTTAACTCTGACATTAGTATGATATTATTCGCTTTGGGTTGATCAAGCCCTTACGGTTTTTTTTTTTGGTTATCACCCCAAAAGACCTCATACTAATGGGAGTTATGTTGACTTTTATATTCAAGTCTTTCCTTGTTTCTCCAATGTGGGACATTTGGGTTTGTCATACCTAACAAAAACCTTACATCACTTTTATTTCTTGAAGAACATTTCTATCTTGCCTTAGTAAAATATACACACCTCGACTTAGAGGTGGCCACAGTTCCGGTTTCGGTTCTGGTTTCGATTCAAGAAATTCGGAACCTTAATCGGCCCGTCACTATAGCGGTTACAGTTATGTTTCCGAACCTTGAACCGCCGGTTCTAGTTCACGATTCAGAACCGTCGAACCAGTGGTTCAAATTTTTATATATTTTTTTATTAAATTAATTAACTTCTTAATTAATTGAAAATTAGAATTATAAACGAGCTTTATATCCAACACTTAATATGTTACATAAACATAAAAAACTTTGTTATGTTTTATAATGTTATTGAATATTTTATTTTCAAGCTTTTTTAGAAAACTTGCTCTTATAAACAACAAGAAAAATAAATGAAAAAAAATTCATTTATTTTTCTAGATATTTATAAGACCAAGTTATCTAAACAAAACTTGAAAATTAAATATTCTTCAACTTCTATAACTTAGAATGCTTTAGATGATATACAACAAATTTGATGAGAAGAGTGAAACACGGATATATTTTTAATTTTCAATATTTTTTTAAAAATATGAACTTTGAGAACTAAAACTACAACAACGCTTTACTTCTAATACCCAATGTGTTATATAAACATAAAAAACACTTTGTTATGTTTTAGAATGTTATTGAATATTTTATTTTTCAAGTTTTTACTTTGAAATTTTGCTCTAATACATAGCAAGAAAAATAGATAAAAATATTTTCATCTATTTTTCTTGCTATTTACTAGAGCAAATTTTCAAAACAAAAACTTGAAAATTAAATACTATATAACTTCTATAACTTAGAAAGTTTTTAATTTTATACAACAAATTCGATAACAGAAGTGAAACACAATGTATGTTTAATTTTCAAAATAGAGAACTAGATAAAATAAACAAAAGAGAGATGAAATAAACAAAAGAGTATAAATGTATAATAACTAGAGAGAAATTGAGTAATTAAAACAGGAATTGAGAACTTTGTTAGTATTTCAGTTAATTTACAATAATAGATAAAATAAACAAAAGAGCAGTATAAACTCTATAAATTAATACTCTTGGGAACTCAAGAATTTATTAATTAAAAGAGTTATTAATTAAACTATAAATTAATAATTATTAATTTATACATTAATTAATATTTTATTAATTTATAATAAAATATTCAATTCACTTACCTTTCAAACTTCTATTTAATTTTTGTACATCAAATGAGGACCTAATTTGGAAGAGTCCTTCAATCTCTCATATAATTATATTCTTAATGTTCAATGTCTCAATTTATGGACATTAAAAAATATTATGTATATAAATGCAAGATAAAATATATGTATATCACCATAAACAAATCATACATAAATGGCTCCCCATCTTAAAGGTGTAAAGAAAACAACAATGACCGATGAGATTCGAAGAGCATTATGCAAGAAGATGTAGAAAATGTAGTTGCACAATTGTGGACTGATGAAGAAATTATTGAGAGCATTATTGGAACTGATAAACAAGATGAAGAAGATGCTGAAAGTTCTACCATGGAGCCTCCTTCACGAAATGAGGCAATTAGAGCAGCAATCACATTGAATAATTTCTTGCTGAGTTATGAGAAGACAACACCAGAAGTTCTTACAATGATAAGAAAAATTAGAGATGGGATTCAAGTTGAAATTGATTTCAACAAAAAACAAACGACAATTGAGTCATTTTTCAAGAAGTGTACATAAATTATTCATGTAATATGTACGCATTTATGAAATTATTAATTTATATTTTATATGGGACCTATAGAAATTATAAAAAATGTATTATCTTATAATTTTAGCGAATTATTAATTTAGCACCCTATCCCCGAGTCGGGACCGACAAAAATTATTATTTTAAAGAGTTTATTAATTAATCGAGTATTAATTTATAGAGTTTCTACTGTAAATGTATAATAATTAGAGAGAAATTGAGTAATTAAAACAAGAATTAAGAACTTGAAAAAGATAATTGTACTAATTGAGAGAATTGAGATTGTGGTGTGAAAATTGTAGTCACACACTATTTCAAATTTTTATTTTATTTATGAAATTAGAGTTTTATTAGATCTTTATCATCGTAATTGGGTCTTATCGTATTTGTCTCAAATTAATGTGTATTCGTATTTAAGCTTAATATATCAAATTTGAATGCAGATTGAGTCTTCCTTAACTAAACAAATATAAATTTAAATTTCATGGATCTAAATATAATAAGAATCCAATTCAGTAAAATTACCACCTGAGCTTAATTAAATAATAAAAAAAAACTCTTAGTAATAATAATAAAAAAAAAACTCGATATCAATCAATGTTGGGCCATCACATGGCGCTAATAAATTCCATAGCCTTAATGTTGATACGAGATCTCTGTTACAAGATTGAAAATTCTGCAACACATTATGTCTAGTATTGCAAGTTTTTATATGTAGTACTACAAGTACTGTTAGTACGAGAACAAATAAAATAAAATGAAATTAAATAAAATTAAAGAAATAAAGTGCAATCAAGCACAGTCGAGTCAAAGAAGCCCTCTTCCCGCAAGACGAATTTGCCAACGTAGTGTTCGTTAACCGGCGATCGTCCCCAAAGGTAAAACGGCTTCGTCATTTTTGAGGCAGCACCGCAATCAGAAAGGCTCCGGCAAACTGAACGGAGGTGAAACTGAGTTGCTTAAAAACAACGAAAAAGAAGCAGCAATATGGGAATAAAGATGCAGTGTAAGGCTATGTGAGCTTGTCTCTTGTCTGGTGACGAGGAACACGTCTGTTCTCTATCTGGGCCACAGGAGATAGCTCCTACGCATGCCTATTTATAGACATGTTCCATTCAAGGGGAGTCTGTCTCTCCATCAAGGTTGGAGCCGTTACAGGCGTGAATCACGATCGTAACTGACGCGCCAATCAGGCTGGAGCCATTATAGGTTGTGTGCAATTCACCATGTGTAAAATGTGGTGTAACTGCTCCACAATCAATTGCAACACGTGGCTGACTCATCAGCCACGTCACATGCATAGTGTGCACCACATCAACTGGTCTAGCCACGTCGACAGCCCATGTGTCGAGCCCGCAAACTGACTTCAAGTGCCCAAAAGGATAAGGTACAGCGGACCAAGTCTAGCCAAGGACCCACGAGCCCAAAGACCAATTGCCAAGAACCGAGAACTGAACTGAGACCGAGCCGAGCTAGGACCGGGACTGGGGTTGTGGTTCCGGGCACAGGCACGGGCGCTCGGCGCTCAGCCTCGCTGAGGCCGTAGGCCGAGGTGGGGCAAGGCGAGCGGCAACAACGACGACGGCGCGCGAGGACGCCACCGGGTGCCACATACACTGCACACTTGATAATTACACACCTCAACTATTAAGGCATATAAAAATAGTAATTAATTTTAATTAATCAATGTGGGATACTTTATTTATTACATAACTCTCTTATGTAATAATCCCACCAACCGTGTCACTTTGTGGACTCATTTCTCACTCACCAGAATTCGATTTTGAGAAAATAAATATACCACGATCATCTACTCATCGCGTAGATTAAGTTGGTACTATTTAATTTTGACAAAATTAAATATTTCACATTGGGAATTCACAATGAAGTACCCAAATTACCAACAATCCCCCCATGAGTGGAAATGCCGAAATGCATGATGTATAGCCAACTTAGTTTTCGAGAGATGTTAATGCACTTGAAAATGTAGCTTATGACTTTGAACCGTTCATCTTCAATGTCGTCGGGCACATTGGCGGCTTAGTGGTAGGGATACCTTGAACTAATCTTCCATCGCGTGTACCGAGATAACAACATTGAAACATTAACATTTTAACCTCCATTCGTTCTCATGTTTGGTTCCATTACGGGCCATGGACACCCCCTTTGGTTTCATAAGTGTTCATTTGAAGAGGCCCCCACTTCCACTTATATAGGTGATCTCCTATTCAGAGCATTCCTGCCTAGCTCAACCATCACGAGGTTTTCAGGAGTCATTAAAAGTCACTTAGGACTTAACATATACCACATACAGGTTCATAACACCTTGCTTGCTATCTTTAGGGATGGGTAGATAAGGTCATTTTCTAAGGCATCGCCACTCTAGAAGACATTATCTTGTCGGTGTTATCACTCGAACCTAGTTTAGTTGGGATCTTCAATCATCTAGGTTAGGTATCCACTACACTCATTCTTATTGTGGATTTCAATCCCATTCCCTCAAGCAATTTATTCATTTAATCTCGGTTTAACCCTTTGTTTAGCGGATCTGCAAGGTTATTAATTGATTATACATAATCAATAGATATCACACCATTTGAGATCAATTGTCTAACAGTATTATGTCGACGACATATATGTCTCGACTTTCCGTTATACATATTATTTTGTACTCGACCAATAGCTGCTTGGCTATCACAGTGAATCATCACTGATGGCATAGGCTTGTTCCAACAAGGAACATCCTTTAGAAAGTGTCGAAGTCATTCTGCTTCTTCACCGACTTTATCTAAAGCAATGAACTCGGATTCCATTGTGGAACAAGCTATACAAGTTTGTTTCGTGGATCTCCAAGACACTGCCCCCCCCCCCCCACCGATCGTAAATACGTATCCACTTGTGGAGTGGGAGTCATTTAACTCATACATCTAATTGGCATCACTATACCCTTCAAGTACAGGTGGAAACCTTGTATATTATAGTCCCAAGTTAAGAGTATACTTCAAGTATCTCAAAACTCTTACAAGAGCCTTCCAGTGATCACAGATAAGTTCATTATTTTACTCACTTATTTATATTATTTTTTACTATTTTATGTAGTTTTAATGAGTTTATATATATATTTTATGCATGAGTCTATATTGGGTGGTATTATGCGTGCTTTGGTGTGTTTCTACAGGTTTTTGGCCAAATTCACTGGAAAACCGTTCTGAAAGCAGTAACGTGCAAGAGTAGAAGTAAAGAGTTCTTCCACACAAGGAATTCGGGCTATTGGTGCATGGAAATGGATAGAGCTTTGAGTTATCCTTCCAACGCAATTGAAATCGGGTCAATCGGAGTTCGGGAGAGGAAGTTATGGCCAAAACCGTGAGACTGCGCAGAAGGGGCAAGACAGGACCACATCGATCGACGTGGAAGCCACATCGATCGACGTGAACCTGCTGGCAGAAAAATTCAATTACACTCGAATTATATCATATCTTTAGCCCTTGATTTGATAGGATACACTTCCACCTCTATAAATATCCTAGTAATTTCGACTTTTTCATACCTAATCATTATCTTAGCATCCAGTATTCAGTTTTTAGAGTTTTGAGAGTTAAGAAATACGAAACCCTTTTATTTTCTTGTAAGTTCTTTACTTTTATGCAATTTAATATGTTTTCTTTTTGATTTCTATCTGCGATGAGTGACTAGAAACCCTAACGGGTTCTAGGGCAATGAATGATTGATCATAAATGCATGTTTAATTAATTAACTCAAACTGCTTGGTTTTGAATTCCTGTTTGAATTGTTAGAATCTAGAATTAATCAGATCGAAAGATATCATTAAGTCTAGGTTTATAGTTATTGATTGAAGGACTGAAAAGTGAAAATTGATAACAGGAAAAGGAATTTGAATACATTTCAAATATCTGTCCTAAGGGAAGATAATAATTGTACGGATTAATCTGCGGAAGTATAAAAGGTTGATTATTACTGTGTTATGGAGGTCTCACATTCACATAATAGTAACCTTGGCTATAATTGTCGACCAAGAAGTTATAGTATTTTTTGATTTCCCACCAATGCGAGTTAATTGATTTGCATGTATTCTGATTGATTGTTCGCCCTAGAATCTGTATCTTTAGTTTTATAAAAGCAAAACCATGATTTTCTATTTACTCAAACAATAAATTTTAGGACCATAATTAGTACATAGGATAATTTCCCCACACAATTCCCTTGGGTTCGACATTCGAGTTTACAAATGTTGGTCCCGGATATCAGGGTATACTTTGACAGCGGAAAATACGTAAGTTCGTTTCTTGCACTCTGCTGGTTACACAGCTGACTGGGACCTTGTCAGCTGGTAAGTCAACTGGCAACTGAGTATTCAGCTGACTGGCAACTGGCTGGTCAGCTGATGACTCAGGACTTAGAAAATTTTAGAGTCGAGTTTGCACAGTTATAAACTGGTTTCAGTTATACTCCAGCACTTGGGTGCTGGGTTTTAAATCAGTAAGTAAATGCTGAAA
>JAPKLW010000003.1:351298-392841 GCA_026898455.1 Plectranthus barbatus
CTCAAAAGACCTAAACAGGACTTTACATTTGAGACTAGAGCTATTCTAGAGACAAACTGACGCTGGTAGGACTTCGGATTTGATCCACCAAAACACCAAAACAAGAATCTAAACAAGTAGCTACTGGGGAAAGGAAACTTAGCCAAATTTCCCAACAACAAATTTATTTGTCACTGATTTATCTGTAGATTTTACAGTGATCAATCACTACTAGGATTGCTCGTGTATCTGCTCAATTTGTTCACCGTGTATGCAAGATCCGGTCTAGTACAGTTAGTCAAATACATTAGATTGTCAATGACCATTGCATATTCCTCTTGACCAATAGGGCCACCTTTGTTTTTAACAAGGTGAACATTGAGTTCTAATGGTATTTTGGCTGGTGAACTATCATAAGCATCAAATTTCCTTAACACTTTCTCAACGTAGTGAGATTGTGATAGGACAATTCCATTTGGTTTTCTTATGATTTTGATTCTAAGAATCACATCAGCCACACCCATGTCTTTCATGTCGAAGTTCTTCTCCAACATTCGTTTAGTATCAACAATTAGTTGTTGATTCCTTCCCATGATCAACATGTCATCTACATAGAGGCAGATAATCACAAAATTATCAAACATGCCTTTGTAGGCCAATTTGATAACTGTAAAGTACAGTAGCAAATAATTTTTTACACCCTAAGATGGTCGATCCCATAAGGACTGTGCAACGAAAAATCTAAAGTACTAGCCACGATTCTTAGAACATAGAAGTTTGAGGAATTTGAAAAAGGGGTTTTATTTTAGAAATTAAAGATGACATGAAAATAATAAAGGGAGCACAGATCCTAGGGCAGATATTCTAATCATCAACATGTAAATATCAATCAACTCATCAATGGGGAAAACATAGATTTTTGTGGAATAAATTCCTTGGTCAAGCAATTAAATCCTAGATTATTAATTAGTGACTATCTCCTCTCGGTCTCAAGAACACCAAATTAATCAATCTCATAATTATCTAATTATTCCTATGTAGGTTTCTTCCTTTTGAGACAGAAACCAAACACAATTAATTCTCTCTTCCTGTCAATAATTTTCGTCTCTCGATCCATCAATTATTAACTATAAACTTAGATCTCAATTCACCTCTCGGTCCTTCTTTTAATCTAGATTATAAAATTAAATCAGAGAATTAAACCATGCTTTCAGAGTTGATATCAATTAAACATGCATCAGAAAAGAAATCATAACCCTAGAACCTGTTTAGGGTTCTTGCCACAAAACATGACTAGAAATAAAGCAAACATGTTATTAATGAACTTATAAATGAAGAGGAACCTTCAATGTCTTGAAAAACTCCAAAGCTCAATGTAAAATCCAAGGTAAAACAGTCTCATTTTCGTGCCTAAGAGTTCATATTTATAGAGGGGGAAGAAAGACCTAATTAGGTATTGGATTAAAATAGCAAAAACTGCCAAAACAGGCCAAAAATAGCCTTATTAGACATCTGTGTCGATCGACAGGAATCCTGTCGATCGACACAACCTTCAAATCGAAATCAAGGTTGAATTTGTGTCATTTCTACAACTTGGTCCTCTGTCTCGATCGACGGGGAAAATTTCGATCGACAGGAATGCACGTGTCGATCCCCTTCTGCGCAGTCTCACGGTTTTGGCCATAACTTTTGCTCCCAATCTCCAATTGAGCCGATTCCAGTTGTGTTGGAAAGCTAATTCAAAGATATTTCTCTTTCCATGCTCCATTAGCTCGGATTCCATGTGTGGAAGAATTATTGACTGTTCCTTTGAAAATCATCTGCTTTCGGTACGGGTTTCTAATGAATTTGGCCTAAAACCTGCAAAAATCACCCATCAAAGGCATAAAACCCTCCAAAATAGACTCATGCACAATAATAAGTAAAAATATAATATAAAACACTTGAAACAATGGAGAAAAATATAGATAAGTGAGTATAATTATGAGCTTATCAGTAGTACACACAATTATCACATTCATCATGCTTGAATCCATTTGACAACATCGCATTGTCAAATCAAACATGCCACTGCTTGGGCACTTGTTTAAGACCGTATAAGGATCTAACCAATTTGCATACCTTTCTCTCTTGTTCGGGTACTACAAATCCTTCAGGTTGATCCATATATTTTTATTCTTCTAGCTCTCCATTTAAGAAGGTTGTCTTCACATCCATTTGGTGTATTTCGAGATTTTACAAAGAAGCAATCACTATAAGCACCCTAATAGATGTGATCCTAGTAACAGGTGAATAGGTATCGAAGAAATCATCTCCCTCTCTTTGTTTAAAGCCTTTCGCCACAAGGTGAGCTTTATACCTATCTACTGAACCATCGGCTATGTACTTTCATTTAAGAATCCACTTGCATCCTAAGGGCTTACAACCTTTGGGAGATCAGCCAAAATCCAAGTATGATTTTGCATAATAGATTCAATCTCAGTATTAATGGCTTCTTGCCATAGTGAGGCATCGGGTCTAGCTAAGAAATCTTTAATGGTTCGAGGTTCATCATCTAACATATAGGTGATGAAATCCGGACCAAAACTTTTAGCCACTCTAGCCCTTTGACTACGTCTCAGTTCTTCATCTATAGGAGAACAACTAGTAGTCTCTTCATATGTCCTTTTTATAGACATAGTCGGTACATCTTCCTTATCTTTACAAGGATAGATGTGCTCAAAGAATATAGCATTCCTTGACTCTATAGTGGTTCCTACGGTCACATTCGGATTATCTGACTTGTGCACTATAAATCGATAGGTAACACTATTTAAAGCATACCCTATAAAGATGGAATCGATTGTTTTAGGTCCAATTGCAACTTGTTTGGGTAAAGGTACTTCGACCTTTGCTAAACAGCCCCACACCTTAAGGTACTTGTAGGAAGGTTTTTGACCTTTCCACAACTCATAAGGTGTCACCTCTTTCCCTTTTAGAGGTATCTTATTCAAGATATAGTTAGCTGTTAAGACAACCTCTCCCCACATATTTTGGGTAGCCCTGAACTTATCAACGTGTCTGATTTTTCCTTTCGGCAACACCATTGGACTGAGGTGAGTAAGGTGTCGTTGTTTGATGAATAATGCTCGAAGTGGCGCATAATTCTTCAAATGGTGCAACATACTCTCCTCCTCTATCACTTCAAATAATCTTGATCTGACTACTCAATTGATTTTCAGCCTCTTCTTTATAATTTTTAAAGGCATCAATTGCTTCATATTTACTTTTCAATAAGTAGAGATAACAATATCTGGTGCAAACATCAATAAAAGTAATAAAATACTTTTTCCCACCTCTAGTTTGCACCATTTTGAAATCACACAAATCTGTGTGTATCAACTCTAGAAGTTTAGTGCTCCTTTCGACTGAATTAAACAATGTTCTTGTCATTTTCGCCTCAACACAAACTTCACATTTAGTTTGTTTGAATTCAACCACTTTTAGTAAATTTAGATTTACTAATCTCTTTATTGCATTAAGATTTACATGTCCCAATCATACATGCTATAAACTAGAGCACTCAATCAAATAAGAAGAAGTAGCTTCAACTTTATTGATATTCTTTCCAGCTAGGCGCCATGCCATTACATTCAATTTGAAAAGACCATAAGCGAGATAACCTCTACCAAGGAATTTCTAATTTTTGACAAGATAAACTTTTCAGACTCAAATACAAGTAAAGAGCCCGAAACGAGGTTCTTTCGGATGTCTGGGACATGAAGCACGTCCTTTAAGGTCAAATCTTTGCCACTAGGCATCCATCTTTGCTTTGCCTTTATTTTTATTTTTAGGCTTTTTGCATTGATTCGCCATATGCTCATTCTTGCCACAATTAAAGCAAACACCCTTGAACTTAGGTTCTTGGATCACAATCCCCTTGTTCGACGGGTTGGGTCTTTTCCTTTTCTTTGATGGACCACCACGTTCCATCAAATTTGCCTTGGCATCCATAGCTCTCGGCTTAAGATCCACCTTTCGATTGTCATCTTCAATACGAAGCTTGACAACCAAATCTTCAAGAGACATAGCATTTTGCTTATGCTTAAGGTAGCTCTTGAAGTCCTTCAATTAAGGAGGCAACTTCTCAATAACCGCAACCACATTGAAGGCATCAGGGAGTAGCATCCCCTCGGCGTGAACATTGAGCAAAATGAGTTAAAACTCTTGCACTTGTTCCACCACCGAACAATTGTGAACCATTTGGTATGACAAGTACTTGGCCACGGCGTACTTCTTAGTACCCGCGTCCTCCGTTTTATACTTTTTCTCTAGAGGTTCTCATAACTCTTTTGCGGTGTTTACATTACAATACACGGCATACAACGGATCAACTAGACTATTTAGTACAAAATTTTTACAAAGAAAATTGCCATGGCACTAATTGTCGAAGGCAATTCTCTTGTTCTAGTCGGTCTCATCATCGGCAAGCTCGGGCTTGTCTTCCTTCAAGTAGGCAGCCAATCCAAGAGTGGTGAGGTAAAAAAAGCATTTTTTGTTGCCAAATCTTGAAGTCCACACCTCCAAATTTGAACGGCTTGTCGGCTTGGGCATTAGGAGGGAGTTACGTACATTGTTGGAGCTGCTTTCTCCAGCACCATTGAGAGTGTGATAAGCCATTTCAGATCTTGAGAAGTAGAGCTAATTTGTCTTGTGATTGTTGGATATGAGATCTGTGTTACAAAACTGAAAACACTGCAACAAATTATGTCTAGTACTGCAAGTTTTTACAAGTAGTACTGCAAGTACGGGAACAAATAAAATAAAATTAAATTAAAGAAATAAAGTGCAATCAAGCACAGCTGAGTCGAGGAAGCCCTCTTCCTGCAAGATGAATTGGCAAAGTAGTGCTCGTTAACCGACGATCGTCCCCAAAGGTAAAATAGCTTCATCCTTTTCGAGGCAGCGCCGCAATCGGAAAGGCACCGGAAAACTGAACGGAAGTGAAACAGAGTTGCTTAAAAACAACGAAAAAGATGCAGCAAAATGGGAATAAAGATGCAGTGTAAGGCTATGTGAGCTTGTCTCTTGTCTGGTGACGGGGAACACGTTTGTTCTCTATCTTGGCCACAGGAGACAACTCCTATGCATGCCTATTTATAGACATGTTCCATTCAAGGGGAGCCTGTCTCTCCCTTAAGATTGGAGCCGTCACAGGCGTGAATCACGGTTGTAACCGACACGCCAATCAAGGCTGGAGTCGTTACAGGTTGTGTGCAATTCACCATGTGCAAAATGTGGTGTAATTGTTCCACACGCAATTGCAACACGTGGCTAACTCATCAGCCACGTCACATGCATAGTGTGCACCACGTCGACTGGTCTAGCCACGTCGACAGCCCACGTGTCGAGCCCGCAAGCTGACTTCAAGTGCCCAAAAGGATAAGGCACAGTGGACCAAGCCAAGCTAAGCCAAGGACCCAAGAGCCCAAAGACCAATTGCCAAGAGCTGAAAACCGAACTGGGGCCGGGGTTGGGATCGGGCTCGGGTTACGGGCGCTCGGCGCTCAGCCAGAGGCCGCGCTAAGGCTGTAGGCCGAGGCGGGGCGAGGTGAGCGGCGGCGGCGGCGCGCGAGGACGCCACCGGGTGCCACATACACTGCACACTTGGTTATTACACACCTCAAACATTAATGTATATAAACATAGATTAATTCGTTTAATTAATCAATGTGGAATACTTTATTTATTACATAACTCTCTTATGTAATAATTCCACCAACCGTATCACTTCGTGGACTCATTTCTCACTCACCGGAATTCGGTTTTGAGAAAATAAATATATCACGATCATCTACTCGTCGCGTAGATTAAGTTGTTAATATTTAATTTGGATAAAATTAAATATTTCACATCGAGAATTCACAATGAAGTACCCAAATTACCAACACTTAATATATGTATGATATTTAAAATATTTCATTAGTGATTCGAGGCCTTTAAGTATAAAGCTGATCCATTGTTTTCTTTTAAGTCTACTGTATTCTTCATTTTTTAGGACAAATTTAAGATAAAACAATATTCTCCAAAAATAAACAGTAGCAATGAATATATGCACTTACACCTGAATAATTAATAAAATTATACTCAGTTCTAATTATATGGTACAATTTAATATTGCACGATTGATAAAAAATATTAAATATTTAAATATGTTTCAAACATTACCCTTATTTAAAGTAATAATTAATTTTTCTTTTTCATTATATTAGTGAATTATTTTTAATAGCTTCATTTTCCAAGATTATTCAAAGTTGTATCTGTAAAATAATAATACGAATCATATAATAAAAACGAAGGGAATAGTTTCCTCGTTTAGGGTGTAGTGGTGAAAGCACATTGGCTAGACTAAGCAGTCACATGTTCAAGCTTTTTCTGGAGCATATGAGCGTATGAGTTTACCATTACTATTAAAAAAAAAAAAAAGGGAGTGTATTATAGATTAGAATAGAATATAACATGATCGATATGCTTCGAGTCCGATTCAGAATTTATAGTTTTCCAAAAATAATTCGAACAGAACACGACTAATATTCAATAAGGAATATTTTGTAGCTGAGGATGTGTCACTCGTACAAATTTTCCTAAACCAGTCGTACGTTGACATAGATAAAATTCATTTAAAAATTGACATGGAAATATTCTCCCTCCATCTACTTCAGAAACGTTATTCAATAAGTAAAAATAACCATATCCTTGGGGATTTATTCAAGATATATATTTATTCCTCGCGCATATTTATCATTTCAAAAAATTTTAAATACTAAATATTTTATGTTAAAATATTAAAAAAAATTCATAGAAAATAAAATACGATGACGAAGATTTAAACTAGCGCAGTATCGTTATATACCTTATTTGCTAATTGTCGTGAAATCATCCAAGGCCAAATTTTTTGGCATTAACGGGAAGATTTATTTGAACAAATATATGATTATAATCTAGAAATAAATTTGGAAAAAAAACATGCACGAATTCCCTGTTAGAAAGTGAGAAAATTGTTTGATTGTGTTTACCACGTTGATGATAGTGTTTTGCCGTTGTTTGATTACCACATTGCTTGATTGTGGTTTAGTAGTTGTTTAATTATTTTGTTACTTGATTGTGTTTTAGTTGTTGTTCGATTATATATCAATAATTAATTTATTAAGATGATATGATTTATTCTTTTTTCTCACATGATCTTATATATATATATATATATATATATATGGATGCGATCCAGTGAGAACCACTCTTACCATAAGAAATAAGAACCAATTCTGGCCATTGATTTTGATGAATGAACGCTCAGGATTTTACTAAAATTTTCGGTCATTTTATCTCAAAAAACCTGCATTATATGGTATTTTTGTCATTGATAGCGTATTTTCAACACGCTACAGCTGCAAGTGTACAGATCACTGCAGTGGGCAAGTAATAAATTATCGAATCTCAAGGATTGCAGGATCGAAGTATAATCAAGCACCAATACATGAATATCGTACTACTATCTATACGATTCGGTAAAAGAGTTTGATTTATTTAGATTAGGCAGTTTGAAAAGTAATTAATTAAAAAGACAATTAAAAAGATCGAGTTTAGAAAATATGAGAAACTAGGATTCCAGGGTAATCAACTTTGAAGTACAATCAAACAATCATTTATATAATTCGATTCCAATTTAATTTCCAAAAACGTGAGTTAATCTCAATTATGTTATCAGGCGACCCTCTCGGACTCTCAACCATAACATGGAAATAAACGACCTAGTGACTCCTCTCGGATGCGCAAAAGGACTTTTACTCTTGATAAAACCTTAGATTTTAAAACCCTTTAACAGTTCAAATTCCTCTCGGACAATTGACCTATCAAATTTAATTACTCTGCATCTTAATCAATAATCTAGACCTCTCGGTTCAAAAATAACCAATTCGAATTACAATCAATGGCCAATATCTTATAATTAAAGAAAACCCCAGCCGTAATTAAAACATCAATGGAAAAGGAAAATCAAATCATATAAACGATTAAATGAATGTCAACAAGTCTCAAAACCCTAGAATCCACAAAGGACAAAACCAATCATGCTAAGTTCTAAGAAAACAGAGAAATAAAGAGTCATAGAAACAAATATCATGAAAATCAAAAACCCGTGATCTTCAATCTTCGATTTCTGGAGTGCTCTTCAAGTTTTCTCTATTCCCCTGCATTTTTCCAGTGTTTTCTCTCTCGAAAATAATGTGTAGGACCTTTTTTAGGTTCAGGGAAGTCCTATTTATACTTGGGGATCTTCAAATCTCGAAAAGATATGATTTTGGGCCAAAACTCGTCAAAATTACCCGTTCGGCGACCCATAAAACCCGATCGGCGATCGCCAAAATTGTCTGTGGGTCGCCGAAGTTGTGCCGCAGAGAATTCCATGAAATTACAAAATCGGCGACCCGGAGATGAAATCGGCGATCGCCGAAAATGAAATCGGGTCGCCGAAATTGTGCCGTATTCAAATGGCTGAAAATACGAATTCGGTGACCTGGGTGCAAAAACGGCGATCGCCGAAGATGCAATTTGGTCACCGAAATTGCTTTGAACATGAATTCTGCTTTTTCTTCGGTCTCTTCTCACTTCTTCACTTTCCCGATGCAAGTTACCATCGATTGGCCCTATGATACTTGGTCAAATCTTGTAAATGGCTCAATTGTGCGTGAAATCTACATAAACAATCACAAACTAACCCAAACGTAATAATCTTTTAAAGATCATAAGTAACATATAAATTCCTCAGAAATGGTTTAGTTTGCAGTCAAAAGTGATCAGATTCACATCAGTAAAATGCACAAAATGAGTGTTTATCAACCCCCCAAACTTAAACTATTGTTCGTCCTCGAACAATGAAGAGAACTCAAATAGAAAAGAATAAACACGAGGAGTGCATTGACTGATCAAAAATTGTTTCAGACACAAAATGGGGCTGTGATTCTCACACAAACAATGCAACAATCATAAACTTACTGCAAACAATCACAGTTTCAATCTTGGCCACTGGAAATCTGCTCCTCACAAGATAAGAGTCGTGTATCACTCAACTTTTTCGCTCAAATTGGCTAGTGTGTACTCTCAATTGTCAACTGTATAACTTCCCTGCCATAGGCTTGCTCATTGTCTAAACTCTCTACTGACTTTCGGGAATGCTAGAACAAAGATCAGAAAGGTCTTTAGTTTAGGTTCTAATGTAGGCACATTGGTGAGGGGTATGGAATATTTTGGCTAAGTGACTGAGCATATTCATCCTTATAACTTCATTCACCCAACTCACATACCTCTTCATTCACTGTTTGACTTAAACATTATACAAGACTTAAACAACTGATTACGCCTCCTATAAATACAATTCATTAGGATTCTGACTCAACAATAATAACACTATACACCCTTTGTGTATTTCATGAACTCAACAATAACATTGTGCACACTTTGTGCTTTTATTATTTCAACAAACACATGACCTCTTTTTTTTTCTTTTTTTTTATATGAATCCAAAACCACTCTATTGGCCCATCCAAAGGTTTTCGGGCAATTTATTATCACACAACTCTTCAATCTCACCACCTATCATCAACAGATACCCTTACAATTCCATCCACACCTCCTATCATCCGGGTTAAGAAAGAAAGGTATTCAAGCTCAACTGGGCTAACAACGGAATATGTATTAGGGTAGTGTTTGGGTTTAACATGGCTAATGAAACGATGGCCTAAAATCATTTATAAATTCTTGGCCTCCCCTATTGCAGTTTTAAGAAAGAAACCCGAGCAAGTTCTAGAGGTACATCATACAGTGACTCACTCCAAAACAAAACAACACAGGCTCAAAATTCTCACATGGCTATGAGCATATTCCAAAGGCCAAAATCAATTCCACAACCATCGGCACTTCATAAAATCATGTGCAAGTAATGAGCGTAAGTTTCACGAGAAGGAAAAATTTGTCATCATGAACTAGATCAGTAATGCAGATAAATCACCACCAAGTACCACCTTTATCAAAGACAGATATCAATATGAACTATAGATTCCCAATCCAGACTCAACAACAATTAACAATAAAAGGAATTAAACTCGATAAAATAAATGGTACGAATTAGTACAAATTACTGGTTCCAACTAGACAAATAGGTTCGAATACAGTAAAATACAGATAAGAGCAGAGTAAGCAGTAAAAGAACAGGAGGTAAAGAGTAGAAAAGACACACACATCGACCGATCACATCCCCCCCCCAAAACTTATTCAATACACAGGATAGAATAAGTTTGTGGGAAAAAGATCACGGAGATGTGTGGAAACCTCACTGTGGTGGGGGCCAATACTGTGGGAAACGGGTCATGAACTGTCGCATCTGATCCTCCGCCTCTTGCTGGCGTCGCCATTGTTCCCGCTCCAACTCAAAGTGGCGCTGTTGCGCCGCCCACTGCTCCTGCTCTCGGTCGAAGTGGCGCTGCTGCGCAGACCACTGCGCTCTCTGCTCATCCTCGAAAGATCTGCGCTCAGTGGAGTATGTAGCCTGAGCTGCCGCTAAACCCTGCAACTGGGTGTGCCAGTCGCTCCACTGACGCTCCAAATTATCCAGCCGCTGCTCGAACGCCACACGATGTGTGCGACACTCGTAAAAGGTGGAGGCATCCCCCCTCGGGGTCTCATGGAATGTGCCCCCTGTGATGTGCCGGCTTGTGATGGATCGCCTTGAGAAATGCCGCCCTGAGAAGTGACGCCTTGATGCATGCTTCCCGTCAGTAAGAAGCGCGGCTGCTCGTCGTCGTCTCCCTGATCATGGTCATGGCCTCCGGTGTCCTCGTCATCCTCTCCATCCTCTCCACCCTCATCATCGTCCACCCCCCCAAGAGATTGTCTCGCCATAGCATCTGCGGCAGACTGAACCGCCTCGGCATGTGCTAAAGTATCCAACTTCCAATTTTGGCGGTATCTGCGAAGCCCTACATTAGTGAGCTCGGGATTCGGCAGTGGGAAGGGTGGCGGTGTGCGCTGACAGAAGAGATAAGGTGGGCGACCAGTCTGAATGAACCGGAGGGCAACCAGCTTTTTGATTGTGAGCTTTGTAACTGGTTCGGCGTGGTGCTCCCCCGGGTTAATCCTCATGGATAAAATGAGGTGGGTCCACAACCCACCAATGCAAATCGGGCCCCGGCTGGCAGAAGATGCTCGACTGGACTGCAGTAGAAAGAGCTGGGCGAAATTGAGATGCTGCTCATGAAGCATGCAATAGATCGCCATACGACCCTCATCGAGCTATTGTCCTTTCTGGCAAAAAGTGTGTGCGCCAGAATCCGCTGGATTATCCGGAAGACAGTGTTCCGAATCATTGAAGCTTTGCACTTGCCAGATTCCCAATCTGGGCTGCCATCGGCGCAAATGGTGCACCAGAAAACTTTGGGGTCAAATCCCCTCGTCTTGGTGTACACGCCAATGTCTGGGACCCCGAAGGCTCGGTTAATCTCCTTCGTGGTTAGAGTGTGGTCCTCATTAAGGGCCTGGAAGGTGGCTCCTATTGGTATGTTCCGGCCGGTAGTGGAGAGCTCGAAGGTGGTGAGGATCTCCAGTGTGAAACGCCAGTAAGTTGGATCCTCAAGTTCCAGAAGGGGGGTCCACCCAATATTGGAGAGGAGCTCCTTGACATTGTCGTAGAGCCCCAGTGACCGGAGAGTGTCGACATCCGGGTATTGAGTCGCCTCAACCCCTTTTTCAACCAAGGCCTTGAATTTGTGATGGAGGTCTAGTCCTTGGATAATAATTCCATAGCTTTCCGGCCTTGTGGAAGGAACGCGGCGTCGAGATGCCATTTCAAATCTGCTAGATAGAACCAATATTCAGAACCAGCAACAACGAAAGGGAAAACATGTAAAAGAAACTAAACTTACAAATTATGCAACATCTCTATATTTTAACTAAATATAAGGATGCATAAGCACACCACCTTCTCAATATCAATTAACAACTCCAAGGTCATCAAACAGGCCCCCAACTCAATCAGACGGAGCACAACAAATCCCTAGCCTATACAATTCAACATCACCAATACAAATCCCCAAATAAATGCATGAATCCTAAGAGTGCTAAACAATTCATCAAGACAATAATATGGCTAAACATGCTAATTAACTCAAATTAAACCACAAAAACAAAAATTGAAACTAATTAACCACAATACAATATACATTAATCAATAATGATAACACATATGCATGAAAGTGAAAGAAACGTGAAGATTGAGAGGGTTACCTTGAAACGAAGCAAAATTTGAAGAAAAATAATAAACCCTAGGAATTTGGGGATTCTTGCGTTTTTGGAAGAATTTTGGAGAACTAATCGGATGGGAATGTTCACAATATGATGGGGAGACAATGTGTGGAAGGATTCAAGGAGATTTCGTGTGTGCAAGTCGAATTTGAGAGGGGAATTTTCGTGGGTTTTGGGTGTTTTGAGAGAGAAGAAATTGTGAGGGAGAGAAAGGGGGTTTTGTACTTAAAGCCCGTCTGATTTACAATTTCGGCGACCCAGAACGCGTACGGCGATCGCCGATTTTGTTCTTGGGTCGCCGAAATTGGTTCGAACCAATTTTGGGAAAATTACAAATTTGGCAACCCGTTTACACTTTCGGCGATCGCCGAAAATGTAAATGGGTCGTCGATTTTGTGCCGAAGCAAAATTAAAAACCTGCAATTTTGGCGACCAAACCAACAAAATCGGCGATCACCGAAATCGTTTTTGGTTCGCCGATTTTGCTTCGAACCTGAAAAATTTTGACGACAAACTCGGCGACCCAGGTTTCACGATCGACGATCTCCGAAAGTGTAAATGGGTCGTCGTTTTCGCTTTTTCTGGCAATTCCTCGCGTTTCGAACTCCTCACCTGCACCCATTAACTCAACAACCAAACGTGAACGCGCAATGTGGAAAAAATGGAATAAGGAGATGCTAAAATGCTTAAAACAATGCAATAAACTCAATTACAGGTTGGGTTGCCTCCCAACAAGCGCTTTATTTAATGTCTGTAGCTAGACTCAGCAGCATACATCCTATGGGTCAGCTAGGTGAAGTTCACAGACGAACGACATAGACTCAAACTGAACATACGTTTTGACTCGGTTACTATTGACAGTGAAGTGTGTGCTATCAGAACCTAGCAACTCTACAGTGCCATTAGAATTCACTTTATGAATCACATATAGACCAGTCCATTTAGATTTAAGTTTTCCAGGAAACAAACGGAGACGGGAATTAAATAGAAGTACCTGATCCCCCGGCGTGAAGTCACGGGGGCGAATGCGCTGATCGTGAAATCTCTTGGCGCGCTCCTTATACAGCCTCGAACTCTTGTATGCTTCAGTCCGGAATTCTTTAAGTTCAGTCAATTGTATACGTCTCTGCTCAGTTGCAGTCTTCAGATCCCAGTTAATTTTTTTGACTGCCCAGTATGCTCTATGTTCCAACTCAACTGGAAGGTGGCATGATTTTCCAAATGCCAACTGATATGGTGACATACCAATCGGAGTCTTGAATGCAGTTCTGTATGCCCATAGAGCGTCGTCCAAGCGAGTGGCCCAATCCTTCCTAGAAACTACAGATTTTTCTAGGATTTGCTTGATTTCTCTGTTAGCCAACTCTGCTTGTCCATTGGCTTGGGGGTGATATGGAGAAGTGATTTTATGATGCACTCCATATTTTGCTAGCAAACTCCCCAGCCACTTGTTTTTGAAGTGTGACCCTCCATCACTCAATAGTGCTCGAGGTGCTCCAAACCGAGTTAGAATGTTCTTTTGTAAGAACTTGAGCACCACCTTGGAATCATTTGTGGCAGTTGGGATGGCTTCAACCCACCGGGTCACATAGTCCACAACCAGTAAGATGTATTGATATCCATGAGACTTAGGAAATGGTCCCATGAAATCAATGCCCCATACATCGAAGGGCTCAATCTCTAGCATGTACTTCTGGGGCATCTCGTCCTTCTTTGAGATGTTCCCCATCCTTTGGCATCTGTCGCATCCGGCCACGAACTTCTGACAGTCGCGGTAAATAGTAGGCCAATAAAACCCACTGGTGAGGATTTTTATGGTTGTTCTATTCGCCGCACAGTGGCCTCCATATGGGGACAAATGGCAGTCCCCCATTATCTGCTCACGCTCTTGCATCTCGATGCACCGCCTAATTACCATATCAGCACAGCGGCGGTAGAGAAATGGCTCATCCCAATAGTAGAACTTGCAGTCATGCAAGAACTTTCTCTTCTGGTGTGAGGACAGATCAGGTGGTAGAACACCTGCAACCAAATAATTTACCAGATCCATATACCATGGATCTACCTCCTCCACAGCTAGCAGCTGCTCATCTGGAAACACTTCAGTAATTTTTATCCGGGGATCATCTCCTTCCACCGGATTTTCCAGCCTTGACAAGTGGTCTGCTACCACATTCTCACAACCTTTCCGATCCTTGATTTCCATGTCAAACTCCTGCAGTAGCAGGATCCACCGGATCAGTCTCGGCCTTGCCTCCTTCTTTGCAAACAGATAGCGGATCGCAGCATGATCCGTGTTAACCACCGTCTTTGCCCCAACCAAATATGCCCGGAACTTGTCAAAGGCGAAGACCACTGCTAGGAGCTCTTTCTCAGTGGTAGTGTAATTGACCTGGGCTTCATCCAAAGTCTTGCTGGCGTAGTGAATGACTCTGAAAATCTTGTTCCTTGTCTGACCCAGGGCAGCCCCAACTGCAGTATCGCTGGCGTCGCACATCAGGACGAAGGACTCTGACCAGTCTGGTGAGATAAGTGCTGGAGCGGTTTTGAGGGCCAGCTTCAGTTTCTCAAAGGCCTGCAAACAGTGTTCATCAAAAACGAATTTTGCATCCTTCATAAGTAGAGAACTCAGAGGTTTAGAGATTTTAGAAAACTCCCTTATAAACCTCCGGTAGAAGCCTACATGACCCAAAAAGCTCCTCACCGACTTCTCATTGGTGGGGGGTGGCAGCTTTGAGATCGTCACAATCTTGGCACGATCTACCTCTAAACCTGCAGCAGAGACTTTGTGACCGAGGACAATGCCCTCTCGCACCATAAAATGACATTTTTCCCAATTTAAAACCAGGTTAGTCTCTTGACAGCCCTGCAGAACAGTAATCAGGTTTTCTAAACAGTTATCAAATGAATGACCAAACACAGAAAAATCATCCATGAAGACTTCCATAAGGTTTTCTACGAGTCCACTGAAAATAGACATCATGCATCTTTGAAATGTAGCAGGAGCATTACATAAACCAAAAGACATGCGTCTATAAGAAAATATACCATACGGACACGTAAAAGCAGACTTATGCTGGTCCTCAGGGGCTATCGCTATTTGGTTATAACCAGAATAATCATCTAAGAAACAATAAAATTCATACCCCGCTAACCTATCCAGCATCTGATCAATAAAGGGTAAGGGAAAGTGGTCCTTACGTGTAGCAATGTTAAGTGCTCTGTAGTCGATGCACATCCTCCAGCCTGTGACAGACCTGTGAGCGATCTCCTGGCCACTCTCGTCCTTAATGACAGTCGTTCCCCCCTTTTTGGCCACCACTTGGGTGGGGCTCACCCATTCACTGTCTGAAATGGCATAGATCATGCCAGCGTCCAGGAGCTTCATCACCTCCTTCCGCACCACTTCCTGCATAATTGGATTTAGCCTTCGTTGCGGTTGCACCTTGGGCTTATATCCATCCTCAAGTAAGATCCTGTGCATACAGATAGAAGGGCTAATACCCTTGATGTCAGATAACGACCACCCAATAACAGATTGGTGGTCTCTCAATACCCTCAGCAATCTATCTAATTGACTAGTAGAAAGGGTAGCAGATACAATTACCGGAAACGTGTCATTTTCACCCAAATATGCATACCTCAAGTGGTCCGGTAGAGGCTTCAGCTCCAGAACAGGTGGTTGTTTCTTCTCATCCGGTTTTAGCGCCTTCTTGCGAGCCTCCTCTTCTTCCTCCTCACTCCTTAGCTTCAAAAAGTGAGCGCTTTCCACCTTGCACTTTATACCTGCATCATCTAATGCTAGAACAGACTCTAGCAGCTCATCACAGACATCATAAAGCTCATCACAAGAATAAACAGAATTTTGTACCCCATAATCTAAAGAATCAGTAGAGATGATAGATGAATCACAAGGATACAAAACCTGAACCATATCGCACTCCTCAAAGCAGTCATCTGAGTCGTGGCATGGCCTTGTAGATGGAGAAAGTGATCTTTTCGTCGTTTACCCTCAACGTGAGCTCTCATTTCTTGATATCAATGAGGGCATCAACAGTGTTGAGGAAAGGCCTCCCAAGGATGAGCGGAATATTTCGGTCCTCTCCCATGTCTAGGACCACAAAATCAGTTGGGGAAATAAATTCCCCAACCTTCACTAGCACATTCTCTACTACCCCTTTAGGGTAGTTCACCGACCTGTCAGCCATCTGAAGTCTGATGGTGGTCGGTTTGATGTCCCCGATCCTTAGCCTCTTGAAAATAGAGAGGGGCATCAGATTGATGCTGGCCCTTGAATCGCATAGCACCTTCTCAAAGGTCTGCCCCCCAATCACGCAGGTGATAGAAAAATAGCCAGGATCAGCCCTTTTTACCGGCATTTTCTTCTGAATAATGGCGCTGCATTCTTCAAATAAATTCACAGTCTCGAATGCTCCAAAGGGCTTCTTTTGGGTAACCATATCCTTCAAAAATTTCATGTACCCAGGAATTTCCTGAACAACTTCAATCAGAGGGAGATTGATGTGGATCTTCTTCATATGCTCCAGAAATCTCTTGTATCTCTCCTCCTTTTGCTTCTTGACAAATCGCTGTGGGTAGGGAACAGCGACGGGACCAGCTGGTTTGGAACTATCTTCGGGACAAATTCCCTTGCTCTTCTGAGTCCATTCTTCTTCAGGAAGAACAGGAGCAGGTTGTGCAACTTCAGGTTGCACGGGTGACGTGTCGACAGGCCTAGGTGGGCCCTCATATCCCTTCCCACTGCGAGTAGTGATGGCGTTGCAGTGGTCCTTGGGATTTACAATAGTGTTACTGGGGAATTGTCCAGGAGTATGCTGGTTTCCCAAAACATTGGCAATCTGAGATATCTGAGTGTCCATCTGCTTCATGTGCTTCCCCATCTCCCCCATACCATTCTGTAGCTGAGAAATTTCTCCCTCCATTTTTGTGTTCTTGGTATTGGAAGCTGCGATGAACTGAGTTAGGAGCTCTCTCATACTCGGCTCCTTGGGTTCATTAGCCACCCCTTGATTTGCAGCAAACCCAGGTGGAGGCTGCAAGGCGTTGTTCGGATTCCCATAGGAGAAATTTGGGTGGTTCCGGTTGTTAGGATGATAAGTCATGTTCCCCGTTGGATATCCTCTGTTGTTGTTGAAATTCCTCTGGTTCACATAATTTATATCCTCTATCTGCATCTCGATTCCCTGCTCATATCCCTGCTGAGGCGGATTATTCTCCAACTTGGCAAGGCGGATCTCCATAGACTTCGTAGAAGCAGCTACCTCCTGTCTCATCAGTTTTATTTCAGCAGCTAGGTCCCCAATATCATCGACTGCTGCTATGTGGCCAATTAAATTCACTCTTCGCCATTGTTTCCAGTAGTTGTAGTCCTTCATGTGGAGGTCTAGCAGTAATGGATCCTCCAGCTGAAGCTATGACATGCTTCTGAGTCTCCTCATCAAGCCCCGCATAGAAATAGCAGACTTGTTGTTTTTCAGTGTATCCATGGCATGGGCAGGAGCAAAGCAACTCCTTGAAACGCTCCCATGCCTCATAAAGAATTTCCCCCGAGAACTGTCTAAACTGGCCTATCTGCATCTGTAGTTGGATGGTCTTACTTGGCGGAAAGAACTGGATCAGGAATAGTTTACAGAGCTCCTCCCAGGATGAGATCTCATTGCGGTCCAGTGACAGATACCATGACAGAGCTCTGTCACGCAGTGTGAATGAGAAGAGGTGTAGCCGGATGTAGTCGATTGGCACCTAATTCTGCTTGACTGTGTCACAGAGTAGCAGAAATTTCTGGACATGCAAATGAGGATCTTCAGACGGAAATCCCCCAAACTGGTTCTGTTGAGCAGTGTGTATCAGACCAGTCTTCAGCTCGAAATTAGGTGTGTTCACCTTCAGTCCAAAGTCCGCATTACGATGCCTATCAGTCATCGGCTCGTACATCTCATTTATAATGGGCTGTCGTGGTACTTCTGGAGCTTGATGCTCCTGAAGTCTCAGATTCATCTCTTGTAGTTGCCTTTCCAGTTCAGCAATCTGTGTCGCCTGATCGTCAGCCATATGAAACGCTAACTTTCTTCGTGCAGAGTTCTTTCGACAGGTAGACTCGATCTCCGGATCTATAGGTTCAAGAACTAGACCTTTTGACCTGGTTCGCATATACTACCTGCAAGAGAACACACAGTGAACAACACAGAAAAGAAATTGGAAAATAAAGTAACAATACGTAAAACTAAAATCTAGAGTAAATAGCGTAATATCAGAATTAGTGTTGATTATAAATCTGTGCAATCCCCGGCAACGACGCCAAAAACTTGATAGCGTATTTTCAACACGCTACAACTGCAAGTGTACAGATCACTGCAGTGGGCAAGTAATAAATTATCGAATCTCAGGGATTGCAGGATCGAAGTATAATCAAGCACTAAAACATGAATATCGTACTACTATCTAGACGATTCGGTAAAAGAGTTTGATTTATTTAGATTAGGCAGTTTGAAAAGTAATTAATTAAAAAGACAATTAAAAAGATCGAGTTTAGAAAATATGAGAAACTAGAATTCCAGGGTAATCAACTTTGAAGTACAATCAAACAATCATTTATATAATTCGATTCCAATTTAATTTCCAAAAACGTGAGTTAATCTCAATTATGTTATCAGGCGACCCTCTCGGACACTCAACCATAACATGGAAATAAACGACCTAGTGACTCCTCTCGGATGCACAAAATGACTTTTACTCTTGATAAAACCTTAGATTTTAAAACCCTTTAACAGTTCAAATTCCTCTCGGACAATTGACCTATCAAATTTAATTACTCTGCATCTTAATCAATAATCTAGACCTCTCGGTTCAAAAATTACCAATTCGAATTACAATCAATGGCCAATATCTTATAATTAAAGAAAACCCCAGCCGTAATTAAAACATCAATGGAAAAGGAAAATCAAATTATATAAACGATTAAATGAATGTCAACAAGTCTCAAAACCCTAGAATCCACAAAGGACTTAACCAATCATGCTAAGTTCTAAGAAAACAAAGAAATAAAGAGTCACAGAAACAAATATCATGAAAATTAAAAACTCATGATCTTCAATCTTCGATTTCTAGAGTGCTCTTCAAGTTTTCTCTATTCCCCTGCATTTTTCCAGTGTTTTCTCTCTTGAAAATAATGCGTAGGACCTTTTTTATGTTCAGGGAAGTCCTATTTATACTTGGGGATCTTCAAATCTCGAAAAGATATGATTTTGGGCCAAAACTCGTCAAAATTACCCGTTCGGCGACCCATAAATCCCGATCGGCGATCGCCGAAATTATCTGTGGGTCGCCGAAGTTGTGCCGCAGAGAATTCCATGAAATTACAAAATCGGCGACCCGGAGATGAAATCGGCGATCGCCGAAAATGAAATTGGGTCGCCGAAATTGTGTCGTATTCAAATGGCTGAAAATACGAATTCGGCGACCCGGGTGCGAAAACAGCGATCGCCGAAGATGCAATTTGGTCGCCGAAATTGCTTCGAACATGAATTCTGCTTTTTCTTCGGTCTCTTCTCACTTCTTCACTTTCCCGATGCAAGTTAGCATCGATTGGCCCTATGATACTTGGTCAAATCTTGTAAACGGCTCGATTGTGCGTGAAATCTGCATGAACAATCACAAACTAACCCAAACGTAATAATCTTTTAATGATCATAAGTAACATATAAATTCCTCAGAAATGGTTTAGTTTGCAGTCAAAAGTGATCAGATTCACATCAGTAAAATGCACAAAATGAGTGTTTATCAGTCTTTTTGTACTTATTTAAGATTCTGTTTGCATATTCTATCTCAACATTCATTATATATCTAACAAACATGCATTATATACCTAGGAAACATGCACTATATACCTAACATTCATTATATATCTAACATTCATTATATACCTAACAAACATCTTCCTGCATTGTAATATGGTATTACTCTTATTTTAGAACAATATTACTATCATTATACGACATTACTTCCTCTATTATATATAATATTACTTTTATTTTAGAGAAAATTTATATTACCTTCATTATAATACATATGTTATTACTATATAATAATAAGTGCAAATATAATGATGAATGATGATTTTCGAGGAAATAAACATGTTGCATTTTATCTATCATATTCTGCATTATATACTATAATTTCATGCATTATATTGTACAACTGCATTCATTATATAAGAATTCGTGTACTGTTACGAGAATTATGCATGTTATACATGATATTACTTTTATTTTAGAGAAAATTATATTACTTTCATTCTAATGCATATGTTATTACTATATAATACATAACAAGTGCAAATATAATGATGAATGATGATTTCGCTGAAAAAACATGTTGCATTTTATCTATCATATTTTTGCATTATATACTATAATTTCAAGCATTATATTGTGCAACTGCATTTTTTTAATTTTCATTATAATCACTAACATATGCGCAATTCTCGTAACAGTACACAAATTCTTATATAATCAATGCAGTTGCACAATATAATGCATGAAGTTATAGTATATAATGCAGAATATGATAGAGAAAATGCAACATATTTTTTCAGCGAAATCATCATTCATCATTATATTTGCAATTGTTATGTATTATATAGTAATAACATATTCATTATAATGAAAGTAATATAGTTTTTCTCTAAAATAAAATTAATACAATATATAATGCAGGAAGTAATACCGTATAATGAAAGTAATATTGTTCTAAAATAAGAGTAATACCATATTATATTGCAGGAAGATGTTTGTTAGGTATATAATGAATGTTAGTTATATAATAAATGTTAGGTATGTAGTGCATATTTCCTAGGTATATAATGCATGTTTCTTATGCATAAAATGCATGCTTGTTAGAAATATAATGAATGTTGAGATAGAATATGCAAACAGAATATTAAGTAAACACAAAATGACAAAAATACCCTAGAAAATAGGTTTTTTGAGATAAAATGACCAAAAATTTTGGTAAAATCCTGAGCGTACATTCATCAAAGTTAATGGCGATGATTAGTTCTTATATTCTCAATGGTAAGGGGAATTCTCACTAGATTGCACATATTATATATATATATATAGGGATGCATTAATATGTTAACCACTTCCCAGATGTTACCTGTTACCTCGCTGGCGGTGCATTATCTAGACAAGCTTACTACATTATTTAGGCAAAATCAGGTACATTGCGAAAATAATGTACTACATTACAAAGTATAATAGATAATGTAATGTAGTACATTATCTTCGCAATGTACCTGATTTTGCCTAGAAAATGTAGTAAGCTTGTCTAGATAATGCACCGCCAGTGAGGTTACAGGTAACATCTGGGAAGTGGTTAACATATGATCACAACTCTATATATATATATATATATAGAGTTGTGATCATATGTTACCCACCTCTTATATGTTGGGAATTATCCCTAAAATCTTCCTTAGGACTTATTTTGTAAAAGGTTTTGTTGGATCAAACCTTACTTAGATGGTCGATCATTTGCTGAAATCTAGAGAGTCTAACACAACTTGTAAAAGTCCTGTATAAGTTGAACATCGAGTTGTAATAGACTAGTGTGCTATGAAGAATCCCTAGCAGAAAAGATAAGATGACTTCAGCGTCAAACTCACAGACTGCTAGAGAAGCTGGCGAACAAGAGCGCTAGCACTTGGTTGAAGGTTTGCTAGAATGCTGAGAAATCAGCATTCGGACTTTTCAGCAATCAATGAAGAATCACATATAACACAAGTCAAAGGATCTCAAGGAATATACCTTTAGCAACGTTGAAGATGAACTGCGACTCTGACAAAAAAAGGACGCACAAGGGACGAGACTTTCCCTAAGTAGTATAGGAAGTACATCTCTACTCAGAAAGGCGTTCTATCAGTTTAATCCATTCTTGAAGAAAGAAGCCGTTGTGTCTAACGGGTATGGAGATTCAAAGTTTTGAATCTTCAACTATAAAAGGCAGATTCAAGAACTGGATAGACTACTGCTTTTACAAATCTACAAGTGTTATAATCACTTTACTCACTCACGAACGCTCAAGCTAAAGATACTCTTGACAAAGTGATCCTTAAAAGTAGTCAGTTGAGAGCCATCTTAAAGTCTATCTGAAGACTCTCAACAACCTGTGGTGTCGTTCATTGAAGTACTGACACTCTATTGAAGATATTCCTGATTGCATTCAAGGATATCTCAATCATTGGGATTCATTTCTTTCAGAAAAGAATCCAACAGTCACTCTTGAAAGATTGTGACTCACACGGGCATTAGCCGCAGACTTTTTAAGTTCAGAGGCAAACTATAAATGCCTCGTTAGCAAAGGACAAGTTTTACGAAGGTGTGCCCTTGACTTGCCCGGAGCTGTGTTCGGAGAAGTTCAGATTCACGGAGGATAGCTGTCAAGTAGCCAGGCCGAAAGCTCACTGCCTACTTAACTGGAAAGGCGATTCCTTGTACTCTTTATACTTTTCTAGTGAAATTCTTAGCGTTTCGGCTAAGGAGTGGACGTAGATCTATTTGATCGAACCACTATAAATCTTGTGTTCATTTACTGCTTTGTTTACTATTTTATTGATTATCTATTCAAAGCCTGATTTAAAACCTAGCAACAGAGTTGCTAGAGTATACCTGTAAACAAACTTAAGTAACAAATTGAGCTAAGAAAATATTTTGCTAATAACGATATTAAGTGCAAGTGACTTTGTTATATTCCGCTGCATTTCGTGTTAAGATTGCAACACGACGACTCTGATATTTCGGGACCAACACAAATTATAATAGATAATGTAATGTAGTACATTATCTTCGCAATGTACCTGATTTTGCCTAGAAAATGTAGTAAGCTTGTCTAGATAATGCACCGCCAGTGAGGTTACAGGTAACATCTGGGAAGTGGTTAACATATGATCACAACTCTATATATATATATATATAGAGTTGTGATCATATGTTACCCACCTCTTATATGTTATATAAGACCAAATCTCAACCATTTATTTTCTAAATCTAAGGGTCCAGATTTTCTTCATTTATTTATTTTTAAAATTACTAATTTTCATTTAAATCTAATTGAAGGTTATTATTGTAAAATAATGATATTAATTTTCTCTTTCCTCAATCATTCAATTTTTTTCCTCCAAATATTTGCACGACACCTTTCTCCATTACTTCTTCACGTTTTTGCATCGCAGTGGCACCGATCAAATCTCCGGAGACAAGCGAATACACGACGGCTGGTAGCGAGGTGGTTGGAAGCAGTGGCTACGAGGGCGAGAGTCTACAGGCGGCGCGCTATTTCTCATCTCCTTACGAATATCCAACAATGTGGTGGTCGAGGTGGCAGGAAGGAGTGGCTGCACGGGCGAGAGCGCATAGGCGAATCATTCTCCTGTTCCGCAAATCTCCAGCAGCGGCGATGGTAGTGGTGGCAAGGTGCAACACGGTTTGATTTTGATGATTTGGGAAAAAAAATTCCCGATCTTGTTTTAGTGGCTCTCCTTCACTAGTCTAACTTGGCTATTTTTCTGTTCGTCGGCGTCTATTTCAGCTGGTCTTCGTAGTATTTTCGCAGTCAATAGTTGATTGAGGTTTTGGGAATCTGTTACGCACAGTGGTGCGAGTTTTTGGCTACTGCCAGTCAAACAATTTTTTCATGTAGATGTTATATTATTTATATGATAGTTGATACATTATTTATTCTTTATCTACTACATTATCTTCTATAGCGTATTTTTATTTTATTTCTTAAATATGACTCCAGCTTTTGGTATAATATTAAAGTTGTAAACAAATAATGCAACATATTTGTCATAAATAATGTAAAATTCATATCACATTACATATCAGATTAAAGATAATTTAATTTAATTCAACCGAAATTCCTATTGCAAATGTTCGGAATAAGATAATCATAGTAAAATTAAATAATGTAATAACTAAAACTAAATAATGTAACATGATATAAAGTATAATGTAATACTGTAACATTTATAAGAATAATTAGATAATGCACGAGGAATATAGATATGCAACATAATATGTCATTACATTATTCTTCATATTATGTTGCATTATCTTTGTTCATCGAGTTACATTATATAATTCTCGTTATTACCTTATTAATGTTACATTATTCTTTTAAATATATGATTACATTATCCTTTGTATTATATTACATTATTTAGTTTAAGCTATTACATTATTTAGTTTTACGACGAATATATTATTCTGAACATATATAATAGGGATTTCGTTTGAAAGATAATTAAATTATCTTTAATTTGGTATATAGTACGTCAAAAAATAATTTGAATTGAGTGAGTTGTGATTATTTAAAGTTTTATAAAAAAACTTATAGGAGAGAGAAAATCACAGTTTTGGAGGATAGCAGTTTCACGTATTTAATAAGATTATCAAATTACTATTATACCCAAATAATGTAGTAGAAAATAGAGGATAATGTAGAGAATTTTTTTAAGTTTCTAGTTCAATGTGGAGCGTTCAAATGTTGATCTAAAGGCCAGAATTTGACCTCATATAACATATGGGGTATAGGTAACCATATAATGCAACCCTATATATATATATATATATATATATATGGATGAGATCATATGATAATAAATCAGTATATTAAAAATAATAATAACTCTCATCCATTAGATCTAACTAAATCGATGACTGATATCTAATCAAGCAACAATTAAAACACAATCAAGCAACAACTAAAACACAATCAAGCAATATTGTAATAAAGCAACAACTAAAACACAATTAAGCAATATTATAAAGGTAATCAAGCGGCTTTATCATTTTATCATAGGAACATCTTCATCACCGGATCCAATTCCTATATATATATATATAAGATCGATATTCTATATTGATGAACAAATAAACTCCCCGTGTCAAAGAATAAAAAATAATCTGAGTAACTCACATTCACCAATTCATTACAAATATCTTATGATTTATCGTCTATTACCATAAATGTATTTATTTAATTTGCATTTCACAAATTCTTTAAATATTTTGATTGATGTAAAATCACCGACAACTTGAATAATAACACATAGTGGTGAGATTTAATTTCTACTTAGTGTATAGAGAGAGAATATGTCGATACCCTAAAAAGTATCCAAGATTTCCAGTCTAGGGAACAGTTTAAGAGAAAATCTTCCAATATTAAAATAGCTATACGAACTTCTCAGTTGCAAAAGCATCCAATTCTTTGACTAATTAAGTAGCACAACGCAAATTTAATTATTTCAATTTATTAATATTCTCGTGACTTTAGTAATCTTAAGTTTAGTCAAGAATCAAAAGTATATGTAGATTGTATGTTACTTTGATTTGTTTGGGTGAAGAGTTTTCATACATTCGTATATTTATATTTTGGGTGACAAGGTTTTTGTATGACCATAAAATTGGTAATCGTATCCAGTATAGGATAATGTCATTCCCTTAGAAGCTAAAAAATGTTTATTATTATAAAATTGTGCCGGTTGATTAAGTTCAAGTATAATAATAAGGTTTGAGTGGTAGTATTCAAGAAAATAAAATATTAATTAGAATTTGTCAGACGCTTAAATGAATTAACAAATGTCAGCATTCATAAATACGAAAATTTTCAAGTAGATTCATCCCATTACTAGTAATGTGATAATAAAAGAATATGTCAATATTAATTCTTTTGTGGTATAAATAAATATTAATTAATTAATTATACTTTGGAATGAACATGAAAATTAATTAACTAATGGTTCTTTTATTATTTGCATTCCCATTAAGGATTTAATTCCTAATATAAATATCATTTTCCTCTTATATCAGAGTCATAAGTTGCAAAATACAGATAGAACTTGGGGGTGGGGGTGGGGGTGGGGGTGGGGGGGGACAACACCAACTGTTGAGTCAGGGTCGATTGTGTCTTGGCTGTTGTGCGATTCAATATTCATGTTTCACCATAATTCCATATTTGAGCAAGGAAACAAATCAGAAAACTAGATCTTTGAGGATTTTCTTTTCCCTTTCCTTGTGATTTTTTATTCTACTTATTTAAATTAATTATATTCAATCTTTATTCCGTAAAATTAAATTTGTGCAAGTATTCAAGATGAGATCCCTATGTGCAAACTGAGATGCAATTTTATTCTTCAATTATTCCTAAGATTTCTGCTACGGAATTTAAATTATTAGGAGCATACTATGCAGTAAAATCAAACATTGTAATTGTTGGTCTTAAATCAAAGTATATAAAATCCATAGCGAAAGTCTTAAGTGAGATGTCCCAAACTGACTTTTACTTAAGTCAGTTCGTACTTATTGAAAATTCACTAAGAACAAGTAACAACACAATGCAACTAATCTCTTCCATTTTCGAGAAGCTTGATCACTAAATTTCTTAGTAATACTAATAGTCCAGTGGAAAAAATAAATTATCGATCCCATAGATATTGAATAAACGAAATCACCTTATTTATTTATACATAATTTTTCAACATATTGTTTGAGCACGTGAAAATCAAAGGCTTGGGTGTTTTGAAACTTAATTTAATGTTCAGAATTGAAATCAACAACAATGAAAAGAAGTTTTTAGATTTAAGAAAAAAAGCACAGATTCTGAGGAATAATTTCTATCCTAGATAACATGCATGGGAAGATTTCATCGATCATTCAAATAATCTTGTAAAGGTGGAACTTCAGAAAACTATCACATATTCCATAATTGACTAATCCATAAAGTTGATTGTTAAAATCTTATACCCTTTTGATCACAAGATCAGTTGAATAACTACTTAGAACCTCAGATTTATTCATATGATTAATTCATTTCTTTTTTGACAAGTTCAAAAATCATATTATTAACTGCTATTGCCATTGATTAATTCTTACGTTACAATCTTGAATTAATTAACTAAAAACCTAATTTAGTGGCCAATTATTTCAGATTCCGAATTAAATCAGGAAATTAATAAACCTTGAACAAGAAATTGATCAATTCATTAAACCCTAAACATGCATCCAAGATATGAACAATCACCCCAGAATTTGAATAAAAATTAAGCTACTCATCGACATAAATATAGAAGACATGAAAAGATAGAACCTATAATAAATATGCATAAAATAAAATTGTTGCCAAATTCGATCTAGGCTTGTCAGTTCTTGATCCGATTCTCCAATCCAAAGTAAGTATAATGAAAATCGAAGAAAAGTATGTTCTAGAATTTTTCAAAGTGGTAAAAGTCCTAACAATCGAAACCTAGGTGCTAATTATACATGGTTTGAGGTGTTATAAGTTCTACTGGGCCCATGTTTTGGAAACCTCACCAGGCAGCTCTGCATGTCGACCGACATGAATGACGTCGACTGAGATTAATGTTGATCGAAATAAAGTCATTCCGACCTTTGGTTTAGCTCACCACGTCAATCAATAAGATATGCATCGACATTGACTTTGATCGATGGTTAACAATGTAGGGTTTTTCCGTGAACCGAATCACCAAAACCAAACTGAACCGGATCGATTTATGGTTATTGCACATAATTAAAATTCTCAAAACCCTAGCATGCTCCTATATATTTAATACAAAAATTTGTGGATTTAGGGTTTACCGTAACTCCGTCGAGTCTGAACCGATCTTTCGCGTTTGAATTCCAAATCTCAATTCAACCACGCGATTCGAATTAATATGCGGAAGTAGAAATTAGAGATCTAATTTCTAAGAATAAATTCGAAATCAAATAAAGAGAAGAAGAAAGAAATATGTTCTCCAGATTAGATCTTCAGGGCTGTGTCCCAATGCTGTTCAGATCTACTACTGGTGAGGACTCCGTAGATCTGTATTCTGAGCAGGACCAGAATCGAAATTCTCCTCCCTCTTCTCCCAAAATCGGCGCCTCCCTCTCTCTCTAGGTTTAGTGTGTTTCAACTGTGTTATGACTTATGAGAGAGAGCTGTCTATTTATAGACCTAGGGTTGGAAACCCTAATGGGCCATTTTGGGCTCAATTCAGCATATTTAATTTGGGCCAGACCTGGGACCTAATGCAAATAATAAAGTGGGCCTATAAATTAATTAATTCCCATGTCCACAACCCAGGACACAATTAATTAATTAATATTAATTCTTTTTCACCACAGAATTAATACTGACCTACCCCTTTATTACCACGTTATGAGAACGGGCTGCATTAATTGAGAATCCCCATATTTAAGGTTATCGGACATCCATTAATTAATCGGAGCCTCTGACAAGCTCTAACTACAATTAATTAATATCTTATAATTCCTGAGTAGTACCACTCAAACCTTATCACTCGTGCCTGAACTTAATCAGCCTGCAGGACTTTGGCACGATGAATGTTATTGAGCTCCTCAGGTAATGTCCCTATCCTATTACTCGGATATGGTTACCTAAGTCCAGTCTCAGGCGGTACTACACGAACTGTTGTTACCGAAGATGCGGATATACGAGCACATTACTTAGGCTCTCCACCATGGCAAGTCAAAGCAACAGTCAACCCGTGCAAACCCCTGAACCTTCGTTAGGGTTTGGACTCAATCAATATAACAAGATCTTGTATTCGCTGATGTCAGACAGACGAATACATCTCACTGCGGTCCATTAATACGCCACCTCTGTGTACCAGCATGTCAAGTAACCAAGACAGACTACTTATTCCGATAATGCCGCAGCCATCCGGACAGACGTATCCTCATACGCTGTCTCGGCTGTGATCAGGTTTATGTCTCACTAGGTCAAGTGATCATACTGTCTTCTGCGATCTACAACACGCCATATGATCGTCCCTATCGGTGAGACAAGAGGATACCATTGTTCACACATGTAAGATTGTTAACAGATAGGAGAAATAAACCGTTGTATACTCATTGTAATAAATGCTTTCAGTATAGAAAACCCATCAAACAATTCGATGCTCCTTTTTTGGTCTTCATGTCAACCTATGCCTGATGCATCAGTTGAAACTAACAGTTCGACCAAATATCCAATTTCAACTCTTAGCCGATTTTAAGAACAAAAAAACATGCAAAACTCACCACAAACATCATGCTAGGTATAAGAACTAAACTATGCTAATAAAATAATTGAAACATGGTATAAAAGCATAAAATAAACATAAAAACCTATTGATAAGTGAATGAAATAATGAATCTATCAAAGCTCATACGTCCTCCAGATTCATACAGGTAGCGCACTTTACCACACAACTTCATGTGGTAGGCTCTCTGATAAGCTCGTATTTGTACACATTTATCGCATTGTTTTCTTTACTATTTTTTTATTTTCATATTTTTGGTGTTAGTCCCGAGATCAGAGTTTAAAAATGATAACAAAAATATTTTAAGTAAACTTGCACTCACAAACTTGTAGTTGCTCACCAGTTTGTATTTCTGAAAATCGGTTCTTAGCGAGTTTGATTATTTAATCATATTTAAGTATACTTCAACACTTAGAATGTGTTGAGTTTTAAAAACCTTGTAAAAATGTAAATAAAACAGTAAGTGCAAAAGGAATTAAAGAGGTTCAGACACAAAAGTCCTACGTCCTCTATTCAGACCTTAACCCTTGAATACACTAAGCTTTGGTTACAATGGGTCTCACAAAATATTGCAACCTGGTGGTTGCCACTGTCCACCAATCCACATGCTCACTCGTCCAGGTCTTTGTTTCCTCTGCTTCTCAGAAATGGAGCATAGGCACACCACGCAGCCTCCTTCTAGAACTTGGGAGTTTTTTAGTTCTTCCTGGTCTATTAATGTTTCTGGCTAGACGCCTAAGATATCCAAATCTTGGAGATAAGCAGTGAATGACTCTTACTTGGAAAGTAAGAACACCAAGATTATTACTCTAGCTGAAAGCAACGAGTTGATGGATTTGTATACTGAAAGCATTATGATTGGTATATTATTAACATGATTTATGGTTGATATATATTGGTAATCATTATTGTTGTGTTATCATCTCCTATCTGAATTAACAAACATGTATCGCAAATGACTTTATTCTCTTATCTCGTCGATAGGGAGATTGTATGGTGTGTTTTAGATCATAGTAGATCTTATGGATTGCTTCACCTTAAGAGATATATATGGTTATCACAGCTGAGATAGTGCTAGAATAGATTGTTGTTTTAGGCTGCAACACAATTATTAATTAGTGGCTTATCTCGGTCACTAGATGTGTTGTTATGTTTGGTACGTATTGATATGACCTAACTGAGATCGATTCTATTAGCTGACATTAAAAGAATCTTGATCTTGATTACTTGATGATATCTAAAGCCTAATGAAAGTTCAAGAGGTATACAAAAGTTTGTGTATCACTTTGAGATGTTACGATGGAGTGTATTACATGTACTTATATGTATGCATCTTGGGTGATAGCAGTTTGTGTATGACTTCTAGTTCTATAATTAGGTAACTATATTGAGTATAGGATGGTGACATTCCCTATGAAGCTTAAGAAGTTTCACTATGCGGAAGACTGATAAGTGCATTATTTCGTTCACTTATCAATAGATTTTTAGGTTGTATTAATGTTTTTATGGTGTGTTTACTTTATTTTCTGAGCATCACATTGGTATTATGCTTTTTATGTTTGTTATGGTGAAAAATATAGGTTTTTGAGTGCAAATTTGGCTAAGTGTGGAGATTGGACGATTCAACTATGTCCTCTGTTTCGATCGACACCCGTGGGGTCGATCGACACAACTGCTGAAGAGGGAGGTTTCGAAATGTAAGATTCTCAGGATTTTTACCTTCCTGTCGATCGATAGGGAGCCTGTCGATCGACATGGAGACCGAGGATGAGACGATCGACAGGGCCGCATAGCTTTCGAAATGGGAGTCGTGTGTCGATCGACACACGCCCTGTCGATCGACACACGGGCTATTTTGGCGGAATTTATTTCCTTTTTATTTATTTCCATGTTGGAATAATTAGACTTAGTATATATAGTGTTGCTTTGGCGAATTTCTACATTCATGCCACTTTTTAGACCTAGACTTAGAGTTTTCATTGTTCTTCTATTATTCTTGACTTGGATTGAAGACTTGGAGCAATATTTCTCAAGATTGGACTCAAATTCGATTGTTTATTTATGAAGAACATTTACAGGTTTTATCTTTTCATATATTTGTTCAAAATGAATATGTGTAGGTAATTTTTTATTTAGATTCAAAGGAGTTTGTGATTGTCTTGGATGCATGTGTAGGTTATGAAATCGATCAATATTTTAAATTGGTTTATCAATTCTTGTGCTTTCTTAATCTGATTAAATTGACCATTTGATTAGGTTTTCTTAATTAATTAATTTGAGACTGAAAAGTGAAAATTGATTAATGGATTTAAGAATTGGTAATCTGGATTCTTATAATGTCTGAAAAGAAGAATTTAATCCATAGGAATAAATCTGATGTTTTCGGGAATTGTTAATTTTTCTAGAGACCGAAATGATATAGGAAATTAATAATCCACTTTATGAATTGCCAAACCCTGGAATTCGTAATACTTTTCTGATGTTCCACCTCAATCAATATTTTTAATTGATCAATAGATTTTCCTTGCATGCTATCCTCGATATGAACTTGCCCTAGAATCTGATCTTTTCTCTAGTGTTTGAAAACTTAGTTTTAATCTCTGTTTAATTTGATTTCTCGCAAATTTTAGTTGTAGTTTCAAAACCCCTTCAAATTTCTATTTACTTGGACAATAAACCGAAAAAAAATGTTTCAGTATATAGGATGTTCATTTTTACAATCTCTGTGGGCTCGATAATTTTAATTTGCCACTAGACTATAGTATTACTAAAAATTTAGTGATCAAATTTTGGCGTCGTTGTCGGGGATTGTTTAGAATTATCTTGTTATTAAATCTGTTTTATGGTTATTGATTTTAGTTGTAATTTTAATTTCCTTAATTTTTCGCAATATTTTCTTCTATTTTTCCTTTAAAGTTTTTGCCAGTTTTTCTTCTATTGTTTAGAATTATCTTGTTATTCTTTTTGGACTTCCTATCCAACTATATGTTGGATTGTCCGCAAGGCTGTCGCCGAAGAGATGTCTATGTACATAGCTCGAAGAGCTAGAAGATGAAGTGACAAGAGACATCTCGCAACCTAGAAGGCGTTGCTGATAGGGATGTCAATAAAACCCGAAACCGATGGGTCAACCCAAAATCGGTAGGCTAAAATGCGGGTTAGGATAAAAAATTTCCAACCCAAAATTATTTTTAACCGAACGGGTTGAACCCGACGGGTTGGTGGCACCAACGGGCTAAGTCCGGTGGGTTGCGGGTTGGCCCTTAGGTCCAATAATATTTAAATGATATATATATATATATATATATATATATATATATATATATTTCTAATATTATTTATATCCTACTATACCCATTAATTACACACCTAATTCCCTAGAACTAATTTTCCGTCACACAAAATCTCATCTATCTCTCCCAGTGACGTAGTCCGTTACCCTCAAATAAAAAAATTCCTCATTTTTTCCTCTTTCATTGTCTTCCACTCATTCCTCTCCTAATTAGGGTACCTACTTATTTCTTCCTTTCAAGCACAGTTATGTTTACCCAAGTGGATGCTACATTTAATTTTATAATCCATATCTTATCATTTTATCTATTGAAGAATGTACATCTATTACTTAAATTAGTTGGTATATAAGGATAGATGTTTTTTTTTCAAATTATGATTGGACAACCTTTTATTCACTTATCACTATTCTTTTGCGAATATATTGTTTCTTGATGTCTTTTATTTATGTTGGTTCATCATTTTCTTTTTTATTTTGTTTTAGGGTTGTTAAAATATTTTTAAGAAAATCTTTACAAAAATAAGCTTGTAATTCTTGCCAACCCGATTGGTCAGCCCAAAACCGGTATGTTAGGGTTAGATTCAAGAATTTTTAGCCCGATAAAAATTCAGCATGATTCAACCCAGACCGAATAGCCCACAGCCCAATAGGGTTAGCCCGAAACCCAATGGATCAACCCGATTAACATCCCTAGGCATGTGGGGAAACATGCAACAACGAGCTCGGGATGGAGACCAAGAAGGAGCAGATCTAGCAAAGGCGTTATTTGGAGCAGTTTGAAGAAGAATTAGATCATTGTAACTTGTAGTTTAATACTTTGCGAAGCGTAACACTTGTAAATCAATGATTTCAATAAAATAATATGCTCGTTTTGATGATAATACTCTGTTGTCTCAAAATAATGACTGCCTAAACAAAATGCTAGATCATTATACTCCTTGTGTAAATAGATTCCTATCCAAACTCTTACGATTTTCCTTAGTTAAAATCGAAGATAAAAAGGAAAATCAGTAGATAGGAATATCAAGAAAAAGTCTCCCCCGAAGCCTAAATCGGAAGCAGAGTGCTTAATGGTTGATATGCTAAATTTAATCAAGCAAAGTCTCTACTGACTACTGAGTTCAAGCTCTCAATAGAATTCCGATGAATACTGAATCCAAGCTCTCAGTAAAGACTCTTTGAAATCTAAAGATTTAAAAACTATAAAAGAGTCTAAATGGTCTGCTGAATCAACAGATACCCGGTGATTGCCAAGTCCAAGCTCTCAGCAATATGTCTTTGTTTGCTATATTCGGCTTAGCAGACAAAATCAGAACAATGATTACAGAGTTCAAGCTCTCAGTAGATTACCGTAGATCACTAAGTCCAAACTCTTAGCAAAATCTAGACTGGATGCTGAGTCCAAGCTCTCAGCAGATTCCTATTATCTACGGTATACTAAGATTTAAGTGGAATATGAGTTCACTGATGAGTCCAAGTTCTCAGCAGATACTTGTCGATTGCTGAGTCCAAGCTCTCAACAGGTATACATTAGTTGTTGAGTCCAAGCTCTCAGCAAATACCCGTTGGTTGCTGAGTCCAAGCTCTCAGCAATATACATTTGTTTGCGTTCGACCCAACAGACAAAATTAAGGGAAAATTTTCAAATCCCTCAAAAGGCGGGATAATCAGACTGACGGGAGTAGCTGCTGATGTCTACAATAATTGGAAGAGTGGCTGCTGCACAGGGCAGTGAAAAGTAAGGAGTTGCTACGTCAGCCACGTGCAACTTTCCATCACCGTGGGACGTAAGGTGAACCGTCACTCAACTTCCCAACCATCGATCTGTCTAGATCAAAGAAGAGATCCAACCATTCATTTGAAGTCGATTGCTTCAAATCGTATAAAGGAAATTGGTTTATAATTTCTAACCCTATTGTACTTTACATTCCTGATTTTCAAAATTTTCTTCGATTCTCTATTCTTGTCTCTGAAGTTCAGGAAAAATCCCAAATGGCGGAATCATCCAACCGATCAAGTTCCCCTGCCAAATCTTCAAGAAGGCCTAACATTCCCGAAAAACCAGAGCAATTTCAGCCTACTTTTACAGGCGTGTTCAAGAAAGAGCAGATTCATGAATTGATCTCCCATACGCGTATGGTGTCCATTTCTCACGGTAGAGCGCCTGGCGAACTAACAATTGAATAGCAAAGAGCGGCTCAAGTGCAGAAGGACAAGATACTCTACGAGCCTCTATTCATAAAACATTACGACACTTGTATTATCGAGCGACTTGATCGTAAAGGACTTCTGAAGTACCTGCTTGCGGAACCTCTCAAGTTCCGGCCTCACTTAGTTGCAAAGTTCTTTGCTAGAGGTGTGATTGATAAGAGCGAGAAGTTTTTAACCACAAACGTCTTAGGCACTAAGATAGTAGTAAACTTAGAAGTACTTTCCAAAAGATATGTCTTAAGACTGAATGGGGAGGATGTCGCCACCTATAAGGTAACTGATAATGAAGAGATGAAGCAGATATGGCTCAAATGGAAGATAGAAGACTTTATCGAAGGATGGAAAGTGGCTGCTCCACTAAGATCTCTGGCAGAGCCTATGAAAGGATTGGCCCAAATAGTCATAAGGATGCTAGTGGGAGAAGTTAGCTCACTTTCAGAGCTGAGTGCCAAGAAGTTTGTAGTAATGATGGCTATTGAGGACAAAGTATGCGGAAATTGGGCGCACTTCATCTATTCTAAGTGGTTGGCACATGTGTACAAGAACAAGAACATCAAGATGGACCATACGTTCACTCAGGACGTATGTTTTGGAATCAAGATAAGTCACTTTCTTGAAGGGATCATACCCAAGAACAAGCGCTGCCATGGAGAGGATTTGATACCCACTGACTATATACCGCCAACCAGGAAACAACAGCCGCCAAAGGATTTGAAGAGGCCTATAATTCCAAAGGGGAAGAGCAATATAGATCCCAATGAGCCAGTCTCTGACGAAGAAGAGCCTTATCAAGGCTATGCGGTTCTACAAACAACAATTCCATTGAATATGGAGGAAATCAATGCAGAGAGGAAGCAAGCAGAACAAGATGCCCTGTTCAAGGAATTTGAAAGCTTGCAAGAAATCACACAGGTGGAACCCCCCATGCAGCCTGTTGTGAAGAAGAAGAAAATGCAGAAGAGTCCCCAGTAGAAGAAGAGGAAGTCGACAGATGCTGAGGGACAAAGACAGAAAAAGGGACGACTTGGTCTGTTCCAAGGATCAACGATTCAAGTTATAGTCCCGGTAGTTGACACCACTCTTTGGATTCCTGATGTTGCCAAGGCTGCAGAAGAAACTCTTGTTGAGCAAGCTTCCAAGGATACAAAGAGGAAGCTACTGTTCACTGCAGAGGAGCATGAAACATGGAAAAATAGAAGACATGAGAAAGCACTGAAGAAGGCGAGAGAACAGAAAGAGTTTGATAAAGAGATGCTGAAAATGAAGCCCGAGCAAAGGGATGCTAACTATGAGCAGATCAAAGCTGCATATGAGGAGCGTAATGCCAGGATGCAAACCGCTGATCAATCTAAACGTATCACTCGGAAAGATGTTGACAAGGCAAGGATTGCCAAAGGCAAGAAGCAGATGAATGATGTAGCAGAAGTTGTCAAAAATCCAGATGCCTTGTCTGATACTGAGTTTGACAAGATATATAAGAAAAGTGTTTTCAGCACTCTACAAGATGTTCCCACAAGTGGATCAGGCGAGTTGGTGATCAAGCAAACTTCCGCGCAAGGGGAAGAAAGTGTTGCTGCTCAGATTGAACAACCCATCACTGCGCAAGGGGGAAGTGATGGTGCTGGTGTTAACGTTGAAAGTGTTGACAGACAGACTACTGTGCAAGGAGGTAGCAGTACTATCGAGAAAGGTTTGGAACAGACTGCTACGCAAGGTGGAAGCAGTTCTGCAGTTGAAAATGTGATTGTGGATAAACAACTGGTTGCGCAAGGAGGATACCAAGTTGTTAATATTTTTGCTGAAGAAGATTTGGTGCAGGAGGAAAACCAAATCATTGCTGAGAAAGAAGGAGATGCTAACCTTGAAAACAGAACTAATGAGGTTGAAGCAAATGTTGAGGTAGTCACTCAGACGATTGTGCATCAATCTGAGCCAACAATTTAGAAGGAAGCTGCTGAAATGAAAGTTGTAGTGACGGAAGCCATGGAGAAAGAAGCTACTACCTCGCTCGATGCCGAAACCCGATCAAGATTACAAGTTGAGTGTGAGAGCAACGAACAAGCAGTATCTCCGTGCCTTGGAAGTAGATCCATCTATTGTCCCAGAACGGAACTTAGGAGCTGATACTCCCTTCGTGCTCAATAAGACCATTGAATCATTGTGGCGGATGCGTATTCCAATTCCTACCTCTCCCGAAGTCTCAAGTATTTCATTTTTTGATATTCCAAGTGATGAGGATGTGGAGATGACTGGGGTGCAGAAGCTACTGAAGGGGTCTTGATGCTTGCTGGAGGCAAATCTGTTTTTCAGACCGGAGACGTTGAGAGTACCGATAGAAGGACAATCAGATAGGAGGTTTAAGGCGAAGCAGATTACTAAATGGTGCCCTCCCGTCACTATGAAGGATGAGAAAAATGACGACCTCATTTCGTGGGCTAAGGAGATTTGTGTTTTCATTGAAGCCCAAATTACTGAAGAACTTGAGACAACTTGTGCCACTGAATTTTCAGAAGGGTCTTCTGATCTTGAATGGTTAAAGATTGAGTTTCGAAGGTGGAGATTCTACGACTATGCCACCCATGAACTACATTATGAAGATCACGCAATCATGCTAGCTAGAATGGGTCTAAACTATTTGGAGAAGTGAAGAGGAGTGGGCGGATGATTGGATGGACCACACATCCAAAAGGCAGTATTCTGAGAAGCAAGTGGTTACCAGGCTTCAGTAGATAAAAGCTCTCCGTGCAATCACTGGAGATTGCTCATTTCCTGCATTTGAATATGCTATTGCTAACTCACCTCCATTCACACAGACGTTCAAATCTTCTACAACAAGGAAGCAGATGGCTGCAACTGCTGAGTTGCAAGCCAAACTGGTTGCTGAAAAAGCTGAAAAGAAGCAAGCAGAGGATCAGAGGAGGATGATGGAATTCAGGGAAAGAATACTGACCACCTTAGCTAATATCCCTTCTCCGGGTAGATAGCTTTAGGCCTCCCTCTCCAGTTGCAAAGGAAGATGGAGTTCAGGATCAAGAACTTACTACAACTAAGGATGCTGATCCGGCTGCAAACTCCTGTCAGGCACTGACGACGACTATTGCAATCCCTACCACTTTTGGTTAGATGGTGTTAGCTCAGGAACCCCTAGCTCTAACAGTTGAGCCTCTGAGCTCTAGCACGTTTAACAGGGATCTCCAGATGTTCATACATGTTGTGGTAGAAAGGACAATTAGAGAACAGGTTGTGCCTATAGTGCAAGCTGAAGTGAGCACCCTGATGGGCGAGGCAAAGGTAGAATTTTGCCAGACTCTGCAGGATAATTTTGAAACCTTCTCCACCGATCATTTGGTTGCGACCAAAGAGGGGGAAGAGAAGAGATTAGCATAAGAAACAAAGCGGCAGAAGGAAGAAGAAGAAAGATTAAGACGCCTCGAAACTCGCAGAAAGCTTGAAGAAGATTTGAAGAAATGTGAAGAGGAATTAAGAAGACAACAAGAGGAGGAAGAGAAGGAACAACAAAGGAAGAGAGAAGAAAGGGAGAGGATCAGAAGGGAAAAATGAGAAACACTGGTGGACACCTTCATGAAAGTAACAACAGAAACGCTCAGGGAACTGAAGAATCCTACTGGCTCCTCAGGTGCGAAAGTTGCTGATTATGACTCCTCCACAACCAAAAAGTAATCCTTCTATCTCTTATAGTCTTCTGGATAATATTCTTGATTTGGGTGTTTGTTTCCTGTACTCTAACGCAAAAATTTTAAAATGGAAACTAACCCAGGTTGATGACATCAACTCATTGTCCAACACTGAACTTAAATTGTTATAGCTAAACTTACACACTTTGTGTAATCAACAAATTGCTTGGACCGTTTGAGTGTGTTTGATATGTTCCTTGTGTGTTGCTCTATATTATGCGTGAATGCTGCTCTATGATTATTTGCTTGTTAAATTTACAGCAGTTTGTTTTAGACATTCACTTGGACAAATGAAAGCTAATCGAGCAATACCCTTTGTATTTTGAGGGGGAACAATTTTGAACAATGCTGAGTCTAAGGGAGTTGATATGTTGAGTTAGAATTGCTAGGAATATCTTGTAACCTTAGTAATCATCTTTCCCGTGATCAGTAAAGCAAGAGTTAGGGCTTTGATTGCACTAAAAAGGGGAAATTGTTAGGAATAATGTACTCTTTGCTCTTACTTGTAATTGTTATATAGTTTTGGTGCATCAAAGCTAGCATATCTAGTTTCTAGCAACTTAGAATCGTGACAAAATTGTAAAATTCCTGTATAGGATAATCATAATCGAGTTGTAATAGAGCTAGAAGAAATCAAGAAGTTTGCTGAAGGAATCAGCAAAGCTCATGAAGAATGCTGGAAGATCCAAGCCTGTAAGAAGTAATTGCTAAGAAGTCAGCAAGAATGAAGATTGCTAAAGAAGCTAGAAAACATTGGAAAGGCTAGCAAATATACGAAGATTGCTGGAAAGACTTAACAAAATGCTGAAGGAGTGGAGCAAGCTTGTTGTTGAATCTCAGCAGGATCGCTGAGATATCAGCAGACGACCAATTGCCAGCAAACGCATGCTAGCAATAAACATTCAATACGGAGTCGTGAAACAGAAGGATCATAAATCACATGGAAATTCGTCGAATCAAAAGGACGGATAATCAACAGACGAAAGGAAGGTTTCTAGAATCTAACTCAAAGATCCGTTCTGACAAAGACAGCTAAAATAAGGAGAACGCCAATCAGAGACGAAGGAGACCTGAAGAGTCTCTGCACTTCGCAGAAAAAGAAGGACGAAGATTGGCGAGCAGACATCTAGCGTCTAACAGACAAGATTTAAAGGGACATTTGAATCTTCGCCTATAAATAGATGATCTCGCGAAGAGTTAAAAAGTTCAGCTGTTTCAAAATTCTTAAGCTCATGCATGATCTCATCTACACTTCCAAATTCAAATCCGATCATTCATTGATCAAGGCTTTGTAAAAGCTTCTGAGTGTATCTTGAGACCTTTGAAGTTATTTTCCAAGGTTATCTTTGGGATTCTTTCTATCCTAGAAAGAATCTAGCAATCGTCCTGATTCACAGGCTGATTATCACGAGCTACTGTCGCAAGAAGAAAGGTTATGGGAAGAACTATAAAACTCCCAAGTTCGACGTCCGAGGAGAAGGGAGGTTTGTCCTCACTCTAAGGAGTGTCAAGGTGAAGATTGAAGACCGAGGTGCTTGAAGGTGCGCGCTGACCAGACGGAGGAGCTGCTCAACGTTAGAGATCAAGCCTGACCTTATAATCAATCATAGTGAATTTTCAGCCAAGAGGACTGAAGAGTGGATGTAGAGCATTTGGTTCGAACCACTATAAACTTGGTGTTCATTTACTGCTTTTACTTAGTTATTTATTGCCTATTTTAAACTCAACACATCAAGTGTAGTAGTATAACTTGAAGTAAATCTAACAAGTATTCGAGCTTAAACACATTTTGCAAACACTTGCTGAATCGTGACCTCAACAAGTTAATTGCAAGATATTATTAACATTCCGCTGCAACTATAAATACTCTAATTGGGGACCAACACCATTCTTCTCTAGTCTACTCTGCTCTAAGATCTGCTTTTTACTTTTTGCAGTGTACTTTCACCTACTTCTTGTGAGACTCAGTTTCAGTCTGAGAAACATAAGTTTCCTCGTATTGAATGATGCTTGACATTTTAAGAAATCTTGAACAACACTTCGAGTTCCACTTGGATTCCTTTTGTCTTTGCTTTTCACCTGCTCCCTTTAAGCTGTGAAACCGAAAACTAAAATTTCCAAATTTCAAGTTTTAAGTTTCAAAACTTGACTTCAGCATTTCAAGTTTCTTAGCATCTTCACTTTAAGTTCTGAAAATTGATTCTTGACATCTCAAGCTTTGACTTCTAACAAATTCCTTCTTTAGAAACTAAGTTTTTGTCTGCTCGATCTTCAGCTTCTAGTTTCTAATTTCTATTACAACTCGATATATCCTATACAAGGATTATATGTAGAAACACACTAGAAACTTAAAGCCTAGTTTTGACACTTAAGACAAGTTTTGACACACCAAAACATCAAACTAAAGGGTAAACTGAAACTCAGTTTCTAACAGTTATGACTTTTTTTTTTTACCACCGGTGACACCTCACATGGTCCCTTCGTATGGACTGCATAGAATATGTTACCCCAATTTGAGTGTTTACCCAAGAAATTTTAGCATACGGTTTCCAACAAACAACCTGCGGCTTTTAAGCAATTCCCATGGAGAAATCCTTACATCAAGAAAGTAGTTCATCTCGACTCTCCGAAATATAAGGAGCTTTTGGAACTATAAGTCAGTAGATCAGGCTCAACGTTCCTTGCCATATGCTTCAGGGATGACCATTGTACGGTTTCCTTGATATATTCACATGTTTGACTGGATTTCAAGCGACTCGACATGTCAGGAGACGAATGGGCCCTAACCATGGGTTTGTCATGACGATTCCTAGGAGGATCGCCTATATGACAACACTTTTATCCATGATGGGATATTTTTTCAATTATATATAGGCTTATTCATTTTTCAATTATCAAATTATTTGCAAGG
>JAPKLW010000003.1:392851-408562 GCA_026898455.1 Plectranthus barbatus
CTTATTCATTTTTCAATTATCAAATTATTTGCAAGGAAAATGTGAAGGAAGGAGCATTTCCAAAGAAGCGCAACTGCTCAATGAAAAATGATATTATTTCTCAACGCAATGATGACGTAGAAGTTCGTCTGAAAGAGGTATATATAAACAGCAAAACACTATATCTGCTTATATAAATATTCCAGTAATATATCTACTTATATATATGCTTATTCATTTTTCAATTATCAAATTATTTGCAAGGAAAATGTGAATAAAGGAGCATCTCCAAAGAAGTCAGTCAAGTTGAATGCAAAAGATTTACCAACTTCATTGTTGTTCTTGCATATGGCCGCTACACATGTTCTCGGTAACGATGGTACCATCAAGGTACCTGTCCATGAGGATGTATTTGGTCAAACAACAAAAATATATATTTTGCTTGATGACATCAAATATTTCTGTGAGCTCAACCCTGTCGCAGCAGCATGCATATCTGTTTATATATTGTAAGTTTTTTTTAACTATTTATGATTTCTTATAATGTTATGTATAATATTTTTTAAAACTTGATCTTATGGACATGTAAAAAAATGTAGGCACTTGTATAATGTAAGTGTGGGCATGAAAATTATAAACAAAATCCGATTTCTTGATCCATATGTTGTCGCATTGAATTCAAAGAATGAGAATGATATGGATGAAAAGGCCGATACTGTAGGCCGAAGGTTGATTGGAACAAAAGCAAACCAGCTTGTTTTTGTGCCAAGCAACGTCGGGTACGTGAATATTTTTTATTTTAATTGCTTAATAATATTTTATTTATTTTTGTTCGAGAGAACTAAATCACAAATTTTTTTGAATTAGTTTTCATTGGATCCTTCTGGTGATTGATGCATATGGTGAGAATGTTTATGTGTTGGCTCCTCTGCAAGACAAACGCCATTTTGCTCAGTGGCGAACATCTATGGACATGTAAGTTCATTTTAATTCAAGAAGTAGATAAATATATTTGTTTTCACTTTTTTATTTTCATATATTGTCAGAGCTATGAAAATATTCAACACTTCAATTGGAAAAAGAGGGAGACCAAACATTTCCTGGGAAGTCCTCAAGGTATGTGTATCTCACTAGAGAATTTCAAAGCTGTATATTAATTCATTAATTGTCTCTCAAATGTCATACAGTGTCCACAACAGCCTGATGGAAAACAATGTGGCTTTTATGTGATGCGTTATATGAAAGATATCATTGACGACATTCGTGAATCTATTCCATTGACAGATATGGTAATTTAAATATATTAATTTATTACAAAATCTTATTTCAACTCCAACGCAATAACATATTAACTTGTAACTACTTATTGTCTTTGTGCTTATATTTTTAATAGTTTAATGAACAAAGTTATCGCACAAGTGAAATCAATGAAGTTCGTATAGAATGGTGTGATATTCTCCGAACATATATGTAGTGAGGTATGCTGGTTATATGTTTGATTTATCCTTTAATCTTATTATTCGCCCGTGTGGGGGTTGCGTTATAATTTTAATTTCCTAATATTGGCTCCTGGGTTATTTAGATATTGCACACGCGGTATTTATTAATTGGGCCTGGAACTCTTTGAATCCACTTATGTGCATCTCATTTCTGACACACTTTATGTTTAGGCATGATTCAGGAATACATCTTTCTTTTTATGTTTAAGCCTTTCTTAACAAGCTGCCTTTCTGAGAATGATTTCTTATTGACATTCTTTATCTGTAGACATTTACTGTCTGTAACCATGTTGTATTAAAGTTTATTAAACTGCTGGTTGTTGTCATATTGGAATTTGGGGATTGAATTGTTTTCGTGCCTTTAACCAAACCATTATTTTTATGACATGTGGTTGCAGATGCTGAAAAAACAAAGTAACCAAGTAGGTAGAGATGATTGCACCTGGAACCACCTTAATACACTTTGTTGGGCCTTTGGATCTATTTCTGGGTCAATGGCAGAGGAACAGGTAGGCTAATGCGGATCAGACTTTTTTTGCTATTTATAATAGTGTATAAACATGCATGTGCTTGCGCTCTCATACATACACACATACATAAGACCAATATTGTTAATATATTACATGGAAAACTGGCATGTGTTGTTTTATAAATGATTATTTTTAGTCAGTGACATGAATAATACTGTTCATATTATTGTTTGGTTTTTGGGTGGTATGACATTTATATCAATTATTTCATCTTGCACTGACACACTTGTAATATTTGTTGATGGTGTCGGATGGCCTCAAATCCTGGAATATCTACCATTTCTGCTGCACTATATGAGTATTCAAACAGCCAGCATAATTTTCTTTTGGTTGATTTCTTTATATGTAGATATGCCAATGAAACGCAAGCATTTGTATGTCGTGTGTAGCAGTTTCACTCCTTCATGATAACATTATGCACCTTATTCTAGCCCGTTTAGTTAACATGGATTTGAATCTCTTTTTTTTTTTTTTCTTTTATGTTCCAGGCATTTTTCTTATTGGCACGACTGCTAAATCTGTCCAGAAATTTCCTGTCTGGTTTATGAGTTGGAGAATGGAAGCTTGAAAGATCATATCATATGCAAAAGATGCAGACCTCCCCTTCCTTGTCCTGTAGGTGGCTTGTGGTGACTGAGCCCTGTAGTGAATCTGAAGGCTGAAACTTACATACATATTGAAAGAAATTTTATGCCACCAACATATGTTTGTTTTTCTTGAATTTTTTATTTTGTTTACTGATTGTAATTTCAGTTTTTGAATTTAATTGATATATAAGCATTATATTTCTGGCTCACTCTCAGAATGATTTGGCATTATGTGATAGTTAAAGAGGTATGAATAATCATGATTAACAGGAATTTTTTTTTTCAATAGACGGAAGAGACGACGCGAATAATTCCGTCGTCTATAAAACTATAGAAGACGTGAGAATTCGTGTCGTTTATATGTACACAGACGACGCAATAATAAGCGTCATCTATAACTACTACAGATATATAAACAACATGCAAAATCGCGTCGTGTGTATGCACATAGACGACGCAAAAATTGCGTCGTCTATGTTCATACACATGACGCGATTTTCGCATCGTCTATAACATAATAGATGATGCAAAATTCGCGTCGTCTATTATGTTATAGACGACGCGAAAATCGCGTCATCGCGTCGTCTATTAGCGTATCAGAATAGATGACGTGTTAATACACGAAGCAAAGTTTGAAAATAGACGATGCGAAATTCGCGTCGTCTATATTATTATTTGTTGTAGTGTCATCTATAGTGGTGTATATTTTACTCGTGGTAGGATATTTTTTTATCCTTGGGGTATTATTTTTCAATGATTCTCGATCTTGTGTGCAATTTTGCATTCTACTAAGGAGAGTCCCTAGTCGTGGCTTCGCTTCAAAGAATTTTGAAGCGAACAAAAATAAGATTTAAAAATATCAACTGAAATGAGTACCTTTTGTTGGAATTTCATTTTCAAATCGTTTAGAGTCTGTTCAATGATGTGTTTTGTAACTTTAATCGCCTCAAGTTGTGTTAAAAGGACTCGTAATTTTTTGTTTTATTTTGAATCGCTCCATCGATCTCCCATTGAACAATCCATATAATTTTCTTACTATTATTTAATATTAGTTTTAATTGTTTATTTACCTGAAATACTAAATTGTTCACGTCAATAATAAGTTCCATCAAACAAAGAATTTTATAATAAAAAATGTTGGTGTCAGTATTGGAGATGGCATTCTTTCATCTCTCTTTCATGATTTCATTTGACATTTGGTGGTAATATACCCTTCTATTTTAGTTGTATAGATAACGCATCGCAATCAAATCATTTTTTAACTATATAGAATGATATAATTATGATTATGATATATATATTAAAAAAATTAGAGAACCAGATTTTAAGAACGTAATATAATTCACAGTTACATTTTCAATACATTAGATCAAACTTATTATATTGAATACGGTTGGGTCATATTTTTACCATTTTGTCATATCGGATAAACTAGAAGTGGTAAATTTGCGACATAACATAATAATCTAATAAAAATTTAAATTAAAATATGTTGAATTCGAATACTTATCAAATCCACATGCTAAATATTTGAAAATAGATAAATTCTTAGATGAGACGGTCTAATATTTTTGTTGTGAGACGAATTTAATGAAATGATGTATTTTTTAATTGGAAATGATGTCTCACCATTTTTATTGTGAGAAAAATTTAATGAAATGATGTGGCTTTTATTGGAAATGACGTCTCACCATTTTTATTGTGAGACGAATTTAATGAAATGATGTCTTTTTATTAGACCATCTCCAACCGAAAAACCCAAATCCAAACCAAATATGCAGTAAATGTCACATCAAACACCATTCTTCTCCAACCGAAAACACTAAACTCAAACTCAAAAGAATATTCTCAGTATATTCCTTTTATCACAACTTTTCAAACTTTTTAAATACAATCAATATCTTTAACAAATTTGCAATTTGAACCATTTATTAATTTCAAAGAAAATAAATTATTACAAGATAATTAATTATTAAAAATACAAAATATTATTAATTGAATAATCATTTAAACTATAAATTTATCACTTATTAAAAATTACTTAAATAATAAATAAATTAAAAATATATGATATTAAGATTATATTAAAACATGTTTATGGTACAAATGATAGATTTATAAAATATAAATATATCAATGCTTATTTAATTTTATTAAGTTTAAATTTAATTATAAAAATATAATAAATTTAAAAGCAAATAAAATATTAAATGGTACTATGTAATTTTATTTATTCATACATTACTTTTTTACTAAATAATAATAATAATATAATTAAATAATATATATATATATATATATTCATATATTACTAGAACAAATAATTAAAGACTACAAAATTCATAAATGCCAAATTTATAAAATTATGAAAGTTTGGGGGTTAAAGTGTAAATTTTTTAAAGAAATGGCGTGATGAACAGTACAACGCCATATTTGGTGTAATTTGGAGAGAGAAAACTGCAAAACGCAAAATGGGATGGGTTTTGGTGTTTGGTTGGAGTTGATTTGAGTTTTGGGATGGATTTTGGTGTTCGGTTGGAGATGCTCTTAGAAATGATGTCTCACTATTTTTATTGTGAGACGAATTTAATGAAATGATGTGTTTTTATTGAAAATGATGTCTCACCATTTTTATTGTCGGACGAATTTAATGAAATTATGTATTTCTTTATTTCAAATGATGTATTTCTTTGTTGTAAATAATGTAATTTTTAAAAATAAAATGATGTATTTAATTTACTAAAATGATATATTAAAGTCTGTTTCACAATTAAAAAAAATGGTGAGAGGAGACCAGCTCTAATAAATTTAGTGCCCAATTGAATCAGATAATCTAATAAGTAGATAGAATGACAATATCTATTAATTAATTAATAAGAAATTATTTTATGTTCAATAATTATTTAGCTATCATAGCTTTGTTATTTGTGTGAATGTAATTTTATTGAGCTAAATATTTTGATTTTATTACTAAGGTAAATTTTTAGATGTGACGGCCTTATCATTTTTATTGTGAGACAAATTTAATGAAATAATGTGTTTCTTTATTGTAAATGATGTATTCTTTTGTAAATAATGTAATTTTTAAAAATAAAATAATGTATTTAACTTTTTGAAATGATGTATTAAGGTCCGTCTCACAATCTGAGGAGACCAACTCTGTTAATAAATTCTTATTTTGAATTCATATTATTTTTCTTTTATTTCAGATTTTTATGACATAATTTTTTAAAACCAGATCATTGTAGTTTTAATCTAAGATGAACAATTATAGAAAAGATTATGATGAACACGCAACGCACATGCGGCCACTTTTTACATTCATCTCTCTCCTCTCTCTAGATATGTCAGCGTCGTGTGCAATGAATCCATTCGGCAGATAGAATCATCATCACCATTCGCTCCCCCCCAACATCGAAACAACTCCTAAAATCCAACGCTATAAAACCGAAAACCCCAACTCCACTCTCTCTCACAAACCATTCAATTATTTCCTCACCAAAATGTGCACCAACGGCGCCGCCCACCACCACCTCTCCACGGCCTCTGACCCCCTCCGCCGCTTCTCCTTCCCCCGCCGCCCCGACAACCCGCCCCAATCTGTCTCCTTCCGCCCCACCCGGCCCGCTGCGCCCCGCCTCCGATCCGCGCTCACGGAGCAGCCGCCCGCCGCCGCAGCGACCTTCTACGAGCTGCTCGGCATACCGGCCACGGGGACGCTGGTGGAGATTAAGCAAGCGTACAAGCAGCTAGCGCGGAAGTACCATCCCGACGTCTCGCCTCCCGGTCTGGTGGAGGAGTACACGGAGCGTTTTATTCGGGTTCAGGAGGCCTACGAGACGCTTTCCGATCCTGGCCTGCGTGAGCTCTACGACCGCCACATGTCCACTGGCCTCCATCTCGCCTTCACCGCTAGGCGGCGGAGCAGATTAGACGAGGTTCGACTCTCTCCCTCTCTTTCTAGATCCGAATTTATTTGTTACGATTTGGATCAATTAGGCGAATATTTGGGTCTAATCTGGTGTTGATACGCTTTGTGTATGCTTCTCTGCTTAATAATCTTAATGCTGAATTATGGAACTGAAATCAATTCCATCTGCCATGGGTGTTGATTTTTGCTAAAAAGCTTGGACATTGGATTTGTGATTAGGTTATTTGATTTGTTCATATTGCCAGTTCATCGACGTACCATGAATGAAGCAGAAAGTACTACTTGAAAATCTTGGGGTTTTCATATATTTCCACAACAACTAGAATTAGGAGAAATGGTATGGAGGGAAGAAACTGTTTTTCTTCTCTAATTCAACTACTTTTGAATTTAATGATTAGAATTAGAATGGAGGAGTCTTTGTTTGAGAGCCACTCTGTCTCATATTTTCAAATGGAGTAGTACATCAATTATTCATTGGATGCTAGCGTTTACTTTTCTTGATAATTCCAATAAAAATATTACTCCCTCCGTTCCAATTACCAATTATATAGGCCCTCTCCTCTTCGGCACGAGAATTAAGATTGTGAGGGTAGGTGGAATTAATATTTTATTGCTGAGTGTGAAAAAGTTGTCATTTTTAGAAAGAGATCATCTTAGTTGGGACACCCAATTTGGTAGGAGGGTCAGAGTATTAGACTAAACCATCTCCATCTTTTGATAGATTGAACAGTTTTGAGCTAGCTGGATCATGCATCGTAAATTCAAGTTTATCACTCAACATAAACATGCTCCGACCTGGCTGCGTCTAGTTCCCGTAGATTTCTTGTTATCTTCTTACAGATCTTGCTCCCTTTTCCTTGATTTGCATTTTTAAAAAAGAAAAAAAGTTGTAGTTGTCCCTTCCTTATATAACTTGAAGTTATGACCCGTTTTCTTGATCTGTCTGTTCTTAATGTGGTGTTTTCTAACAATGCATTCCTTGCCGGAAAGCAGGAAGGGGAAGACAGAGGCGAGTGGAAGAGCCGGTGGCAGTCGCAGCTGTCGGAGTTAAAGAGAAGAAGCTCTCAGAAGGAGTGTGGCGATAACATGTCATGGGGTGCAAGGATGCGTAGAGAAAGGAGCCAACATGCTTAATTCCTCTTTGGACTATAGTTACTGCCACTGTATATAGCTTCTCACCATCTCTCTCTTCCTCGTCTCTCTCTTTTGATTTTGTTTTTTCTTCTTTAAAAATAGGTATTTTACTTGGTAGAAATACCACCGCGCTACATCATAGTTTCGATTTCAATCCGAAGGTACCGTGTAATTAACAAAAAAGTGTATCGTAATAACTTGTGTGAGATTGTCATCGTGTTTAAAGTCATATTTTATCCATACTGAAATGGATTCATTTATCCCAAATAGGGTTTATTAATCCCTAATTATGGTACATTAGATGGATTTGATTTGAGTTAATGGATAAAATTCATTTAAATTATTTAGGCATGCTTAATCTGAGACCTTCCTTTTTTTATTTCGTGCATATTTGTTGCGCGGAATGGATCAAGATTGGGTGCCAGTATGAGATCATATTTTATACGATTTAACACTAGGCTATCTTTTTAACACGGGAATATCTATGTAAAATTTGTAGAGAAGGTCTTGGGTTAGGCAGGCCTAAACGATTTAGGCGGGTTTTATCCATTAACCCAAGCTTTAAGCGGGTTTTATCCATTAACTCAAGCTCAAACCCATATAATATACCCTATTTGGGATGGGTGAACCCATTTGGGTAGGATAAAACCCGCCTAAACCGTTTAGGCCTGCCTAACGCAAGTTTTTGCCAAATTTGTATATTTTATAGTTGATTTCGTCACAATTCTCTCTCTCTCTTTTTAAAAAAAATCTCATTTCCCCTTTACTAATTAATGTTGATTGACTTTTGCGATCTTGTATGTTATGTGACATAATTGTCATTTAAATCACTACTTTTAACAATAAATGGAAGTTAGGCATATTTGTTGAAAATTATAATATGAGAAGATCTAAGGTTAGGCACGCCTAAATGGTTTAGGCGGGTTTTATTTATTAATCAAACTCAAATTTATTTAATATATCTTAATTGGGGATTACTGAACCCTATTTGGGATAGGTGAATTTATTTGGGTATGGATAAAACCCGCCTAAGCCGTTTAGGCGTGCCTAACTTAAGTTTTTATCTTGTAATAATGGTATGTATTATCTTTATTTGCACTTTTTCCGTTCTAATTATTTTATTTGATTATTATTTTAGGATTTTTCAATTATATGATTTACTTTTATATTTAGTATTGTTTTTTTGTGGTATTTTATAACTACACCGGTGAATAGAAAAAAGAGAATATTAAATATACTATTATGAAAATGAGAGGTTAATTAATACTTCAAATAATGGTATTGTTGAAAATTTGTTTAAATATTAAATAATTTTTAACAAACATGTAATATCAAAATGGATTATATAATCTATAGATTTATATAATTAATCTTATTAATAATAAAATGGATTAATAATAGATTTTTATCAAAATGGATAAAAACTATAGATTTATTTCATCATTTTCATAATATTGTTTGATTTTTAAGTGGAGCATATTTATATAATTAATCTTATTAATAGTTAAAAAAAATGACTTACAATACTTAATTAGAGTTGGGGTAGGATTTAACCATGAGTTTCTAAACCATTTAAGTGTGAAGTGTTGGAATCCGAAGTTATTTGAATAAATATTTTGGACGTTAATATTTAATTTTATGAAAATTAAATATTATAGGATCGATCTATGTTGCGACTAGATAATCGTGGTATATTTATTTTCTCAAATCCGTATTCCGGTGAGTGAGAAATTAATCCGCAAAGTTGACACATGACGTAATTATTACATGGTTAATTAAGACAAATATTAATTAAAGACATGTAATAATTAAGAAATCTTACATTGGAATCTAACATTGTCTTAACGTGTATAAATACATTTACACTGATATGGTGTAATAACTGAGTGTGCTAAGGACGTAGCACAACGTGCACACCGTGTGCCCACGTGCGCCGCCGCCCGCCTCACCTCGGCCTTCGGCCTCGCCGAGCCTGAGCCCGTGCCTGCCCTTGCCCCCCCTTGCCCCGAGCCCTTGACCCCGATACTCGATTCTTGGTTGTTGGTTCTTGGCAATTGGTCTTTGGGCCTTAGCTTGACCCGTCAAGATATTATCTTTTTGGACAATAAAAATGAGCTCGATGAGCTCATCGAAGTGGGTCAGTTGACTGGGTCAATCCGGTCATCACGTATGCACACATGGCTTGCGACGTGGCTGAAGAGTCAACACACACGCGTTGAGTTACTGGGATCGTTACACTCGTTCGAATTCAAACGAGCCTTCAATTCTCCGAGTCAGTCGCCTGTAACGACTCCTCAAGCTCGTGTCTCCCGCCGTAACCATCCGCGTCATCATGAGCGTGGGTGTAACTGCTGTCGGACCTTAATTATCCGACATGCACCCTCAGGTGGTGGAATGCCTATAAATAGGCATCCCAGGTGCATGCAACATACCTTACATAAAATATTTTTTCGCCTGAATTTCTTCCAAAATTGTTCAGCATATTTCCAACTCTTAAAGCTTCTCAGTCCTGCTCTATTCCTGTTCGCCGGAGCTCTATTGACTGCGGTGCTGCATCAATCGAAACGTAAGCCATTTTACATTTGGAGATAGTCCACCGGAATCCGAGTACTACAGTGGTGTTACTTTCTTGCGGGAAGAGGGTTCCTCAACTCGTCTCAATTTAGATTATAATTTTTTGTATTATTTAAATTCCCGCTATCTACTATTCAGTTCTCATCTTTTGATCAGTTCGAACATATAACAACATGAAGATATGAGTGTCTCGTCTATTTAGGAATGGAGCTACATAACCTGTGTTTTTTAATGGAGTTATAATATTAAGGTAGGGATGAAGTGGGATCCATCATGAGTCCCTCATCTACGTGTGAGTGAGAAATACCATTACGTACATCATTTTAAGTATATAAATATTTTAACTTAATGCATTAAGTTTTAGTCTACCCTTGATGTTTTTAATGTATTTCAAACAAATAGAACACTTAAATAAATTGCCCTTTGAGTTATAAGAAGATTTTTAGTATCTTTAACCCATGTCCATTTTGAATTCAAATCCAAAAAAAAATATGGCTATAGATGCAACTCAAATCCATCAATGCTAAATATTAACGATGGCTATAGATATAATTTGAGCTCATAATCTATTAAAAAAATTCAATCTCACTCTTGAGATGCTGTAGTTCACATTATTATTTTTTTAAATTTGTAATACAATTGACATTCTCATTTTCCTTTGAAAAACTAAAATTCGACGTCAAGCTACAATGTTTAACACTTAATTTTATTAAGCCAATCATTAAATCTGTTTGAATGTATCATACATATAAACAAAAAATTTTCAAACAAGTTGAAAATCTTGAAATAAATGTAGAGGGTTAACAAGTAAACTCGACGTGTACTTGAGAAAATAAACATTTTGGATTTAAATTAGAAAAGGACATGTTGTAATGATTCTATAATTTATATTTTGTGTGGCTGTGATTTAGGGATTGCCATGAATTCTTATCTATGCAAGTGGGCTAGTAGCCTTTATTGATTGATGATGAGTTTTATGCTGCATTTGAATAAATCCTCTTACCTCATCTCTCTCTGGATATTTCATTTCAAAAAAGTAATTTCTAACTTTGATTTTCTAAGGATCGAACATTCTGCATTTTACATATTTGTAGATTGAATTGCTCCCTTTTCTACTACTAGAATTGAGAATTTTGTATTGGAAGCATAAATAATTTAAGCATTTTACTTGTGTTCAATAAATTAGGAGTGATCATGATTCGAGTCGAATCAAGAAGATCAATTGATACATATAAATAGGGTGTGAGCTAAATTAATGCATAATAAAAAAAAATTGAGAATCTTGTATTTTACTCATTCATATATATGATTTGAGTTCTCGAAATAATTTAAAAGAAGTGTTGTAGGTCATTCCTTTGGTCAAGCTTGTGATTTTCTTACTTTTCAACTTTGAGATAATATTTATTATCAAAATCAATTAATTCTTAACCGTAATGTATGATTTTTACATTTTAATTTTTCATGATAAATACTCATTAGTGTATTAAATTATACTTTTTTATGACAAAAATATTTAATAAGTACAATAGTAAAGTGCTAAGCAAAAAAATAAATGCATAAAACCTTACAATGCACAAGGGTATACCCCAAATAAATACAATAATACTGAAGTTCACTATTTAGGTGACAAACTTAAAAACAAACCTGAGCATCACCAACAAAATATTAAACATCTCAATCACATCAAAATAAACACGATAGTAGCTTAAACTTCAAGGGAAATATGTCATCTTAACTGGTTAGCACAATACCTCCCCTAAGCCAAGTAATGTGAAATTTCTAATTAGGTCAGTCCTCCTACACCACTAACTATTAATACAGAGCTAACTATAACAAAACTAATTGAACAGTGTTCCAATCAAAGTGTGAAACAACCTCATCAATTGAATGCACATAATGCAACATCCTCTTTGATATCCTAGATGGTAGCATTCACTTGAAAGGGTGCTCCATTGAACACCTTTTTATTCCTTGCATGCCATATATTATTCACTATAGTGGCCACAACAAGTATGCAAATTTTCTTTATGAACTTGGACTTGCACCTCTCATGCATACACCACTTAATTGAAGCCTCTACCGTTACTATCATGTGCTGCATCTTCTGCCACTCACGAAAATTTCTCCAAACTTGTGAAGTCTGCATTCACTCTATGAGCAGTTGTTGGTCCCAAAATCAGAGTACTGTTGTATACATAAGAAATATTAAAAAGATCTTGTACTTCTAAAAAATGACTTGCAGACTTAGTTTTCAGTTTCCATAAAACTCAATTTTAGCTCAGAGTAAGTTTAAGTTTCAGGTTCAAGTATACACTTCAATACTTAAAAAGTATTGAAGGTTTCAAATAAATGTGAAAGCTTAAGATGCAGAAAACTTAAAGAAAGCGATAAATGACTTAGGATATTTTATAGTGGTTCAGAGCCTCAAGTCCTACGTCCACTCTTCCGAACATAATCGGGAATCCACTAAGTAACAGAATACAAAATTCCACAAGATCTATGCTAGCCTGTCAGAAACCTCCGTCCTTTGGTCTGCTAGGTCACTCGCCCTGAAACTTGGTCTGCTCATTCTTCAACTTGAAGTGATGACACACCTTGCAGCCTTCAATTTAGAGTGTTGGATGTTTGCGGTTCTTCCCACAACTTCAGGTTGTTGGCAAAGCCCCGTCATAATCAGTGTTCCAGAGTAGAATACTGACTGCTGTGTTTATTACTTGAAAAGTAATAAACACCAAGTAAGGTAGCTTAAGCTTGACATTTAGCCTCGTGTACTTAGGCAGATACACGGAAATTAAAGCTTAAGTTGGAAATACTTAAGCCTTATTACAAACACGGAATATTAGAGAGCTTTTAGGAGCTTTTGAGATTTCAGTTCGACAAAGTTTTTGCTAAGCTTTTCGTGAGATTTATGTGTGTATTTCTGTCATGGTTGACTCCTATTTATAGCTGGGATGGTCGATTGTCTGAAATTCTGTCCGTTAGACTCACATATTCATTCGTTAGAGACAAGGAGAATCTCGTCCAATCATTGCCCATTCTTTTCGAATTATCGTAGCCTGCTCTGCTCTGCTCTGAACTACTTTTGACTGTGGCAGTATACTTTTCACCTGCCCTTGTCAGATTCGGTTTTAGTCCGAGGAACTTAGATTTAAGTTTCCTCGTACTGAATGATGATTGGCACTTTATGGAATCTTCAAAATGAATTTGAGCTCCACTCAAATTCCTGTTGTCTCCTTGAGTTTCACGTGCTCTTTAACTCCTGAAACTGAAAACTGAAATTCTACAATTTCAAGTTTTAAGTTTCTGGTCTTCTTTAGTGAAAACGCAGTTTCCAAAAACTGAGTTTCTAGATATTTCATGTTTCTTCAGAGTCTTCATTTCAAGTTTTGTAACTTGATTCTTGATATCTCTAGCTTTGTGTTCTAACAATTTTCTCTTTAGAGACTAAATCCCTATCTGCTCGATCTTCAGCTTCAGTTTCTAGTTTCTATTACAACTTGATATTGTAGGGATTTTCATGGCGATCCGAATCACCAAATCCAAATAAGCCGGACCGTTCATGGATGTTGAGAGCAATTACCAATTCAATAAACCCTAGCATGATCCTATAAATTTAATGCAGTGGATACGAGATTACCTTAACTCCGTAGTGTCAGATCCAATCTTTCGCATTTGAATTTGAATCACTTGATTCAACCACGTGATTTAATTAAATTTGCGGAAACAAAAATTAGCAATAGATCTAATTTATAGATTTAATTAAACAAAAGAGAAAAGAAGAGAGAATCTGTTCTCCAGATCAGATCTTCAGATCTGTATCCCAATGCTATTCAATCCTGCTACTGGTGAGGATTCCACAGGACTGCGAATGTGAAAGCTCAAGCCGAATTTCTTCTTCTCCCAGACACACAGGAGGCGCCGCCCACTGCTCTTTCTCTCTAGAGTTTTTACTGATTTCAACTGAACTAGGGTTTGTGAGAGAGAATTGTCTATTTATAGACTTAGAGTTTCAACCCTAATGGGCTACTGGGCTCCATTTGGCATATTTAATTGGGCCAGACCTAGGACCTAATGCAAATAATAAAGTGGGCCTATGAATTAATTAATTCCCATGTCCACAACCCACGACACAATTAATTAATTAATATTAATTCTTTTTCACCACAGAATTAATACTGACCTACCCCTTTATTAGCACGTTATGAGAACGGGCTGCATTTATTTGAGAATCCCCATATTTAAGGTTACTGGACATTCATTAATTAATTGGAGCTTCTAACAAGCTCTATCTACAATTAATTAATCTCTTATTTTCCTGAGCAGTACCACTCGAACCTTATCACTCGTGCTTGAACTTAATCAGCCTGCAGGATTTTAGCACGATGAATCTTATTGAGCTCCTCAAGGAATGTCCCCATCCTATTACTCGGATATGGTTACCTAGCTCCAGTCTCAGGTTGCAACACACGAACTGACATTACCCAATATGCGGGTATACGACCACGTTACTCAGGCTCTCTACCATGGAAAGTCAAAGCAACAGTCAACCCGTGCATGCCCCTGAACCTTCCTTAGGGTTTGGACTCAATCAAGATTGAGATCTTGTATTCTCTTATGTCAGACAGTAAAATACATCTCACTGTGGTCCAATCAATACGTAACAGTACGTACCAGCATATCAAGTAATCAAGACAGATTACTTCTTTCTGACTATGTTGCAGCCTATACCGACAGACTTATCCTCGTACGTTGTCTTGATTGTGATAATACTTATATCTCACTAGGTCAAGTGATCATACTATCTTCTGCGATCTACAACATGCCGTATGATCGTCCCTATCAGTGAGATAAGAGGATATCATTGTTACTCGCATGTAAGTTTGTTTAACAGATAGGAAATACTGTTAAATGTATACTCATTGTAATAAATGCTTTCTGTATACAAAACCTAAAAGATATATCCTGTACAAAGTGTAGAGAATAATAACTCTTATTTCACTCAATGAAAAATAATGTATACACAAGTATATATAGAGGAAGGACTAATCTAATCTAGTCTAGATACATGAGATATACAAAATATATACAAGATATTCTAAGATACAATGATATATTCTAATATATCTTAACACCCCCCCGCAAGTGAAGACGAAGACAGTCTGAGCTTGGTCCTGAAATCTTCAAATAACGATCGAGAAAGACTCTTGGTGAAAATGTCAGCTATTTGATCTTCAGAAGGAACAAATCTCGTGATTAGCTGCTTCGAGTCAACCAATTCACGTACAAAATGATAATCAATGTCAATGTGTTTGGCCCGTTTATGAGACACGGGATTTTGAGTAAGAAATAGGGCGCTAGAGTTATCCGAATAGATAATCGGAATGGCATCCTGAGGCACATGGAGATCACGCAAGTTCAGACGCAGTGTTCGCGATGGCGCGATATTCTGATTCACAGCTTGACCTAGAGACCGTAGG
>JAPKLW010000003.1:418562-462141 GCA_026898455.1 Plectranthus barbatus
TTTGATATGATACACCTCCACCTCTATAAATAACCTTGTAAAATCGAATTTTAAGCATGTTTTATTCCAGATTTCAGATTTTAGAGATTGCAAGAGTTCTAAGGTTTATGTTTGAAGACAGAAGTTTGTGGGAAGACATTCAGATACAAGTTTCTATGCAATTCAGGTTGTATTTTTCTATGATGAATATTACCGTGAATATGTGTAACTAAATCCTTTCTCAGATTCTAGGGTTTCGAACTATCAATGTATACATGTTGTGATTAATTGAATTATTTTCCCTTTCCCTTCGTAGTTTGTGAAATCTGTGCTCATTCATAATCTTAATTTGCTGGCCACATCTTAGGATTATCTAGTTGATTACTTGAGACGTAACTGTGATAGTTTTCAATCGAAAGAGATTTTCACAATATAATTTGATTTCTTGTCGTAACTGAAGGAGATTGATTGTAGGAATAAATCTGTAGATCTTTGGAGTTAGTTAATTTATCTTGAGACCGACCGGAGATAGGTAATTAATTAATCTACTTTACGAATTGTCCAACAAAGAAGTTCGTAATATTTTTCTGATGTTTTACTACGAAGAGGAATTAAAATTGGGAATTAATCGATTCATTCATACATGTCATACTTGATAGGTAGATATCCCTAGAATCTGTGCTTCTCTTATTTGAATCCAAAAGCCTTTTAATTTTCTGTTTAATTTTCATTAGCAAGTATTGCGATTTTCAAAACAACAAAACCTTTTTATCTGATTTTCCTGACCAGTATTTTGAGAACATATGATCTAGTACTTAAGGTTTTTTCGTTGCTTCATTTCCCTGGATCGATAACCTTAGGGTTTACAAATTTATTTGCCACTATTTCTATAATTAATCTGTAGAAATTACAGTGATCAAATTGGCGCCGTTGCCGGGGACTGAACAGAATTAATCTTACTATTGAATCTGTGATTGAAATACTGATTTAGGCTGTAATTTTTGTACTTTCTGAATTTAATTTTTCTCGCAATTTCGTATTTCCCGTCGATCGACGCTAGTTCGCGTCGATCGACGAAGCCATTTTCTTTCCGTCGATCGACGCTTTGTCTCGTCGATCGACGCCTTTGTCATTTCAGAGGCTCTGTTTTCTTATTTCAGTTCGTTTCTTTTCCAGTTTTACCTCACTACCTCCTTTACTGTACAGGTAGTGCATGAGTACAAGAGCCAGAGGAAAGGACCCTTTATATTACTACCCGGACATTGAAGCCACTTGCAGAAAGATCCGAAGGAGTAAGCGTGCTCAGGAAAGCTCAAGTAATCACACAATGGAAGATAACGTACCACCGCCTCCACCAGTGCTAACTGCAGAGGAGCAGGCTGTGCTTCTTCAAGAAGTCCAAGCTATGAAGGCGCAAATCCAGCAATACCATTTGGAAAGAGACCTCTAGAGGAATGATCCGAATGGAAGGGATCTTCGACATAACCCACTGTTTGAGGACAAGCCCGATGATGAAGAGGACGACAATCAGGACCCTCCAGAGGAATCTGACGATGAGGAAGAAGAGGAAGCCATGCAGAACCGGTATAAACCTCGGTTCAGGGAGACAGACTTCAGGATTGGCATCAATGCCAACAATTTTGAGCTGAAGACCGGATTGGTGCAGATGGTGCAACAAAATCAATTCGGAGGAAGGGTTACTGAGGACCCCTATGCGCATTTGGATAAGTTCCTTATGCTCTGCAACACTGTCAAAATTGGAGGAGTCAGCAAGAGTGCCATCCGAATGCGTCTGTTCGCATTCTCTCTGAGGGATAAGGCACAATCATGGTTCACCGCACTGGACAAAGGAAGCATAGGCACGTGGACCGAATTGAGGAATGAATTCCTGGAGAACTTCTTCCCTCCGAATGTCATCAGGCAGAGAAGGAAAGAAATCATCAGATTTGCTCAAAGGCCTGACGAGAGCTTCAGTGAGACGTGGGATCGATTCAAAGAGCTGCTGAGATCATGCCCCGGACATAGTTTTCCGCCAGGAGAACTGGCATAAGCTTTTTATGAAGGGCTCAATGATAAGACAACCAAATTGGTGGACACCACACTAGGAGACACGATCATGACGAAGAGCGGAAAGAAAGCCATGGAGTTCTTCCAAAAGATGGCCAACAACACTCAACGGTGGTCCTCAAGCCGAACTCGGCCGGTGATGGTGGTCGAGAAGGAGAAAGTGGTGGAAAAAGTTGCCGAGCAACCCGATTTGGCAGCCGAGCTGAAAAAGCTCAGAGAAGATTTCGCTGCACTGAAGCAGGAAAAAACAGTTGCTGCAGTAGAGCCAGTGCAAGCTCCTTCTGAGGGGGAATGTTCCACTGTAAATTTCATTCAAAGGGGCGGTTATCAAGACAACTACCGTGGAGGATATCAGCAGCACAACCAGCCCAACACTTTCAATCACGCGAGGAACCATCCTGGATTTTCCTACGCAACCCCCAAGCAGCAGAGCAACCACCACCAGGATTTGCCGTACAAGAAGGAGCAATAGTGGAGAAGAAGAAGCCAAATCTTGAGGAGATTTTGGCCAAGTTCATAGAAGGCTCTACTGATACTGTAGCCAAGTTGAAGCAAGAAATTGCAGCCGTGGATACTAAGGTGGACCTGGTGCAGAAGCATGTACAAATCATAGAAACCCAGGTCAGCTAGATCGCCGATGCCCTCGGAGCCCAACACAAGCCGGGACAACTTTCGAGCAACACTCAGATGAACCCCAAGAACCAGAATCAGAGGAACCAAGTGAATGCCATCACTCTGAGAGGGGGATAAACCTATGAAGGGCCCAAGCAAGCAGGGACAGACACCCGAGATAAAGGAGAAGCCGAGAAAGAAGAAGAAGTCATCACAGGCGAAGCCCCGTCGATCGACGATGCTTCTCCATCGATCGACGAGGAATCAAAACTTCCGTCAACCGAGGCTGACACTCATCGATCGACAGTAGCCCCTGCTCTGCCAATGTATAAGCCTCCCCTTCCGTTCCCGCAGCGTTTTGCTAAAGCAAAGATGAACGAGAGGTATTCACGCTTCTTGGAGAACATGAAGAAGGTGCAAATCAACATTCCGCTGGTAGAAGCATTGCGTGAGATGCCAGGGTACATCAAGTTTCTGAAGGACATGGTCTCACAGAAAAGATCCTTCGTGGAGCACGAGAGGGTCAATTTGTTCGAGGAGTGCAGCGCAATTATTCAGAAAAAGATGCCGCTGAAGAGAGAAGACCCGAGATCCTTCACGATCCCCTGTGCCATTGGAGGAGAGACCTTTGGGAAGGTCCTTTGCAATTCCGGCGCATCCATCAACTTAATGCCGCTGTCAATCTTCAAGCGGTTGAAGATCGGAAGCATCAAGCCCACCACCATATCACTGCAGATGGCTGACAGATCAGTCACCTACCCGAAGGGCATCGTGGAAGACGTGCTTGTGAAGGTGAAAGACTTCATCATTCCAGCAGACTTCGTGGTTCTTGACATGGAAGAAGACCACAACATCCTGCTTATCTTGGGGAGATCTTTCTTGAAGACTGCTGGAGCATTGATTGACATTCGGGACGGCAAACTGACGTTCCGAGTTAATGATGAATCGGTCACCTTCCCCATTTACAAAGCAGTGCAGAAGAGTAGTGAAGGGAGCTACCAGGTAGAGTGCCACATGATCAATTGTTCAAATCCGGTGATTTCCTCTCCCTTTTCGTCTCTTAAAACTGATCCGGATTTTTTGGAGAACTGCGTACTGCACTCTTTGTTTTTGTCTTCAGATTTAGATAAGGCGGATGATGAGCTTGTAGATTTGGCGATGGAGCTGGATGTATCTGAAGAAATAACTCAGGAGAAAGAGAACAAACAGAAGCGGTTACCAAGCCGACGCAGCCAGAAAAAGAAAAGAAAACGTGGAAAAGCACCTACGTCGATCAACGCAGGAGCCACGTCGATCGATGCAGTCTTAGGATCCTCGTTGATCGACGCTACAGTTACGTCGATCGATGCACGAAACTCGGAGCATTCGTCAGCAGAAGCAGCGCGACGTAGAAAAGGGATTGCGGCAGTTTCACCCATGGCAGCTAATGCAAATCGGGAAAAGCTGCAATCTAACTCTGATCCGCTGGTTCTGAAACTCAAGATGCTTCCAGCACACCTCAGGTATGGGAAGTTGGAAAAATTACTACGAGTTCTACGGAAGTACAAGTCCGCCATTGGGGGGACATTGAGAGACACCAAGAAATGGGGGATGCAAGTTGTCAAGAACAAAGATGGAAAGGAGGTTGCGAAAGGACCTGCCTGGACCCGACCTCCATGATGATGATTGAAGACTCCGGGGGATAAAAAAGTTGATGTCTGAGATCAACGACCAGGTATCATTCCCTCTTTTGTCTGATTTTCAAACTTATTCCACTCTTCGAGTTGGAAGTAAGTTTGGGGGGATGTGGACAAGAGATGGAACGCCCTATCTTTTATTTATTATGCTTTCCGTCTTTAAATTTAACTTTTATTTATTATGCTTTCCGTCTTTAAATTTTTTTCGGCTTTTGTTTTTAATTTTTCGTATGTTTATGCTATTTTGTGGGGAAAATTTTTGAGTTTTGAGATAACCTGAACGAGATTGTGAGATTAGAATTGATTGAGGGTTGAGTATTGAATTGATTGAGATTGTGGTTAGATGCCTATGAATGTAGAATACCGCATGATATGACTGATTTGACACTTATACTTGCATGCTGATTGAGCTGATTTGAAATTGACTGTGGAAGAAAATTTTTTGAATCCTTGTGTGAGAATTTGAGCCTTTATTTTGTTTGATGTGAGATTCACATGTGTGTTTTGATTTCTCTAGAACTTGCTTATTTTCTGTGTTGAGACTGCATAGTGTGCACAAGTTGAGAAAATGATCTTAGGCCATCTTTGATAACCCAATATCCTAAACACTGTCCCTTCACAATAAAATTCTCCCTAGTTAGCCACTTTGAGCCTGTACATTTTTTCTTTCCTTGTCTATGAGATTAAGAAAAGTATTGTCTCACTCATGTCTTGAGTTGTGGTATGTATGGGGTTGATTGGTGAATTGGTGATAAGATATGATAAATTAGTGGTGAAAAGATGTGTGAAAAAGAAGCTCAAAGAAATAATTAGAATTCTCATAAGCTCTCTGAAAAGAATAGAATACAAAATTATCGAAAAAGAGCATAAGAGATTCAATATGAGCTGGAAAAGTGAGGGGTTGTGTATTTGTTGATATATTTAAGGAGATGAGGTGGATAATGAATAGAAGGTGGTTTGGATTGATTGAGGAAGTACAACTTGATTGATTTTAGTCACTTGGCCATATTTCCCTACCTTTTACAAAAAGCCTACATTACAACCTAATGAAAGTCCTTTTTTATTCTAGACTTGTGTGCACATTCTAGCAGTGGAGATATTAGAAAATTTGCAAGCCTATGGTACAAATTTCTTCATACATGTTTTTGAGTGCTTTCATTTTTACCTTAAACACTTGAGAGTTGAGCGATACACTTCCTGTGAGTTCTTCCATGGTTGATGAATTTTCCGTCTCTTTCAAATTGCTTGTGGGTAGTGGATTCTTGGTTCTTGACTGTGATGAATCTTGTGTGACATTGCACTTTAACCACTTGATCTTTTGATTTCTTTCTTGCATATTGATTGAGGACAATCAAACGTTCAAGTTTGGGGGATTTGATAAGCTCATTATTTCACTCACTTATCTATATTATTTTTATATTATTTTATGTAGTTTTATTGAGTTTATATATATATTTTATGCATGATGTCAATATTAGGTGGTTTTAGGTGTGTTTTGATGTTTATGCAGGTTTTTAGGCCTAAACTCACGAGAAAACCGTTCCGAAAGCAGTGACGTGTAAGAGTAGCAGTGAAGAGTTTTTCCACAAGAGGAATTCGGGCTATTGGCGCATTGCAATGGATGATGCTTTGAGTTAGCTCTCCAACGCAACTGGAATCGGGTCAATCGGAGTTCGGATGAGGAAGTTATGGCCAAAACCGTGAGACCGCGCAGACGGGGCTGACCTCAGTTTTCCACGTCGATCGACGGGGATGCTGCGTCGATCGACGGAGACCTCCTGGCGCGGGAAATTGGCTGAATTTGAGATTTTTCATATCTTTAGCCCTAGATTTGATATGATACACCTCCACCTCTATAAATAACCTTGTAAAATCGAATTTTAAGCATGTTTTATTCCAGATTTCAGATTTTAGAGATTCCAAGAGTTCTAGGGTTTATGTTTGAAGACAGAAGTTTGTGGGAAGACATTCAGATACAAGTTTCTATGCAATTCAGGTTGTATTTTTCTATGATGAATATTACCGTGAATATGTGTAACTAAATCCTTTCTCAGATTCTAGGGTTTCGAACTATCAATGTATACATGTTGTGATTAATTGAATTATTTTCCCTTTCCCTTCGTAGTTTGTGAAATCTGTGCTCATTCATAATCTTAATTTGCTGGCCACATCTTAGGATTATCTAGTTGATTACTTGAGACGTAACTGTGATAGTTTTCAATCGAAAGAGATTTTCACAATATAATTTGATTTCTTGTCGTAACTGAAGGAGATTAATTGTAGGAATAAATCTGTAGATCTTTGGAGTTAGTTAATTTATCTTGAGACCGACCGGAGATAGGTAATTAATTAATCTACTTTACGAATTGTCCAACAAAGAAGTTCGTAATATTTTTCTGATGTTTTACTACGAAGAGGAATTAAAATTGGGAATTAATCGATTCATTCATACATGTCATACTTGATAGGTAGATATCCCTAGAATCTGTGCTTCTCTTATTTGAATCCAAAAGCCTTTTAATTTTCTGTTTAATTTTCATTAGCAAGTATTGCGATTTTCAAAACAACAAAACCTTTTTATCTGATTTTCCTGACCAGTATTTTGAGAACATATGATCTAGTACTTAAGGTTTTTTCGTTGCTTCATTTCCCTGGATCGATAACCTTAGGGTTTACAAATTTATTTGCCACTATTTCTATAATTAATCTGTAGAAATTACAGTGATCAAAGGGTTATTAACCATACACCTGTCTTGGTTCTAAATTATTCTTGAGTATCATATTCTTCTTTTATGCATGCCCATAAATATTAGACGTTAAGATAAAAGGGAGTAAGAAGATTCCGAAGGTGACAACACCTTCATGTTAGATGATTACTACTGCTTAAGTGTGTAGTAACCTTATGATTTGGCCTATAACTTGTAGGGTAGTACGAAACTATATAAATGCGATAAAGTGTATGATGTTAGCATAACACTATAAATAGACTAATTGATGGAAAACAAGGCTACCACACTGTGTAATGAATAAAGTTTGTCTTATATTAGTCAGAAGAGAAAGAGATCCACACCCATAGAATCTATAGAGGTCAAGTATGCCAATCATGTCAGCACTCCAAGACACGAAGTGGATACAGAGATAAAAGAATCAAGTTTTCCTAGTATACCCGGAAGGAGTAAGGAGATACAATCTTTCTTTCAAACGTGCCAACAGTCATCAAACTTAAAGATGCGTTTTCAGAGAGAGTTGTCAGGTCTGCCACCAGACAGACAAGTGGAGTTTACGATAGAGTAGGAATCAGGAGCTTCCACGAGTTCCAAGGCACCCTATCGTACGACACCTAAAAGCAACTACATGAGCTTTAGACATAAGTTTCATCAAAATAAGTGTATCAACTTAGAGAGAGCCACTGTCTTGTATACGAAGAACAAGATGGATCGATAAGGATGTGCATCGATCACCAGGAGCTGAACAAGGTAACCCTGAAAAACAAACATCATTTACCAAGAATCGATGACTTGTTTAATCAACAAACGGGAGAAAGTGTGTTCTTGAATATAGATCTTCGCTCCTATTATCATCAACCATAAATTCAGAAGGAAAACATTCTGAAAATGGATTTAAGACAAAGTATCGTAATTAAAGAGTTTGCAGTTATGCAATTCGGACTAATGAATGCCCCAACGGCGTTCATAAATTGATGAATAGGGTACCAAACAACTTTGTCTTACTATTCATCGATGACATAACTGTCTACTCTGAGAGCGAGACTTGAGGACAGTTCTATAGGCACTCAGGGAAGGAAGATTGTAGACCAAATTCAGCAACTATGAATTCTGGTTTAGAGAAGTGACATTCCTAAGTCACATCGTGTCTGCCAATGGAGTCAAAGTAGACACCGCTAAAGTGCAGCCGATGATGGAGTGGAAGCCACTCACAACAACGTAACGAGATCATAAATTTTTATATTAGCCGGATACTACAAGCGATTCATTGAAAATTTCCGAAGATAACGAGATCCACGACATGACTACTACAAAAGAGAATCAATTATGAATGGAATAAGGATTCTAAAGAGAATCACAGAAATTGAAGCAATGTTTGGCAATTGCACAAAGTCTAGCTTATCCTGAGCCAGACAAGAAAATGAGGTATACACAAATGTGTCCAAGAATGGCTATGGTGTGTATTGATGCACGTAGACAAAGTATCTGCTTATGCATCATGAGGATTAAGATCATATAAGCTGAACTACCCCACTCATGACCTTGAGTTAGGTGTGGTGGTTCACGCTCTGGAAATTGAGACACCATCTATAAAATAAGCCTTATTCTTTGATCATAAAAGCTTGAAGTATATCTTCTAGCAAAAGAATTTAAATGCGAGACAGAGAAGATGGACCGAGCTAGTCAACTGTTACGATCTCACGATCAACTATCATCCAGATAAGGCAAACTCTGTCACTGATGCAATGAGTAAAAAGATTCAGTGAAATTGGAATAGCTCCTCTTTAGAGAGAGTGAACTGATTAAGGACTTCAAAATGTTATACCTGGAAATAATTACGCCATCCGAAGCAAAATAAAGTACTGTTAATGTTTTGAGTATCATACCAGACTCGAGGCAAAAATTAGTTGAGGCATAGAGGATTACGAACTTGAAAAGTTATGTCAGGAGATTGGATTGAATAAGTTGGAAGAGTACAGAGTATCTGCAAATAATGTTTTCATGTATAAAAACAAGTTCTGCATACCAACAATGAATGAATGAGAAACGAGATCATGAGTGAAGCTCATGATACACCTTATACCGCTTATCCTGAAAGTATGAAGATGTACTAAGGTTTGGTGGGATGATACAGTGAAAGATATTATGACCGTGAATGGAAGGGAGGATCAAGCATTATCTCGTGAACTCATATTTTAGACGAGAGATATTACTATGTATATCAAGGGATGCCTAGCTTGCCAGAAGGTGAGTCATTACATCAACGATCGTACTGAAACTTGCCACCCTTAGATATTCTCGAGTGAAAATGGGAACATATCATGATGGACTTTGTCACATGTTTATCTAAGTCCTTGAAATGGAATACGACAATAATAGTTGACATGGATCATCTGACGAGGTGTGCCCTATTCTTACCGAATAGAGTGACATATAGCTCGGTTAAGTTAACACAACTATATATGATACGATCCTCGCCAAACAAGAAACGCACGCTGACACGACTCAAACAGATACAAAGGGAAATCCAATGCCTATGACTTGACCCTTGGAGAACTGTAGGCAAGAACGAGAACGAGCCCCTACAACTCAAAAAGCAACTCGGCTCACAACGAAGGATATAGCGAAGAAGCCACAAACGACTGCGGGATTCTGTTTGATAAGTCACTTTTTGAATTTTAGGGCTATTAGAATTCGTGAGCTTTCAGAATAATTAAGGAGACAATCTCACAAATTTTATTAAAAACTGAAAACTGAATAAAAAGGTCCAAAACAAAGCCTATATATAGGCAACTCAAAACCCTAATCTAATAAGGACAATAAATCTAAAAACAAATCAAATCTATCAAGATATACAACAACTATATCTCAATATCTTTGTAATAGACAAGACTCTAAATTTTCAAAAATTAAATATTAATTTTCAAAAATTAATGACTAAAATTCGAAATTTAAATAAACTAAATACTAAAATTCAAATATTGAATTAATTCAAAATTAGAACTCGAAAATTAATCTTTAAATGATCTTCAATTAATCCTCTTCTTTTATCCCTCCAGGATCTCCATAAATAAATGAGAGATATAACACATGTACACGGTACAACTATGACAATTTTGTCAGATCAAAACTTCGAGTTCATACCTAGATTCTAAATAAGTTGCAGAAGAACTAAAGAACCTACTTGATCTTAAGTAAGACGTTCCATCCACGAATAGATGGTCAGTCTGATGAGATGATTTGGATCCTCATGGACACGTTAAGTATGACGGTCTTGGATCGAGAGAAAAATTAGGAGCGATGTTACCACTAATTGAGTTCGCTCATGATAATGGTTATCAAGCGAGTATTGGTATGGTTCCTTATAAAACACGGTATGGAAATAAGTGAAGATCTCTACCTTATTGGGATGAAGTGAGAGGAAAGAGAGCGTTTGGGCCTAATGTTATAGGCTATACAATCGAGATTGTTCAATAGCTTCCGAGAGAACTAGGGAGTCCCAGAGTAGATATAAGTTATATACAGATATGAGATGAGTAAGTCACCATACAAGGTTGAATATAAGGTATTCTTGCAAGCCTCACCTTCGGAAAGAAATAGTAAGTTGAATACAAGGGGTGAGCTACAATCACGCATTGTAAGACCCCTTGAGATTCCTAAAGGAATAGGCCTGGTTGGCTATCGATTGGTTTTACAGCCAGCTTTAGAAAACAAGCATACTAAGTTTCAAGTATCGTCACCCAGGAGATGCATGTATTGATGGGTTTTGTATACTGAAAGCATTTATTACAATGAGTATACAACAATTTATTTCTCCTATCTGTTAACAATCGTACATGTATGAACAATGGTATCCTCTTGTCTCACCGATAGGGACGATCATACGGCTTGTTGTAGATCGCAGAAGACAGTATGATCACTTGACCTAGTGAGACATAAACCTTGATCACAGCCGAGACAGCGTATGAGGATACGTATGTCCGGATGGCTACGGCATTGTCGGAATAAGTAGTCTGTCTTGGTTACTTGACATGCTGGTACGCAGAGGTGGCGTATTGATGGACCGCAGTGAGATATATTCGTTTGACTGATTTAAATTAAAGATAACAAAAGCTTTAAGGGCTGTGCGGTATGGTTACGTGCCATGCTAAACTGTCTCTTTTGGCTGGAGTTAAATTTGTGGTTAATTGCTTAGAAGCATCTTAGAATATAATGCAAGATTGCATCCCTGTTCTTGAGAGATGGCTTGGTATAAGGTTTTCACTAATTATTAATTTCTAGTGTCAAAAGCATCCTGACATGGTAGTGAAATTAAATGGATTGGGGCTTAAAACCCGCAGTTCTGGTTGAGGGTGACATCGTAAACGTCTACGAGTGTAGCTTGTAGTGGGAACTCTTGGGCAATTAGTGGAAAACATTTGTATTGATTTATTAAAAGGTTTTCAATGCATTTGTTTTCGAAGTTCAACATGTATGTTCTTATTTAAGATCTTTATTGTCTCAGATATGTCTATGTCTACTGTCGATCATATACTTGCTCTCAATCCTCTAACTGGTCCGAACTTCCATGTATGGAGTTTCTGCATCAAACACATACTTTATCTGAAAAATCAAGCACATGTTCTTTACATGGATCCACTATTGCGCTCTCAAAGAGGTGTGTGGAAACTTGAGCTTGAATTCTATGACAGATGGGAGGATGCTGATGAGTCTGCCTTCTGGCTCATCACGGGTTCTCTGTCTAGAGAGTTAAGGCATAAGTATGAACACCTCGAAAGGGCTGGAGAGCTTTGGAAGGAACTCTCGACTGCTTTTGGCAAAGTGGAACGAACTATCGACTGTAAGCATGTACACAATCTTGTGTGCAAGAAGATGGTTGAAGATAGTTCGGTGTGGGGTGGTAATATCAGTGCGCAAGGCGAGATTGATATTATCTTAAATTCTCTTCCGGAATCCTTTAATGACTTTAAGGTAGTTGCTGCTGCAAAGGGAGAGTATGCTCTGCATGAGCTGCTTGAGGATCTTGTAGTGGAGCAGTCTACCATGCGAACACAGAAACCTGTTCTGTCTGGTTCTAGCACTGGTTCAACAACCTCTAGGGTTGGAGATGATGGTGCTGAGAGCAAGTTCGGGAAAGCAGGTAGTGGTAGCAAGTCTAGGAAGGGGAAGAGAGCCAAGGTCACTCCTAAGAAGAACGAGTGTGCTGAATGCGGAAAGGTAGATTGTCCGAATGCCAAGGGACAAGGTACGTCATTTGCATTTGTAACGAAAACATGTTTAGCATCGGTTTCTACTCATTCGTGGGTAGTGGATACTGGAGCTACTGATCATGTTTGTTACATTTTGCCGGGGTTCACACCGAGGAAGGTGCTGAAGAATGACAAGGTTACCATCTCGATGGGGAACGCAGCACAAGTGCGTGCAGCTGCCATTGGAGATTTCACCTTGTACTTTGATGATTCCGTTTTAACATTAAGAGATGTTTTGTATGTGCCGGATTTTCGGCAGAACCTCATTTCAGTTTCCAAACTTTATGTTGATGGACATTCAGTTATTTTTTATAGTGGTGTTTCTATCATTGGTAATAACGGTGTTATCTGTCGCGGAATGCTGAATAATTCTCTCTATGTTGTTAACTGTAATCATAAGTCTTCCGCATGTATTGCATGTAATTCATCCGTAATTGATAATCCTAGGAAGAGAAAACTTACTTCTTCTGATGAGGATCTTACATATCTCTGGCACTTGAGACTGGGTCACATCAGCTTGAAGCGGATTCAGAGACTTGCAGATGATGGTACATTGGACTTAGTCCGGGTTGTACCTTATCAAGTCTGCGAATCCTGCATCGAGGGCAAGATGTCAACTAGGCCTTTCAAGGCTAGTCAGTCTTGAGCAGAGGAAGTGTTGGAATTGATCCATTCTGACTTATGTGGACCGATGTTCACAAAGGCTCGTGGAGGGTACGAGTACTTCGTCACTTTCATTGACGATTACTTAAGGTACGGATACGTTTACCTGCTTCGCTACAAGTCTGAATGCTTTGAGTAATTCAAAGAGTTCAAGGCTGAGGTAGAAAAGAAGGTCGGGAAAACTATCAAGTCACTGCGATCTGACCGCGGTGGCAAATACCTCGGTAACGAGTTCCTGCAATATTTGTCAGAAAATGGGATTACATCCCAGTGGACTGCACCGGGTACTCCCCAGCAAAACGGTGTAGCTGAAAGAAGAAATAGCACTCTTCTAGAGATGGTAAGGTCAATTATGGGTTATGCAAACTTACCAATTTCGTTTTGGGGCTACGCATTGGAGACAACAGCATACGTACTTAATGTGGTGCCTTCTAAATCAGTTCCTAAGACGCCTTATGAGCTCTTCCTTGGTCGCAAACCTAGTTTGTGCAAGTTTAGAGTATGGGGCTGTCCGGTACACGTACTGTCAAAGGAACCTGGTAAGTTAGAAAGCAGGTCAAAAGTAATGCTGTTCATAGGGTATCCCAGACAAACGAAAGGTGGTTACTTTTACTGTCCTGAGAGTCAAAGAGTCGTTGTTAGCACCAACGCTAGATTCTTGGAGGACGAGTATGTGATATCGTTCTTCAAGAAATTGAGAACGAGAATGCAATTCCAAGGGAAGGGGAACGTGTACATGTGGGTGCACATGTGAGAGGCACAACACCATAGACACGTTCTTCAGTGCAAGGTGCAGGACCACAAGTCACTGCACCTACTACTGACACGGCACCGATGCCTCGTCGCAGTGGGAGAGTTATTTTCCAACCAGAAAGGTACATGTTCGTGGGTGAGTCTTCGGACTTGAGCCCGAAAGACGGACATGAGGACTCTGACCCATTGACTTACGAAGAGGCAGTGCAGGACAAGGATGTTGCCAAATGGCGTGTCGCCATGGATTCTGAAATTGAATCCATAACTGCTATGGATGTATACCAGAAAACTGATTTGTCGGATGGCTTTAGGGCCATAGGGTGCAAATGGGTATACAAAAGAAAGAAAGGGGCGGATGGAAAGATCATGGCTTTCAAGGCCAGGCTGGTGGCAAAGGGTTATAGTCAGAAAGAGGGCATTGACTATGACGAAACCTTTTCACCCGTAGCCATGCTCAAATCCATCCGGATACTCCTTGCCATAGCTGCGCATATGGACCTCGAGATCTGGCAGATGGATGTCAAAACCGCTTTTCTAAACGGTTACCTTGAAGAAGGTAGGGACATCTATATGCAGCAACCCGAGGGTTACATAAGCAAGGGCGAAGAACATCTTGTCTGGAAGCTTAGGAAGTCCTTGTATGGACTTAAACAAGCTTCAAGGTCGTGGAACTTACGTTTCAACGATGTGATTAAATCCTATGGATTTGCACAGTTGGAAAACGAAAGTTGTGTTTACCGACTTTGTTTCAGTGGGAGCGTGGTCTTCCTTGCACTATACGTTGATGACATACTCCTATTTGGAAACAACGAGGGAGTTTTGTCCGAAATCAAGGTTTGGTTATCCGAACAGTTCCAAATGAAGGATCTGGGAGAAGCTGGCTACATTCTTGGGATTAAGGTCTTACGAGATCGTAAAAGAAGAATGTTGAGCTTATCCCAGGCATCCAATGTGGATACTGTGATAGCCCGGTTCAGCATGCAACTCGCCAAGAAAGGTTTACTACCTTTCAGACATGGCGTTCGTCTTTCTAGTGGGCAGTGTCCTCAGACACAGCGGGAGAAAGATGAAATGAATCTTGTACCATATGCTTCGGCTGTGGGTAGTCTCATGTATGCAATGCTGTGTACCAGGCCAGATATCTGTTATGCCGTTGGCATGGTAGCAAGATATCAGTCTAACCCTGGACAGGCGCACTGGACTGCTGTAAAGCATATCCTCAAGTATTTGAAGAGAACTAGGAATTTCTGCCTAGTTTATCAAAGTGAGGATTTGTGCCCTGTGGGTTATACAGACTCGGATTTCCAAGGGGACCAGGATGAGAAGAAATCGACCTCAGGTTATGTGTTTACCCTGGGAGGTGGAGCTGTATCTTGGAGGAGCTCAAAGCAGAAATGCATTGCTGACTCCACCATGGAGGTGGAATATGTCGCCGCCTCCGACGCCTTGAAAGAGGGGGTGTGGCTCTGGAACTACCTTTTAGAGTTGGGCGTGATCCCGAGTTTGCCGAGGAGAATCACAATTTATTGTGATAACTCTAGTGCGGTGGCAAACTCAAAGGAGCCGCGGTCTCACAGGGCAAGCAAACACATAGAGAGAAAGTACCATATCATACGAGAAATTGTATCGAGGGGCGATGTGCTGATTAAGAAGATTGACACTGCTGACAATCTTGCTGATCCGTTTACAAAGAGCTTGCCGCAGAAAGTTTACGAAAGACATATTCGTGAGCTGGGTCTGAGGTGGATGCCAACCACTGATAGTGGTTAAAGACAGCAGACTAGATAGACGGACTGTATACTCTGTAATAGCTTAGTTATGCTTTGAGTATAAGTGGGAGATTGATGGGTTTTGTATACTAAAAGCATTTATTACAATGAGTATACAACGGTTTATTTCTCCTATCTGTTAAAAATCGTACATGTATGAACAATGGTATCCTCTTGTCTCATCGATAGGGACGATCATACGGCGTTTTGTAGATCGCAGAAGACAGTACGATCACTTGACCTAGTGAGACATAAACCTTGATCACAGCCGAGACAGCGTATGAGGATACGTATGCTTTGATGGCTGCGGCATTGTCGGAATAAGTAGTCTGTCTTGGTTACTTGATATGCTGGTACGCAGAGGTGGCGTATTGATGGACCGCAGTGAGATATATTCGTCTGTCTGACATCAGCGAATAAAAGATCATGTTATATTGATTGAGTCCTAACCCTAACGAAGGTTCAGGGGTTTGCACGGGTTGACTGTTGCTTTGACTTGCCATGGTGGAGAGCCTGAGTAACGTGCTCGTATATCCACAACTTGAGTACCAGCAGTTCGTGTAGTACCGCCTGAGACTGAACTTAGGTAACCATATCCGAGTAATAGGATGGGGACATTCCCTGAGGAGCTCAATAACATTCATCGTGCCAAAGTCCTGCAGGCTGATTAAGTTCAGGCACGAGTGATAAGGTTTGAGTGGTACTACTCATGAATAATAAGAAATTAATTAATTGTAGTTAGAGCTTGTCAGAGGCTCCGATTAATTAATGAATGTCCGGTAACCTTAAATATGGGGATTCTCAATTAATGCAACCCGTTCTCATAACGTGGTAATAAAGGGGTAGGTCAGTATTAATTCTGTGGTGAAAAAGAATTAATATTAATTAATTAATTGTGTCCTGAGTTGTGGACATGGGAATTAATTAATTTATAGGCCCACTTTATTATTTGCATTAGGTCCCAGGTCTGGCCCAACAAGTGTGCTGAATTGAGCCCAAAATGGCCCATTAGGGTTTCCAACCCTAGGTCTATAAATAGACAGCTCTCTCTCTGAAACCTAAGTGACTTCATAACACAGTTGAAAAATCCTAAACCTAAGAGAGAGAGGGGGCGCCATTTTTTAGAAGGGAAAGGAGGAGAATTTTCGAATTCTGGTCCTACTCAAGCCACAGATCTACGGAGTCCTCACCAGTAGTAGATCTGAACAGCACCGGGACACAGATCTAAAGACCTGATCTGGAGAACAGAACTTCTTCTTTCTCTATTTCTTTATTTGGAATTTGTTTTGAAATTAGATTGCTAATTTATGTTTCCGCAGACAATTCGAATTGCGTGGTTGAATTGAAGTTTGGAATTCAAACGCAAAAGATCGGTACAGACACTACGGAGTTTCGGTAAATCTCTCGATCCACAATTCTTCGTATTAAATTCATAGGAGCATGCTAGGGTTCTGAGAAAGTAATTATGGGCAATATCCATAGATCGATCCGGTTCGGTTTGGTTTTGGTGATTCGGTTCACGTAAAAACCCTACATGTATAATGCAAGGCATGTGATTCACCACAAAGAAGCTCCTTTCAGCAAAGATTAATACAATAAAGACAAACATGAAGTGATTTAGGACAAATAAATCCAAGGACTGAGATAAATCTATATCGTTGGCGAATGCCCTGTGGAATCCTTATGGACAAGCAACATACATGGAATTTAGAGGAGAAGATGAGAAAGAAGTAATCAAAATCAACTTGATCACCCTTACAAACATCGATGACGAAATTTTTGTGAGGAGGGGCGACTGTAATATCCCTAAGATTTATTAAGCTAATCAAAGCTTAATTTGGGGTTTACTTAAAAATTTATTTAGCAATTTATTTTAAATTGCTCGTTACTCAGAAATTAACCCCTATCGAGACATGTATATTCATTTTATGAGAACTAAATACCTTTGGGTACAATTTCAAGAACCCTAGATGGCCACGCAGAAGAATTTTATGAAAGAAGTTCGAGCGCAATGAATTAAGGTTTCTAGCGTATTTCCAATACATTTCAAATTGCAAGTCACACCAGAATGATACGTTTCCTTCATCGAGCTAGGATTTACTTGATATTGATTAATAATAATTTTAGAAACAATCGTATTGAGATTCTGAGGCCCGTGGAATAATTTATATTTTTTGAACTATTAAGTTCGGAGCAAATATAAAATAATTACAAAAATTATGGAATGATCCCACGAGTAGAACTCAAAATTTAGAACATTTCCACGCATGTCCATTTTTCATATATTACAATGGATGTCGAATTAAAAATCAATGAAGGTTGATTAACGAAGTTATTACACGAAATAACGGATCCGGAGTCCCGACGAATGAGGGACAGCCATGTGGCACCTTATCCTTTTGAACCACTTGAGTAATTATAATATTTATTACTGTGGAGAAGTGCAGCGCATGATTTATGATTTATAAAAAAAAAAGAATTTCAAAGCAAGATGTTCATTCGCTTCATTTCTCTCTCTTTACTCCCGTACACACCGCCCCCAGCCCCTTTCTTCTTCACGATTTTTCTGACCGTTCGAGCGAGTTTCAGGCCACGACTTGTGATGACCAAAGCAAGATTGTGCTTCAAGGTTTCCATAGCACTTAGAATCATCCAAATCCGTTAAGTAACGAGTGAGATACAACCCCATCTTCAGAGCCCGTCGGTAAGCCAATGAATTATATTTTTAATTCCCAAACTTCGCCTAACGATAATGGAATTGAAATTTAACCACATATTTGTGTTCCTTGTGAAGCTTGGAACATTATGGTACCTCCGATTGTTCGGAATCGCTAAAAACCAAAGTTACATCTGAAAATTTTGTCACAAAGTAAGGGTTTTCTCCCTTATTTTCTTGTTGTCAAATCTCAGTTTTGGTTCGATCTAAGCATGTATTTAGCATTGAGGATTGACGACGGTAAAATGCATTACTATCTTCACGTTAAATTTTATCAATCCGAGTACTTTTCTATTCGCTCAAGTGAAAACTATTTACTTGTTTGGAGGTTCAATAGCTAGGCAAATCATAGTCGTTGGTTTCTGTTTAACTAGGCCAAAATTGAATGTAATCAAACATACAAGCAACAAAGCATTAACAAAATATGTAATTGAACTTCACAAGCCAAGACAATTGAATAACTTGCTTAGGTAGATCAAAATCTCAAGTCAACAATAAGAAGATAGTGAGTGTTGATTGAATTTCTATTGTTCCAAGTTGAATCAAACTATGTTGTAAACCAAATTTTAATCCCTAGGAGGTTGAGCAATCGACCCTACATTCACTAGCCACTTGCTACGAAAAATTTGCGGTAGATGACACTAGAAATTGCAAACAACTACGTTATTAACCCCTAGATCACTCCCAATCGACCGTCAATTATCGCCCAACGATCTAGCCCCGCACAGGGATTGGAACTAAAACCGTAAGAATATACACTTTTCACGATGATTTCACCCGCGTGTTGGCTGCAACGTTCACATCAACTATCTCTAAGGTTGGCTATTACCTACACCTAAGAGATAAGGAATAGGCTCAAGTGCAATTCAATCCCTCAAAGGAAAGTAAACAAGCAAATTTGATATCAACTCATCACAATATCCATTCTACAATACTCACAATTGAAATTAGTTCTTCATATCTTGAATCGAGTACAAATCAATAAGAGAAATGAGAGAATCCATTACAAAATATCAAGGTCTAAGTATGATCTCCTTTGATTGCCTTCCTTGGTTTTGATCTACCTTCCTTCCTTCTAGATCTTCACCAAATTGGAAGAATTTAGCTTGAATCTCCTTGAATGTGGATGGGGAATGGTTTGGAGATGAATCTAGAGAGAACTCTCGTGACGGTTATTTGAAATCTGGCCAAAAGTTCTTTTAGAATGCGAAGATCCCCCTTTTATAGATGAGCTCCCAGGTACTCGGATCGCCCGGGCCAAAATTGGCTCACCCGAGCTAAGTGAAAAACTGCTAGAAACCGCAAATCCCGTAATGGCTCGGCCGAGCCAGGCTTGGCTCGGAAGTGCAGGCTCGGTCGAGCACTGCAGGGTCGACCCAGCCAAGCCTCTGTTCCAATGGCTCGGTCGAGCCTGCCTTGGCTCGGCCGAGAAATCCCTCTGAAATCAGGTTTCTTCCCTCCTTTGCTCCACTCGATCGATCCAACTTCCTTTTAACCTTCGGCTCGGGCGATTTACCTCCAAAACTCACCCAAAAGTGCTGATTTATGCTCAAAACACGTCCTACAACATTCAAAACACAAAAACACGAAAACACAACATAAGAACAACAAAAACATATGATATGAGGGTAAAATGAATGCCAACATGCACGCTCACACATCGAAATATAGGTCATTTTACACACATATCAAGGATTGTTCCTTATCATGTTTAGATGTTGTACTGAGGTCGAAGTAATTGGTGGTTGCCGGGAAACAGTCGGAACAGGCTTCGCATCGCATCAGCGAATTTGCGCAGCAAGAGGCACACTCAAGTATGTCAATATGGATGGTGTCGGTTGACACCAAGTCCATGTCAGACGACTTGGGCCAAGTCGGTCGACACCGATTGTCCTGCCTCTTTTCATGTCGATTTTCGATCCGTTTTTGATCGGATACTTTATATCTTTGACGATTAAGCTCAAGTAATGATACCAAGACAAGTTATAAATGTGTTTATACAATTGAACATGATTTCTAAGATTGTGAAAAACTCGAGTCAATATGATCAATTTGAATACCAAGTTGATTGTTTTATTAGCAAACAAGTTCCAAACTTTATGATTCTTTAACCATGGGTTAGTTAACATGTATAAAAATGTTTAGATGAGTTACATGCATATTTATACTTTTGAATATTGTATGTAGGGTTGAGGATTCGTGTCAATTGATCAGTCAAATTAGACAATTGTCAAACCTTGGACTCACGTATAGCATCAACTAGGGTAATATTATTTAGACCCTAGGAAATTCCCCTAACTTATCATGTATACTTGCGTTGCTATTGAAAGAACAACATGACAACATGCTCGGCTTCCAGTACTTGCTTAATTGTTTAACACATTTCCGTAAGCTATCGAGGTGGAGACAATTTTCTGTAAAAATCAAAATGCCTTTTGAGCTATAAGATCTGTTTTCTAAAAAGCATGCAAAATGTTTTGTTTTAAATTGATTGTTTATCCCAAATTGTTTTGATTTCAGATATATTCCCCTGGTCAACCATGGTTGACCTGGGAGATTCGGTTTAACGAGGATTTGTAAGAATCCTGAGCCAAAACTCTTAAACCCTGAGGGGATTAATTCTTCGTTGTCTCGAGCCAGGCTCAGACTTTGTCACTCAATGGAGTATTGATACCTTTGGAGACATAAGGAGAGACACAAGCCGTGTCTTAAATCGATCGGGGTCTCAATGTTGAGTGTTCTGAGGCCACTGCACTAAATGATGACAATGGGTCGAGTTGTTCGGCCATTTATAATTGTTCATCATAACTTTGAAGTAGGCCAACTTCCGTTCACACAACGGTAAAACAAATATTAATTTCATTTAAATAACTGTCAAATGTTTTCTAAAACCCCGTGGATTATCTATATGTAGCATAGCATTCATATCTATAAATTTATGACTTTCGGGGCATGTTTCCACTGGGTACATTGTACTCAGCCCCCTCGCATTATTTCTAAAATGTCTTGGTTAAAAAGCAACGATGAGGACGTGGCGGTGTAGAGAGTAGACTACGCAAATAAGAGTTAGATCATGATATATGCTTCATCATATGCATATCTCCTCTGCATAAATTTACGCTGCAATGAACCTCTCTAACCTTTTCCTTCCCTTTATCTGTAATAATCACTCGAGAAATGGTACTCTTTTTTGTGATGTTTGTTGACACTATTGTACGAGGTTGCTTCCATCACAACAATTCCTTAACTATGAAACACTTGTTGCTTACATTGAATGGGTGAATATTTGCTCTTTTGAGTTATATCTCGTCTATTATTTCAAGATTTTTGCTGTTAAATCACCCAACCCACCTGTAGTGCGCCATAAAGTCTAGGAAGGCGAGTCGGGGGCGTTATATAAGATCCCATGGGTGGTGCCTCCATTACCCTTGTTTATATATCAAAAAGTTAAACACCTCACCCAAGGTCATCTCATCAACCGGCTCGATGTCTAAGTTCACAGAAGATGAAGATGATGAGTCATCAGGCACTCCAGACTTGCCTCCTTTGCCACCTTTGGAACTCTTAGCTTCAACTCCCTTATTACCCTTCTTAGTTTCAACTTGGTCTTTAGATCCTTTCTCAGTTTCATTTTGGCCCTTGGAGGTTTCAATTTGAGTTTTCTTACTCGCCAGTTTTTCTTGGGTGGTCGCCCGGTTTTTTGTCTCAGTCTCATTAGTGGTAGAACCCCCTAGCGCATCCACCACCTGATCTTCACCTTCTTTCGCCGGTTGTTCAGGGTCGGTCGCCCCTTGGAGAGTTTCAGTTTGAGCAAGCTCTGGGTCTACCCATATTTCAACAGTTACTTTTTTAGCACCTTGTTCAAAGCTACGTGCTTCGCAATAAAGTGTGGCAAATGCCTCTTATGATGTTCTTAGGGAAGGGAGCGGCTATTGGATCTTTAAAATCCAGCTTCTTACTCGCAGCCACTTAGAAATAATAATATTCATCACCCTTCTTCTTTTTCTTCTTCTCCACCTGCTCAACCACCTTCATTTTGCCTTTCTTGGCACTTTCAGCAGCAACCTCAGCTTGCTTATTTTGAACTTCTTCCAACTTCATCCGCTTGTTTCCCTCTCACCTTCCTTCAACACTCTCTTATTTGGCCTAGTGGTGGGGTTTTTCTTCTTTCTCACCACCATCGGAATCATAGCATCAGCAAAAGGATCTACCCTTCATTTTCTAGACACCTCACCCAGATTGGTTTAGGGGGGGGGGGGGGGCGGTCCGCCATTGTCTGTTGGAGACTATCCTCCTTCTCACCATTTGTTTCAGTCCTCTCCTCCTCAGAACTGACAAAAACCTTGATATCATAGTTGGGAGGGACGAAATTAGTAGCTATCAAAGCTTCTCCATCATCGACAACCTCCACCAATTTTTTGATCAGATAACTGATCTGGTGAAAAAGGCGCCCTCCTCAGTAAGAGTAAAAGCTCTTGCTACATTGTCAAGTAGCCTCTTAAACAAAAATTCGGCCCCATTCCCTTCCATCTCATCATCCGAGGCCATCAGAACTGAGTACTTCTTCTTACTCAGTTCCGACTGTGAGCCCACCTCACACTAGAGCATCCTCATTACGACGTTTCCCAAGAAGTTGTAGAAGTTATCAAGTTCTAAGGTCTTGTGGTTGACATTCCAGCAAGTTTGGATAGCCTCCTTCTTCCCTCTCTCCATGTTCCTCTATGTGCTTCCTGGCTTGTTGGCCTCCTCCTCCTTGTAGGTAGGTGTGAATCTGAGTACCGTTGTTTCTCAGATAGAAAACTTGATACAACAGTCCTGGGTGGACTCTGATCTGAGTACTGGCTACTGAGGTGCCGAAAGATCTCTTGTCGGATGCCACTAAGGCATTGACATAGAATTCTGCCACCATGTATGGGTTAAACCTATTTGGATAGGTAGATAGAAAGAAGATTAAATCCTCGCTTCTTAGTTTCTTCCACATTCAGGGGTCTAGACATACTTTCATGGCCTCTTCCAACTACAAGATCTTCTCTTTGTGTACTTGGGCAGCCCTCCACTATTCTGGGGTAAACCTCTCTGGATCATCCTTAGCGAGTTTCAACAATTCTGCATATGGGATGTAATGATTCATCGATTGAGTTTTATCCCTGTCGGAAGTAGAGATAGCCTGTTTTGGGTTATGAGCACTTGTACATTTCGGCATATTAAATGCTGATGATTGGAAATTATTGAAGGAATGTTGGACGGGAGCCTTGATTGATCTAAGTATTTTCTGGGTTTGGAGTTCGAATATGATCAGAGAGTAAAAATGGTTAAGATTTGAACGAGTGAAATCTTTTCCATATTTATATATTTCAAAACTAAGATTGAATGGTTGAGATTGATTCAATAGGATTTGAACGATGGATGAGAATAAATGTCGGTTGGAATGGTCTGACTCAATCTGACGTTGGGGAGCGGGGCTTTATGTAGGAACTGAGTCTACAATAGGCGATGCGAATTGCCATATATTTCTTAACCCCATGTTAGACTTATGAATATCAAAATAAATGCTATGACAAATAGTAAATTCCCTATGCGTGCTCCTATTTAATTTAATGCGTAGATTCAAAGGAATATATCAACTCCTAGGGCTGAGATAGAGTCCATCCCGGTTGACGCAGAGAGAAGCAGCCCAACCGAGATAATGAGTAGCCCGACCGAGAAAGAGGATTCCACCGTGGTCGACACAAGCCCAACACGGTCGAGGCAGAGAGAAAGCAGGACGACCGAGATAGCCCCATCTCGGTCAAAACAGAACCCCGTCCTGGGCGAGAAAGAGAAGGAGAATGAAGGAAGAAAAGCTGATCCGATGCCTCCCATGCCGTTCCCTCAGAGATTTGCAAAGAAGAAAGATGATTCCAAATTCACAAGGTTTGTAGAAAATCTAAAAAAAATTTAATATTAACATTCCTCTTGTGGAAGCTCTCAGGGAAATTCCAGGATATATGAAGTACCTCTGAAGACTGATGAGCGAGAAGAAGCAATTCATGGAGAATGAGACAGTGAGGATTCATGAGGAGTGCAGTTTATTATTGCATAAGAAGATCCCCATCAAGAGATCGGATCCAGGTTATTTCTCGATACCTATTGAGATTGGAGGAAAGGAATTTCAAAATGTACTTTTTGACACCGGGGCAAGCATCAACCTGATGCCCTGGTCCATCTACAAGAAGTTGGAGATTGGGGAGATGAGAGCCACCACGATCACCCTTCGAATAGCGGACCGATCTGTGTCCAAGCCCAAAGGTATTGTCGAGGATGTTCTTATTAGAGTTGGTCACTTGATTTTTTCTGCAGACTTTGTAGTACATAAGATGAAGGAAGATGCCAACACCCCCATGATTCTGGGAAGGGAATTCCGTGACACAACCGGAGTCTTGATCGACTGCAAGTAAGGGGAGATCACTCTGAGAGGAAAAGAGGAGTCTATTACATTTTGCATTGACAAGAACAAGAGGAAGGGGGAATGCAATAAGGTGACAACTACTGAAGAAGATGAAGATGATGAGACGCCAGAAGAAGAAGAAGAAGCAATCCAGTGAGAACGAGAAAATGAGGGAGTGAAATCGGCAATTATGATACCTAACTCCGAGTTCACCACTGTCATTTAGAATCGGCGAGTCTTTACTGTGGACTCAAGGGGTTGAAGAGTCTTGATTTGACCACCGTGGTGGGATTGAAGCTGTGTCGAGCCACGATGGTAAATAAGGCACTGGATGGGAGGTAACCCATTATTTTATTGTTTTTATTTTAAAATTTTGATTTACTATTGTCTTGGTACTTTCACTTTGTTTTCTCGGTTCCTGAAAAAAATCGAGGAACAGTGCTTTGTTTCGATCGACGCCAGGCCTGCGTCGGTCGATGCAGAGTAGCTCGATGTGTAGCACTTCGACCAGTGAGGAGGGTCGACTAGAAGGCTCCACGGCGACTGACGCAGAGCCCGTTTTGGTCGACGTGGAGTGCCAACAACCAGAATCTCACATCACGCGATTTCTGAAGGTTCCGGGATAAAAGTTGGTGTCTGGACCAACATCGAGGTGCTGTTTCACTCCTAGTCTGATTCGCAAACTTATTCCCTCTGTCAATTGAATATGTTTGGGAGGATGAGGACTTGGACTTGAAACTATTTCTTCCCTGTTACTTTATGCTTTCGGTTTGTTAAATTTCTACCTAGTTTTAAATTTTTTTTCCCTGCATTTGCTGAATAAAATTGCTATTTTGTGAGAAGATTTGCTTAGCTATGAGATAACCCTAGCAAGAATGCAAGATTTGGATTGATTGACTTGATTATGCATTGATTGTGATAGTGGTTGAGTATGCCTATGAATGTAGAAAACCGCATGATTACTTGTTTTGAAACTTACAAAGGCATGATGCTTGATGTTGATTTGATGTTTACTATGGAAGAATTGTTGTCCCAAGTGTGAGAATTGAGCCTTAAAATCGATTGTGAGTGTGTCTACATTATTGAGTATCTCTAGAATTTGCTTTGTTTCTGTTTCAAGACTGCTAAGTGTGCACAGGTTTGGGAAATGATTTTAGGCCATCTTTGTTTAGCCTATTTATCCCATACACTGTCCTAATTGAACATTTATCCCTAGTCAGCCCTTTTGAGCCTATGAATTTTCTTTCTTTGTCTATGAGTTGGAAAAAGATAGGGGAATCAACTCTTGTCAATGAAAGTGGGTTGGGTGTTGTTTGAGGTAGGATAAGATATTATTAGAAAGGGTGAAAACAAAAGAGAAGGTTGGGCTCTAGAAAAATATAGAAAATGAAAAAAAAATGTTTATGTGTGTTTGTTAGTCTTTATAAGCTCAAATATATAACAAAATTGTTTAGAGCATAAAAGGATGTGTGAAAAAGAAAAAAAAGGAAAATAAATAAAAGAGTCTTGGTTCGTATTGAATATTATAGGAGATAGGTGGATATCAATAGGTATTTGTTTGATTGATTTTAGTCACTTGGCAAAATATTTCCCTACCTTTCACTAAAAAGCCTACATTACAATCTTGAATAAAGTCCGTTCTGATCTTAGATTTGTGCGCACATATTTGCAGTGGAGATTTAGAATATTTGCAAGCCTATGGTAGAACTTGATTTGCATGACTTGTGTGATGTCATACTATCCTAAACACTTGAGTGAATGAGTGAAAACACTTCCCTTGTGAGTCTTCCTTGGTTTACTGATTTCTGATTCTTACAAAGTGTTGATGTTTTGTGGACTTACGAGTTTGATTGTGATGAATCTTGTGAGGCATTGCACTTCTCTTCTACTTGAACTATTGATTCATTCTTTTGTTGATTGAGGACAATCAAGTGTTTAAGTTTGGGGGGGTTGATAAGCTCGTATTTTGCCTCAATTATCACATTGTTTTCTTTTTGGTTTCTTGCATTTACTTGAGTTTTAGTTAATAATCAAGCATGAGTCAAGTTTACGGGGGTATTACGCTTGCCATAGTGTGTTTTTGCAGGTTTCGGGCCAAATCAAATGGAAACCCATACCAAAAGCAGCAGATGTTAAAAGAAACAATCACAATTTCTCCCACAGTTGGAATCCGAGCTAAGGAGCACATCATTGGAAAGATCTTTGAGTTAGCTTTCCAATGCAATTGGAATCGGGTCAATCGGAGTTCGGGAGTGAAAGTTATGACAAGGATTGTGAGACTGCGCAGAAGGATCGCAAGAGGGAAAAAGTCTTTGACTCGAAGGATATGAAGTCCACGTCGACCGACGCAAGCTCCATGTCGACCGTGATAGACCTAGAAAAAGGAAAATTCAATATTTTTATGGTTAAATCATATTTTTGGCCCTAGATCCCAATTTATACTCCTCTACCTCTATAAATACTTGTTTTGGCTCGAGTTTTAGGGGATCTACCAGTTCATTTCAGTTCTTCATTTAGTTTTCTCTTGGATTATTGAAGTTTTAGTTATTTTGGAGAGATTTCCTCTTTACTTTTCTTGTTGAATCTTTACCTTTTAATGCAATCTTTTTTTTCTCATTGCTATGTCTTTCTTTAATATGTTAGGCTAGAACCCTAACAGGTTCTAGGGTTTCTCCATCTGTGATGCATGATTAGATTCAATTGTTCAAACCCATAAAATTGGTTTAAATCCTATGTTTTATTTTAAATCTATTCTCATCGAAGGATAGAGAGATGAAAATTGAGGTAGGTTTCAGTTATTAATCGACGGACGGAGATGTGAAGGTTAGTAATAGGAAGTTAGGATTTAATACTTTTGATTATCTGTCCGACCAAGAAGATTTCAATTGTAGGATAAATCTAATCTTTATTGAAATTAATTAACTTTGTGTGTTTGAGACCGAGAGGAGATAACCACTAGTTAATAATTTAGGATTTAATTTCCCGACCAAGGAATTAATTCCACTTTAACAGATTTTCCATCAAAATTATCTTTTCTGAGTTTGAATATTTGTTTCTTGCATGTTGATCAGATTGGTAGATTTCCCTAGAATCTGGGCTTTTTAATATTTGAATTTTCTCTCTTTAATTATTTATCTTAAAAAACTCAAAACCCTTAAAATTGATTTGCGCAAACAAAGGTTTTGAAAACTATATTTAGTATATGATTTTCCCTCGTTGCACTATCCCTGTGGGTTCGATAACCTCTGGGTTTTATAAATGTATTCGCTCTATGCTATGATTTGTATGCAGATTTAGCATCGATCAAATTAGCGTTGTTGCCGGGGATAGTCAGACCGCGAATCATTACTGTCTTGTTTAAAGAGTTTTGGATTAGGTATTATTTTTCTTATTTTTAATATTTTACAATTTTTTGTTCTTTTTGTTTGTTTTTGGAGTCTGTTCTGTTTTTTTAGTGTGCGTGTCTTCTAATTGATTCCTGTCTGTTTCGACCAAGGCAACCTTTGCCACGGTCGAGATAGAACCTTCATCTCAGCCGTGATACACTCCACCACGGTCGAGACAGAACATTTATCTCGGCCATAATACACTTCACCACGGCCGAGATACTTTGATTTTTGCCTTGGTTTCTGCGCAGGTGCATGAACACGCGGAACAAAGGGAAGATACTCGAGCCATTCATACCAGAAAACGAAGTAGCCTGCAGGAAGATTAGAAAGAAAGGAAAAAGATTAAATTTTGAGATGGAAGCTAACCCAGAAGCCCCGCTTCAAAATATGACTCCCGAGGAGCAGAGGCAGTTCATCAATGAGGTGCAACAACTGAGAGCACAACTCCAAGCAGCTCAAGCAACTCAGGCAGAGCAAGCTGCTGGATTGGCATAACTGGATGGTAGGCAGATCGTAGTGCCACAGAGGTCCATCTTGGACCGATTTCTTCCCCAACAAGAGGATCCCGGATTCAGAATAAGGATTGACGCCAACAACTTTGAGTTGCACACATGACTGATACAGATGGTGTAGCAGAACCAGTTTGGGGGGAGAGCCAAAGAGGATCCATATGCACACCTCAACCAATTCATCGAGGTATGTGACACTGTGAAGCAAAATAAAGTTTCCCAAGATGCGATCCGAATAAGGATGTTCTCATTTTCACTCCGAGATGAGGCATGCTCGTGGTGGGCTGGTTTGGACTAGAGTTAGATTGGGACATGGGCGGAACTTCGAGCTGAATTCCTCGCCAACTTCTTTCCACCGAGCCTACTACTAAAAAGGAAAGCTGCTATCACCACTTTCAAGCAACTGTATGATGAATCACTCTACAAGGCCTGGAAGAGATACTAAGAGCTTCTACGACTCTGTTCCGGACACGAAATTGATCTCGAGATGCAGGTATACCACTTCTATGCATCTGTTGGCGGGATACTGATGAAGAAGAGTAGAGGAGAGAGCTTGAGGTTATTGGCAGACATAGCCCTGAACAGCCACCAGTGGCCGACCGAAAGACAGATGCCAATCAAAGCAGTTGAGGCAAAACCAGAGTTCGATGTGGAAGCTGAAGTGAAAAAGCTCCGGGAAGAGATTGAAAAGTTGGGCACAACAAAAGCTGTAGTTGTTGCAGAGCCGAGCATGGCCATTGTTCCGGTGGAGGCCGACTACATCAACCGGGGTGCAAGAAAATTATTTGGAACTACTGGGACGGAGGTGAACTACACTGGCGGTGGTTATCAGAATAACTACCGAAGCAATCAAGGGTATCATTACAACCATGGGCGATCTCACCCTGGTTTTTTGTATTCTAACCCTTCTGCTGCAGAACATCCTCCACCTGGTTTTGATGTAGGTTCAGGAGGATAAATCATGGAAAGGAAGAAGTCCGTGCTTGAGGAGACGCTCGAGAAATTTATCAAGAGCTCAGACAACCGATTTGGCAAGGTGGAAACTGAGGTGAAGGGCATGGCCATCCATATGCAGTTGATGACAAAACATCTTCAAATGCTAGACACCCAGTTGAGCCAGATAGCCACTACTCTCGGTAATCACCATAAGCCGGGGCAACTTCCGAGTACAACAAAGACAAATCCAGCGAAGGAGAAATCAGTTAATGCCATCTCACTGCGATCCGAAAGGAAGTATGAAGGTCCGAGCAGCCCAGAAGGAGAATTGGGAGAAGCAGAGGAGGAAACTCCCGCATTGGACCTCTCTGTTTCGGCCAAGATAGAGTTGATCCCGGTCGAGGCAGAGAGAAGCAGCCCGACCGAGATAAAGAGCAGCCCGGCCAAGACAGAGGATTCCACCCCGATCGACACAAGCCCAACACGGCTGAGGCAGAGAGAAAGCAAGAAGACCAAGACAGCCCCATCTCGGTCGAAACAGAACCCCATCCTGGACGAGAAAGAGAAGGAGAAGGAAGGAAGAAAAGCTGACCCTATGCCTCCCAGGCCGTTCCCTCAGAGATTTGCAAAGTAGAAAGAGGACTCTAAATTCACAAGGTTTGTAGAAAATCTGAAAAAAGTTAATATTAACATTCCTCTTGTGGAAGCTCTCAGGGAAATTCCAGGATATATGAAGTACCTCCGAAGATTGATGAGTGAGAAGAAGCAATTCATGGACAATGAGACAGTGCGGATTCATGAGGAGTGCAGTTTACTGTTGCAAAAGCAGATTCCCATCAAGAGATCGGATCCAGGCTGTTTCTCGATACCTATCGAGATTGGAGGAAAGGAATTTCAAAACGTACTTTGTGACAGCGGGGCAATCATCAACCTGATGCCCTGGTCCATCTACAAGAAGTTAGAGATTGGGGAGATGAGAGCCACTATGATCACCCTTCAGATGGCGGACCGATCTATTTCCAAGCCCAAAGGTATTATTGAGGATGTTCTTATTAGAGTTGGTCACTTGATTTTTCCTGCAGACTTTGTAGTACATGAGATGAAAGAAGATGCCAACACCCCCATGATTCTGGGAAGGGAATTCCTTGACACAGCCGGAGTCCTGATCGACTGCAAGAAAGGGGAGATCACTCTGAGAGGAAACGAGGAGTACCTTTCGCATTGACAAGAACAAGAGGAAGGGGGAATGCAATCAGGTGACAACCACTGAAGAAGAGGAAGATGATGAGACGTCGGAAGAAGAAGAAGAAGCAATCCAGTGGGAACGAGAAAACGAGGGAGTGAAATCGGCAATTAAGCTACCTCACTCCGAGTTCACAACCGTCATTCAGAACCGGCGAGTCTTTAATGTAGACTCAAGGGGTCGAAAAGTCTTGATTCGACCAACGTGGTGAGATTGAAGGTGTGTTGAGCCACGACGGTAAATAAGGCACTGGATGGGAGGTAACCCATTATTTTATTGTTTTTCTTTTAAAATTTCGATTTACTTCTGCCTTGGTACTTTCACTTTGTTTTCTTGGTTTCTGAAAAAAAACTGAACAGTGCTATGTTTGGACCGACGGAGGCCTGGCGTCGGTCGATGTAGAGTAGCTCGACGTGTAGCACTTTGACCAGTGAGGAGGGTCAACTAGAAGGCTCCACGTCGACTGACGTAGAGCCCATGTTGGTCGACGCAGACAGCCAACAACCAAAATCTCACATCGCATGATTTCTGAAGGTTCCGAGATAAAAAGTTGGTGTCTGAGGCCAACATCGATGTACTGTTTCACTCCTAGTCTAATTCGCAAACTTATTCCCTCTGTCAATTAAATATGTTTGGGGGAAGGAGGACTTGGAATTGAAACTATTTCTTCCCTGTTACTTTATGCTTTCGGTTTATGAAATTTCTAACTAGTTTTATTTTTTTTTTTCTGCATTTGCTGAATAAAATTGTTATTTTGTAAGAAGATTTTCTTAGCTATGAGATAACCTTAGAAAGAATGCAACATTTGAATTGATTGACTTGATTATGCATTGATTGTGATAGTGGTTGAGTATGCCTATGAATGTAGAAAACCGCATGATTACTTGTTTTGAAACTTACATAGGCATGATGCTTGATGATGATTTGATGTTTACTATGGAAGAATTGTTGTCCCAAGTGTGAGAATTGAGCCTTAAAATCGATTGTGAGTGTGTCTGCATTATTGAGTATCTCTAGAATTTGCTTTGTTTCTGTTTCAAGACTGCTAAGTGTGCACAGGTTTAGGAAAGGATTTAAGACCATTTTTGTTTAGCCTATTTATCCCATACACTGTCCCAATTGAACATTTATCTCTAGTCAGCCCTTTTGAGCCTATGAATTTTCTTTCTTTGTCTATGAGTTGCAAAAAGATAGGGGAATCAACTCTTGTCTATGAGAGTGGGTTGGGAGTTGTTTGAGGAAGGATACAATATTATTAGAAAGGGTGAAAACAAAAGAGAAGGTTGGGCTCTAGAAAAATATAGAAAATTAAAAAAATAATGTTTATATGTGTTTGTTAGTCTTTATAAGTTCAAATGTATAACAAAATTGTTTAGAGCATAAAAGGATGTGTGAAAAAGAAAAAAAGAGGAAAATAAATAAAAGAGCCTTGGTTCGTATTGAATAATATAGGAGATAAGTGGATATCAATAGATAGTGGTTATTGATTGAGGATCACTCGATTGATTTAGTAGCTTGGCCAAATATTTCCCCACCTTTCACTAAAAAGCCTACATTACAACCTTGAATAAAGTCCTTTTTGATCTTAGATTTGTGTGCACATATTTGCAGTGGAGATTTATAATATTTGCAAGCCTATGGTAGAACTTGATTTGCATGACTTGTGTGATCTCATACTATCCTAAACACTTGAGTGAATGAGTGAAAACACTTCCCTTGTGAGTCTTCCATGGTTTTTTGATTTTCTGATTCTTACAAAGTGTTGATGTTTTATGGACTTACGAGTTTGATTTTGATGATTCTTTTGAGGCATTGCACTTCTCTTATACTTGAACTATTGATTCATTCTTTTGTTGATTGAGGACAATCAAGTGTTTAAGTTTGGGGGTTGATAAGCTCGTATTTTGCCTCACTTATCACATTGTTTTCTTATTGGTTTCTTGCATTTACTTGAGTTTTAGTTAATAATTGAGCATGAGTCAATTTTATAGGGGTATTATGCTTGCCATGGTGTGTTTTTGAAGGTTTCGGGCCAAATCCAATGGAAACCCGTACCGAAAGCAGCAGATGTTCAAAGAAATAGTCAAGACATCTTCCACAGTTGGAATTCGAGCTAATTGAGCACATAATTGGAAACATCTTTGAGTTATCTTTCCAATACAACTGGAATCGGGTCAATCGGAGTTCGGGAGTGAAAGTTGTGACCGAAACCGTGAAACTGCGCATAAAGATCGCAAAAGGGAAAAAGTCTTTGACTCGACGGATATGAAGTCCACGTCGACCGACGCAAGGGGATCCGCGTCGACTGACGCAAGCTCCATGTCGACCGAGACAGACCCTGAAAAAGGAAAATTTAATATTTTTATGGTTTAATCATATTTTTGGCCCTAGATCCCAATTTATACTCCTCTACCTCTTTAAATACTTGTTTTGTCTCGAGTTTTAGGGGATCTACCAGTTCCTTTCAGTTCTTCATTTAGTTTTATCTTGGATTATTGAAGTTTTAGTTGTTTTGGAGAGAATTCCTCTTTACTTTTCTTGTTGAATCTTTATCTTTTAATGCAATCTTTATTTTTCATTGCTATGTCTTTCTTTAATATGTTAGGCTAGAACCCTAATAGGTTCTAGGGTTTCTCCATCTGTGATGCATGATTAGATTTAATTGTTCAAACCTTTAAAATTGGTTTAAATCCTATGTTTTATTTTAAATCTATTCTCATCGAAGGATCGAGAGATGAAAATTGAGGTAGGTTTCAGTTATTAATCGACGGACCGAGAGGTGAAGGTTAGTAATAGGAAGTTAGGATTTAATCCTTTTGATTATCTGTCCGACCAAGAAGATTTCAATTGTAGGATAAATCTAATCTTTATTGAAATTAATTAACTTTGTGTGTTTGAGACCAAGAGGAGATAACCACTAGTTAATAATTTAGGATTTAATTTCCCGACCAAGGAATTAATTCAACTTTAACAGATTTTCCATCAAAATTATCTTTTCTGGGTTTGAATATTTGTTTTTTGCATGTTGATCAGATTGGTAGATTTCCCTAGAATCTGTGATTTTTAATATTTGAATTTTCTCTCTTTAGTTATTTGTCTTGAAAAACCTAAAACCCTTAAAATTGATTTGCCCAAACAAAGGTTTTGAAATCTACATTCAGTACATGATTTTCCCTCGTTGCACTATCCTCGTGGGTTCGACAACCTCTGGGTTTTATAAATGTATTTGCTCTATGCTATGATTTGTATGCAAATTTAGCATCGATCAACCCACTCTCTCACTCTCTCTCTAAGGTTTCAGTTTTGTGAGACTGTAATCTTATGTGGGAAGTGAGGGAACTGATCTATTTATATAGATATGGAGAATGGGCTATTAGGGTTTAATAAACCCTAATGGGCTCTGAGCATTGTTGGGCCAGATCAGGGATTAAATGCAAATAATAAAATAGGCCTCCTATTAATTAATTCCATGTTCAACCCAAAACATAATTAATTAATAAACATTAATTCATTCCACCAGAGAATTATTGCTGTCCTACCCTTTTATTATCACGTTATTAGGAATAGGTTGCATAGACTTGGTTAATCCCCATATTTAAGGTTTTAGAAATTCATCAATTAATTTAGCATATGACAATTAGATGTAATTATTAATTTCTTATTATTCCTGAGTAGTATCACTTAACCCTTATTGTTTATGCTTGAATCAATGATTCAGCCTGCGGGACTTAGCATAACGAACCTCGTGGGCTTCCCAGGGAATGTTGCCATCTTGAATGGATACGGTTATCTAAATCCAGCCTGAGGAAACCCCACACAAACTGCCATCACCCAAGATGCAGATATATGAGTACATGCAAGACTCTCCACATAGCAAGTCAAAGTGACAGTCAACCCATGTGTGCCCCTCAGCTTTCAATAGACTTTATATCCGACCAAGTTATCAAATCTTAATGCATTCATATGTCAAGTAGAATGGTTCATCTCACTGTTGATCCTATCAATGCATTGAGATGTACCAGTCACACAAAATAGTCAAGATAAACCACTTATAGACTTGTGTGACGTAGCCTAAACCGACAGCCAAACCAGAAACTATCTCAGTTGTGATAATTGTTTATATCTCCCAAGGTCGAATGATCTATACAATCTTCTGTGATCTCTTACACACCGTACGATCTCCCTATCAACGAGATAACTGGATGTGTTTGTTCGCATCGTATGATTGTTAATTCTGATAGGAGTTGTTTATTGCAAGTCATTAATGATTATCAATATATGAAACATAATGTTTCCCAATATACCTATCATAATGCTTTTATGTATACAATTCCAACAATCTCCCACTTATACTCAAAGCATTATACCATTAATTTCCAGAGTATAACATGTGTATATTCTAATCTAGCTATTACATTTGGTCACCAGGTGGCCGACTTCATTCTCAATTAAGGCTATGAAAATGGCCCTCGTATGCCTTCTATGGTAAGCCTTTTGTAAATGGATCCGCCAAATTATCCTTCGTGTCAATCTTCTCTATTAGCACATCACCCCTCACTACGATTTCTTGTATGATGTGGTACTTTCTTTCTATGTACTTTGACGCCTTGTGAGTTCTTAGTTCTTTAGAGTTCGCTACTGCACCAGCATTATCATTATATACCGTGTAGTCTTGGGAAAACTCAAAACAATATCTAACTCTTGGAGGTAATTCCGAAGCCATACTGCTTCTTTAGAAGCCTCAAAAGCTGCCACATAACTCAGCCTCCATGGTGGAGTCCGTGATACACTTCTGTTTCACACTCCTCCATGATACTGCTCCACCTCCCAAGGTGAACATAGCCCGAGGTCGATCTCTTCTCATCCTGATCACCTGGAAATACGAATCTGTGTAACCCATAGGGCATAAATTCTCACACTGATAAATGAGATACTAGTCTCGAGTTCTTTTGAGATACTTGAGAATATGTTTGACAACAGTCTAATGCGCCTGTCCAGGGTTAGACTGATATCTGGCCACTATGCCCATGACATAACAAATATTGACCTCATACATATCATCACACACATGAGATTTCCCACCACCGACGTATATGGTACTATAGTCATCTCACCATTCTCCTCTTCTGTTGCAGGGCATTGTGCATCACACAGAAGAACACCAACAACAGACAATATGAATTATCTTTTATTACTTTAGCCGTTTTGATCGTTCTTAGGATATTAAAAAATAAATCAGATTGAATAAACCAAGCGAATCCTATGCATGCTTCTAATATTTAATTGCAGAGGATAGATTTACGAAATTCCTGAACTCCAGCAATGATTTCGTGACTCTAGAAGATGGAGGCTATTGATTTTGGATGTGGGGATCCAATCAATTCTATTGTGTTCCAACAGATCTAATCTTCTAATTTGTATCCCTTGCTCCTCGGAGATCTAGTGAGGATAAGCTACAGAGTTCCCCCATAGCCTAAAGAGAATAAATCAGTTCTCTTGATTGGTGTAGCCACCACCGTTTCTCTCTCTAATTCAATAATACGTATTGAATTTTGTGTTATCTAAATTGAGTGTTTGATCTGAAGAGAAAAGGGCTTTATATAGTGATAGGGTTTGCAAACCCTAGTACTAATGAGCTAAAGCAGTTTGTTGGCCAGACCAGGGACTAAATGCAAATAATAAAGTGGGTCCTCCTTATTAATGAATTATTTATTGTTCAACCCTGAACATAATTAATTAATAATATATTGTTTTACTTTTACCACGAAAACAATGATGACTCACTCTTTTATTACCACGTTAGTTGGAACGGGTCACATTAAATTGAAATGATCCACATATTTAAGGTTTCGAACATTCCTTAATCAATTTGGCTTATGAAAATTTGTCATAATTAATTAATTTCTTATTTCCTGAGTAGTACCACTCACTCCTTCTAACTTATTCTTGAATTAATAATTCAACCTGCAGGGTTTAGCATAATGATCCTTGTGAGCTCGTCAGGGAATGTCCCCATCCTAAAATGGATATGATTACCTGTATGTCCAGCCTAAGCAGTCCACACACAAGCAACCACATCCTAGATGTAGATTTTAGAGTACATGAAAGACTCACCATCACAGCATTTCAAAGTGTGGTCAACTTGTGTATGCCCCTTAGCCTTCCATTAGGTTTAAGATCATAACAAATAAGTTGAGATATGGCTCATTCACGTGTCAATGAGAATGAAACATCTTATTGTTGATCCCATTAATACATAAAGATGCTCTGATACATAAAGTAGCAAGGATAAGCTCACTTATATACTGATGTGTCGCAACTTAAATCGACAACCTATCCAGGAATTGTCTCAACCGTAATATGTTTATATCTCGTTAGGTCAAACGATTCATATGATCCTATGTGATCTCCTGTACACCATATGATCATCCCTATATGCGAGATTATAGGATATTATTGTCCGTACCGTATATTTGTTACATCAGATAGCGACCATGTTGATGTAACACATTTATAAAGACTAATGTATCAAATGTTTTATTATTAAGAACACACTTAATAATAATTGCTTTGAGTATACAATCTCAACAAGGAGTCTTTAACATATGATCACTACTCTTCCTATAGATATCTATTATTCGTGTTGCATACATATTGTATTTTTAAAATTATGGTCATATATCTTAAAATTTAGAAATTTATATAATTTTATTTGCATTTTTAAATTTATGAGATCATATTCTTTATTATATTTTACTATGTAATTCATTTCCGATCCATTTAACATCATCAATTGTTCACCAAATCATCAGTTGTTCACCACATCAATGGGTGGGGAAGAAATTAATTTATATAACAAAATATAGTATACATTATAATTTATAAATCTTGAAGTTTGGTATAAAATTGTATAAATCTCCAACATTTTGGATAATAACCATAAGATCTTTATATATTTTTGGTATTTATATTTTATATACATTAATTTTTGTAAAACTATATGCAAGTTGGCTTGCTTCAACCAGGAGTAGGAATAAATTAGGATTAGCTGAACAGAGTCAGACCTAATAAAATAAATTGAAATTGAACCTCAAGCTTTATTTTTGATTTTTAATTTTATAACTAATAATTAAAATAAACATATTGAATTAATTTATATATTATTATATAGGGTCATGATCCAGTGAGAAAAACTCTTACCATGAGAAATAAGAATAAATTTTTGCCATAGATTTGGCTGAATGTACGCTCAAGATCTTCTTTGTTGGCCCCGAGATCAGAGTACTTAATATGCAACGGAAAGTAAGTTTGAGTTGCACTTGGTCTCCTAAACAGACTTGAACTCAATTTAGAGTTTATAAAGGTTAAGCTTAGGTTGAATAGTTCTTAAGTAAGTTTCGCAAAATAAATATACACTTCTATACTTGGTCAAGTATTGAAGGTTTAAAAACAAATTTAAAGAAACTAAGTATGCGAAAACATAAATGAAATCAGTAAAGAACACAAGATTTTTTATGGTGGTTCGGAATCAAAGTCCTACGTCCACCCTTCAGACACTTGGTCTGAAAATTCACTAAGTATAAGTACAAGCCTCCTTACGGTCTATATGCACAGCCTTCCGGCGCTCTGTCCTTCGGTCTGATGTGGTCACTCGCCTAGGAAATCCTTGTACAACTCAATCTTCAGGTTGAAGTGAGGATGCACACCACAGCCTTCTCCTTGGTGGTTGGATGTTTACTGTTCTTACCAGAACTTAGTTGGTTGGCATACGCCCGTGATAATCAGATCCCAGAGTAGGAACTGACTGCTATGAATATAACTTTAGAAAGTTATATTCACCAAGATGATAGCATAAGCTTTAAGCTTAGCCTCGTGCTTCGAACCTCTTAGCACGGAGAGACAACTTGAGTTAGGAACTCAAGTCTCGTGTTTGCAAACACGGAGAGGTCAGAGAACTATCCAAATGAAAGTTTTACAGAGCTTTGGCTTGAGATTCGTTGTTGTCTATAAGTCGGTGAGTCAGTAACCAATAACCTCTTTGTGTCGAGATTGATTCCTATTTATAAGAGAACACTTGGGCGTTTGAAATTCTTCCTGTTAGACACATTGAACTAGTATGTAGAGACATGGAGAATGTCATCTAATCATAGCCAATATATTAGGTATGCTCTGCTGTGGCAGTGTACTTCTTATTTACTTTGTGTCAAACTAAGTTTCAGTCCGAGGAATCAAAGTATGAACATCCTCGTACTGACTTTTACTTAGCAAGCACTTCTTGAAGTCTGACTAAGCTCAGTTCTCTGTGTTTCTTGTGCTTAGTGATCAAAGGCTTCCATACTGACTTCCCATAGTCAGTATAGTCAGCCCTCATACTGACTTCCCTAGTCAATATGGCAAGCCTCAGACTGACTTCCCATTGTCAGCTTGACAAGTCTCATACTGATTTCTCATAAGTCAGTATGGTAGGCCTCATACTGACTTCTTATAAGTCAGTATGGTAGCCACTATACTGAGTACCCAAACTCAGTATAGCCTTGGCCATACTTGGTGAAACCATGTTTCTCGCATGAACACTTCTTCAATTCTCGAGCATTTTCTATGCTCAATATTTAGTTCCTAAGTTCTATTACAACTCTATTGATCCTATATAAGGATTACATTTTAGAACTCTAAGGAATGAAAACTGACTAAGATGGCTTGCACAACCTTTGACCCACCAAATCATATGATAATGGAAGGAAGTTTCTAACAATGTTCCTAACAATTTCCCCCCTTTTTGGTGTGGTCAAAGCCATCTCAAATCTAAGTTGTTGAGGAGTGAAAAAATTTATAGTTTTTACATGTATGAAATTAAAATCAGAAAGATTCCCCCTCAAACTCAGCTTTCTACTTAAGATATTCTTCTTATAATTTTGGAGAGATATTGCTTGATTAATTTTTCAAGTGAGTTTAGAACAATTAAATCTTAAGTACAAGAGATTCAGAAGCCTGCTGATTACACTGGTGTGTGTAAATTCAGCATGTGAAGAACAAAGACCTTTGTTGGACAAAAATAGATTGTCGTAAACAAGTCAGTTTATCCTTTAATATTTTCATTACAAGTACAGGGATAAACTAACTAGAAAGAAACCTATACAGAGCTATTACAAGTTTATACTAGGTTGCTTCTGTTCTTCGTCTTCATCTATTCGACTGTTGTTGGATCTGATCACTTCATCCAAGGAAGGCTGTTAGATAAACTAACTAGCTTTTCACCTCTCTAGTCTTTTGTTTTCCAGCGGTTTTCAGTCTAGGAGGCTGTGAAGATGTTCACATTATGGGAGGGAAATAGAATGTCTTCCCTTCTCATCTCGCCCCACCTACAGGATCCTTCGTTCATTCGCTAGTCTATCCTTCCTGATGTTTCCAATGGATGGCAGGGAGATGAGGCAAAGAAGTTTTCTAAGTGGCCATGCCCCGTTGTTTGTCATGTCACTTTGAGCAGTGAGTGATTTGGCCTATAGAAAGAGACGACAACGGTAGAAGAAATCTTCTGATTTCTTCTACTGCTTCTACAACCTCTCTGCCCTACTGATGCTCTGACTTCTAATGTCTTTTGCACCTTCCATACTTCTATTCCCCCTCTTTGACCGCACCTTAAAAGGGTAGATATGATATGTCTGGTGGCTTCGGCTCCTTTGCCATTGAAATCAAGATTTGAAGGATTGGGAATAACGAAATGTGAAGTATAAAGTTGGAAGGAAGGGTTCGATTATGAAAAAATGTGTTTGCAAGGAATGTCAAATAAAAACCCTATTTATAGCAGAAAAGATCATTTATGATGAATAAATATACCGTAAACACCTATCAATTTCATGGAAATCGGCAACGGTTGATATGATTTGTTTTTCCTTGAGCATCGTAGGATTTGACTTGAATGACGTGGGGAAGTGGCGTTGTCGGCGTGGCAATTATTGATTCATTTCCGCCTGAAATGCATTTAGTGCGTCGAATCAAATAAAATAAACATTGGAATCTGAAATCCAATCCCGCATTTTGTACTTCCATATTGACTGAGAGTCAGTTTCTAAACTGAGAGTTGGAAGTCAGTTGAATTTCGCATCCGTCCTTCAAAATCTTCTAAGTGTTGAAACCAAAATTTCAGAAATTTGGCTAAGTGTTGGTAACTCATACTTAGCGCATGTCCTCCATACTAAAACTTATTAGACGAGTAAGTTTCTCCTTCAGAATATTCTTCAAAAGATTTGGCTAATTAGAGAACTCCATACTAAGTTTTGCGTAGACACCACTTATGAAGATTTCTTCAGAAGAAAAAAGTTAAGTATGAAGCCTCCATACTAAGAAAAAAACCAAGTATAAAACTGATACCATCGTCTTCAAGTCAAGTCTTCTTTAATGTTCACATATTTTGGATTGTGTTGGTGACACCACTTGAAAAATAGCTAAGAGTGGAAGGATTTTGGTGACACCACATGTAAGAAATTGAAAGACTTAAAAAAATCTCTAGCAAAACTAAGAGTTGGGACTCAGTTTTAGTCAGCATAACCCTCACCATACTTAGGCACTATTTTATTTCGCATCTACTCTTCTTCGATTGTGGTCTCATTGAATTCCAATAAGCCAAGTTTGATGCAAAACTCCTTGAATCTAGTTTCAGGGAGTGATTTGGTGAAGATGTCTACTAGTTAATCTTTAATGCGAATGTACTCCACGGATATATCCTTCTTCTCGACATGATCTCATATGAAATGATGCCTTATGTCTATGTGCTTAGTTTTGGAATGGTGAACTAGGTTCTTCGTTGTGCACATTGCACTGTAGTAACCACTGTAGATCGGTACACACCCAGTTTCTACCTCATAATCAAGAAATTGTTGCTTGATCCATAGCACTTGAGCACATCAGCTTGCGGCAGCAATATACTCAACTTTGATTGTTGATGTGGCCACTGAATGTTGCTTCTAGCTTAACCAACTTACAAGCTTGTGTCTTAGGAACTGACATGTTCCATTTGTGCTCTTACGTTTGATTCTACATCCTCCAAAATTTGTGTCAGAGTATGCATTCGAAGTGAGCTCGTCGGTTTTGGGATACCAAATACCTAAGGATTCTTTCCCTTTAAGGTATTTTACAATCCTTCTTGCAGCCTCCAAATGCAACTTCTTTGGATTGGCTTGAAACCTCGCACATACTCCAAGGGAGTAGGAAATATCTGGCGTACTTGCAGTTAAGTACAATAGTGATCCAATAATGCCTTTGTACATGGTTGGGTTTACTGCTTCTTCTTCTTCATCAAGATTGATCTGAGCACTCGGGCTCATAGGAATCCCCAAGGGCTTGGTCTTCTCTAAACAAAACTTGTTGGTCAAATCCTTGGTGTACTTCTTCTGATTGATGAAGATTCCTCATTCGGACTGAATTTCTTGAAGACCCAGAAAGTAAGTCAGTTTACCCATCATGCTCATCTGGAAATTGATTTGCATAAGTTGGGCAAACTTCTCACATAACTTCAAGTTTTTGCATTTGAAGACAATATCATCGACATAGATCTGAACCAAAAGGATGTCTGATCCATCCTTGATCCTGAACAGAGTTGTGTCGATCTTCTCTTTCTGAAAACTATTCTTGAGTAGAAACTGAGATAGAGTCTCATACCAAGCTCGAGGTGCCTGCTTCAACCCATAAAGAGCCTTCCACAATTTGTAAACTTGATTTCCTTCAAAGCCTAGGGGTTGTTCCACATATACTTCTTCTTTGAGCTCCCCATTCAGAAATGCACTCTTCACGTCCTTATGGAAAACTGTGAAATTGTTGTGCGCGGCATAAGCAAGGAAAAGTCTGATAGCTTCAATTCTGGCTACTAGAGAAAAAGTCTCATTGTAGTCGATCCCTTCACATTGAGCATATCTATTTGCTACGAGCCTTGCTTTATTCCTTTCTATTATCCCAGTCTTATCTCTCTTATTCTTGAATACCCATTTGGTGCCAATGACTGACTGATGACTTGGTCGAACCACCAAATACCATACTTCATTTCTCTTGAATTCAACAGGCTCCTCTTGCATGGCATTGATCCAGTCAATTGGCTTCAGAGCATCTCTAGTCTTCGTAGGCTCTGGATTCTGAGAGATATAGCAAGTAGAGCACTTCCTTGCCCCGTGCGTACTAGATTGGCTATATTTTCAACCACGGCTTCTTTTGGATAGTGTCTCAACCAGTCCGTTCTATGGAGCTGAGTTACTTCTAGACGTTGAACGAAGGCTCTAGGATTCTCAGTACCATCTGTGCCCGATACTGGAACTTGAGTCAGGGTTGACTCCATCATGACAAGATCCTCTGGGATAGGAACTCCATCTTCATCTTCTTGACTTGGACCTTCTTCTCCAGTGATGACTTCCATGATCTGTCTCCCTTGATCTTCTTGATTCGCTTCAGGTTGAGCCTCTTCAGGATGGACTTCTCCATCTTTAGGTAAGTCAGCTTGAGGTGGTAACTCAGTTTCAGCTTGGCCTCTAAACTGAGTTTCATCTTGAACGCCTGATTATACCCCTTGATTGATACCTGCAGTAATAGTTAGTGAATCTATGGCCTCATAAGGGTTAGTTGCATCATCGGTCTGGTCCTTTGGAGCACTTGGTTTATCATTCATAGATCTAGCCTGAGAAATTGTACTGGATATTTACTTTTTAGAACTCAGTTTCTCACAGGCATCCTTGATCTCATAATCACCAAGCTCCAGGTCCTTCAAGGTCCTGCACACTAAAATAGACTCATCAAAAACAACAGAGCATGTTACTTCTACAAGTCCAGTGGTCGTGTGATAAGCTCATTATTTCACTCACTTATCTATATTATTTTTATACTA
>JAPKLW010000003.1:467141-535184 GCA_026898455.1 Plectranthus barbatus
GGAATCTGTACTTCTCTTATTTGACTTCAAAAGCTTTTCAATTTCCTGTTTAATTTTCATTAGCAAGTTTTACGATTTTCAAAACACCAAAACTTTTTATCTGATTTTCCTAACCAGTATTTTAAGAACGCCTGATTTAGTATTTAGGATTTTTCGTTGCTTCATTCCCCTGGATCGATAACCTTAGGGTTTACAAATTTATTTGCCACTATTTCTATAATTAATCTGTAGAAATTACAGTGATCATCGTGTTAAGTACTTTATATCCCTTGTATGAAGGATGTCCATAACCAAGAAACACACCTTCAGCCGCTTTTGGACTAAAAGTATTTAACTTCAACTTTCGTTATTGTTAATGTAACATGGAGAACTGAAATCACGTAGATGAGCTATAGAAGGCTTACGACAATTGTAGACCTCGTACGGGGTTTAGTGATGGCGATTGTTGATAGGACTTTTATTCTGTGTGCAGAACGCCGTCATCAAGGCTTCTCCCCAATAGCATTCCTTTAAGTCAGCTTCAACAAGCATGGTCCTCATTGCCTCCTTGAGTGTTCTATTACTTCGCTCGGCAAGACCATTCTGTTGGGGCGTTCTTGGAGCTGACTTCTCGTGAGCAATGCCACCATCTGCACATAAATCCATCAACAGACCATTGCAAAACTCAGTCCCGTTATCTAATCTGATTCTCTTCACGGTGACTCCTTTGTTGTTTTGCACTTGTAGGATGAGCTCCGGAAGCTGAAGCTTAACTTCATTCTTGGTCTCCAGTAGCCTCAACCATGTATATCTCAAGTAGTCATCTACCACAACGAGAGTGAATCTCTTCCCTCCAATGGTGGGTGGCTTGACCGGTCGAAATAGATCTATGTGAAGTAGTTCCAGGATCCTATACGGATAAGTTCTCCTCTTTTAAGAAGTATGAGTAGGGAACCTCCAATTTCTGGAATCCGGGAAGGAAACTGGCTTCTTGCGAAGGTCGATCCTAGCTGCTGAAGTGGGTTTCCTCACATTAGGAATAGTTTGCTTCACCCATTTCTTAGACATACCGGGCTTCATTTCAGGTTTATTTGGTTTAAAAACCAAATTAAATTTAAGCTTAGGGTTGAAACTCAGTTTGGAAACTAACTTCTTCCCTTTGCCCTAATTTACCACTAAGGAGTCCTTGTCAGTACTGACTACTCCTTTGCCTAAAAACTTAACCTCTAAACTAGAATCTTTTTTTAAATGATGATTCGAAACATTTCCAGTATCAGAGGTTGATGCATGATTGCGCAAAATATTTTCAGAAAATCCTAGCCCTAACCTATTAGATGGATCTCATTGTAAGCTTAGGGCTACTGAAACTTTGCTAGTGCTTGAATAAAGTGAGCAAATAAGTTTTTGATCACTAGCGATTTTTAGTTTTTGATATTCACATTCTTCATAAATAGTTTTAAAATTTTCAAGTAAGGTTGAATGCTCCTCTCTAAACTTGGCGAGCTCATCACTTACTAACTTCGATCCTTGGATCTCTTCAATCAGTTTTGAAACTTGAACTTTCAGTGAGGCATTCTCGCAAGCTAAAACAATTTTCAATTCATAAAATTTTGAAAACTCTTTGTTCAAAACTTCGAGGGTTATATCCTCTTAATCCGAGCAATAAGATTCAGAGTCCACCTCTATGAATGCTATAGGAATATAAACTGAGTTTGAAATATTTACCAAGTTCTGCGACTCAGCTTTGGTTCTTTCTTATTCAGAGTCAGATGCTTCTTCTTCTTCTCCATGCTTGGCCATCAGTGTCAAGAAGGCTTCTTGCACAACCTCATCATCTAAAGTATAGTAGCCATCATCATTATCTGAGATGTCTGGCACCTCTGTCCTGGATATCGTGGCCTTTGCGATAGCTTTAGAAGCTTTCTTCTCGAATACCCTCTTCAAGCGCTCTCTTTCCTCCTTAGATACAAATGGTCAGTCGTACTTGAGGTGATTGGGGAATTTGCACTCGAAACATGCCTTGGGAGTTCTCTCGCTGATTTTTTTGTTCACTAGATTATGAACCTTCATTCTTGGCTTTGGCTTTTTGAAAAGCTTGGTCAGCTTGCTCATTTGTTCCTCAAGCTCAGCTACTTGGGAGTTCTCTTCCTCCTTCTTCTTGTAGGAAGGTGTTGTTGTTGGTGCTGACTTGGTTCCGGAGCTTTGACCTGCTGCTTTGTCAGCTTGATAAGGTTTTTGCGGCCTTGTTTTAAAATCTCTCTTTACGAAGAAAGCAGTGTCTTCTTCGGGTTGTGTGTTGACACTCCATACAACTTCGTTCTAATTCGCCATTTAGATATCCCACTCGTGGGCTTGACGCTGGGCGAACACGTCCTTCATGGTCATCTTGGAGAGTTCTTTCTCCTTCAAGCTTGTGACCTTGACGAACCAGTCCACCTTGGGCATTTTTGAGAAGATCTTCGCATTAACATCTGCAATGTTATACTCTCTCCCCAAGTTCTTTAGTTCACAAATAATGGCATTAAACCTTGCTTCCATAGATTTAATGTTTTCACCCGAAAGCATTTGGAATGACTAATACTTATCTACATGATTTCGAAGCATATTCCACCTCATTTTATCGGTCTTTTGGCAGGGACTGCCAAGGAAATCCCACATCTGCTTGGTATTGTCGTAGGCGAGAGCTTCGACAACTAGCGACTCTGGTAGGGAGTGCAAGATAAGCTCCATAGCCACTGAATCCTGCTAAAATCGGATTCTATCCTCATTTGTCCATTCATCGTGGGGTTTGTCCACTATCTCTAGGCCTCCTGCTCCTCCGAGTTAAGTATTTACTTTAGTGATCTTTATAGGTCCGGTGGATAGAACCTCAACCATCTCTGGAAGGACATTCTTCAACATAATCAGCGAGCTCTACTTCCATATGTGAAAGTTTTCTGGTGTGTACTTGGGAAGCTTTGTAATGTGTGCCATCTCTGAACAACTAAGCTTGAACACACAAAAAATGCAAGGAAAGGAAAAATAGATCTATCTGGTCCTAAGCGACTCAACACATCCTTGGTCAATAAGAATCTTGGCACGTGATACCAGTTGTTGGTCCCGAGATTGGAGTACGTAATATGCAGCGGAAAATAAGTTTGAGTTGCACTTATTCTCCAGAACTGACTGGAACTCAGTTTAGGGTTTCTAAAGGTTAATCTTCGGTCGAATAGATCTTAAGTAAGTTTCGCCAAATATACGCTTCAATACTTGGACAAGTATTAAAGGTTTAAAAACAAGTTTAAAGAAGCTAAGTATGTGAAAATTTAAATGAAAGTAGTAAAGAACACAAGATATATTATAGTGCTTTGGAATCAAAGTCCTATTTCCACTCTTCAGACACTTGGTCTGGAAATTCACTTAGTATAAATACAAGCCTCCTTACGATCTATGCACAGCCCGTCGGCGCTCTGTCCTTCGGTCTGTTATGGTCACTCGCCTAGGAACTCCTTGTACGACTCAATCTTCAAGTTTAGGTGAGGACGTACCCCGCAGTCTTCTCCTTGGTGGTTGGATGTTTGCTATTTTTCCCAGAACTTAGTTGGTTGACATACGCCCATGATAATCAGGTCCTAGAGAAGGAACTGACTGCTATGAATATAAGTTTGGAAAGTTATATTCATCAAGATGATAGCATAAGCTTTAATCTTAAACTCGTGCTTCGAACTTTTTAGCATGGAGAGACAACTTGAGTCAGCAACTCAAGTCTCTTGTTCGCAAACATAGATAGGTCATAGAACCTTTCAGATGAATGTTTTACAGAGCTTTGGCTTGAGGTTGGTTGTTGTCTATAAGTCGGTTAGTCAATAATCAGTAACCTCTTTCTGTCCAAGTTGATTCCTATTTATAGGAGAACACTTGGGTGTTTGAAATTCTTCCCGTTAGACACATTGAACTAGTCGTTAGAGACATGGAGAATGTCATCTAATCATAGCCCATAGATTAGGTCTGATCTGCTGTGGCAGTGTACTTCTCATTAACTTTGTGTCACGCAAAGTTTCAGTCCGAGGTATCCAAGTATGAGCATCCTCGTATTGACTTTTACTTAGCAAGCATTTCGTGAAGTCTGACTAAGCTCAGTACTTTTTGTTTCTCGTGCTTAGTGATCAAAGGCTTCTATACTGACTTCCCATTATCAGTATAGCCAGCCCTCATACTGACTTCCCTAGTCAATATGGCAATCCTCATATTGACTTCCCATAGTCATCATAGCGAGCCTCATATTGACTTCTCATAAGTCAGTATGGTAGGCCTCTTACTGATTTCTCATAAGTGAATGTGGTAGCCACTGTACTGAGTACCTAAACTCGTTATAGCCTTGGCCATACTTGGTGATACCAAGTTTCTTGCACGAACATTTCTTCAATTCTCAAGCATTTCCTATGCTCGGTCTTCAGTTCCTAAGTTCTATTACAACTCGATTGATCCTATACAAGCATTACATTTTAGAACTCTAAGGACTTAAAAATGACTAAGATGGCTTTCACAACCTTTGACCCACCAAAACATATGATATAGGAAGGAAGTTTCTGACAAAGTTCCTAACATTCTTATAATTTTTGGTCATTATATCTTTAAGAACCTGTATTATAGGGTAATTTCGCCATTTGTCTTATACTTAAAATACCGTCTTTCATTATAGTACCCAAAAACTTTCATTATAGTGCATTAAAATTTAGTCTTTTTATTCCTTTTCATTCTTTCGAAATTATCTTACATTTTAGAGAGAAATACTAGCATTATAGTTAGGGCTGGCAATTTTCAATCCGATCCGATAACTTAACACGAATTCGCACAATAACAACGAATATGTATTGAGGCTCATTGGATACAAATTCTTATCGAATTTTCACGATAAGGACATGAAATGTTGAATCAAATTCGGATTGGATATGGATCGGATCGAATAATTTATTAAAAGGACCGGATTCGGATCGGATATTAGTATCCATTAATAAATTATTATATTTAATCAATTTATTTAAGTATAATAATTAGAGGTGGCCACAGGCCGGTTCAGGGCCGGTTCCGGTTTGAAACCGCTGGTTCGGTGGTTCCAGAAAGGTGGAACTGGTACCGGCCCTTGAAAAAATAGTTTTGGTTATAAACCAGAACCGCGGTTCCGGTTCTGAACCAGCGGTTCGACAAAGATATTTTTTTATTTTATTTTTTTATTCGGCGACACGTGGCGCTCTCTTATTCGTCGATTTTCAAATTTTTAAAAATTTTATCTCGCCGATTCAACGGTTCGGAACCGGAACCGCCATTTTGAAATCGGAATTGCCGGTTTGGAACCATTTTTTATTTTTTTGTTTAATTTTTGTCCAACGGTTCGGCGGTTCTGAACCGCTAGTTTCGGTTCCAGTTAGGGGGTGGAACCTGAATTGGCCCGTCCAGACAAGGTTTTGGTTTTCGAATCAAACCATTTGGGACGGTTCCGGTTCAGAACAATAAACTACCGGGCCGGTTCAGGGCTGGTTCGGGCGGTTCCGGTTCGAATTGGCCACCTCTAATAATAATTAATAAATTGATTTTATATCAATTTAGGTTCACAATTTTCTTCAAAACTCAAATATATTGGTTATATATTATCGTTATTCTTTCTTTTTGATTTTCCACCAAAATAGTATTTATTTATTTATTATATTTTTTAATATTTATTTTCTTCATAATAATAGAATTAATAAATTTATTTATTTATTTATTTTTGTTCTAAACTTTAAATTTTTAATGAAACTGTATCAACAAATGAACTAGTTGGTAGGATTTTGAACTTGCAAGGTTATCTTGATCGATGAAAGGTAATTATTATAAATTATCTTATTATTATTATAAATTTTAAAGTTCAAATTAATATTTTTCTTTTTCAAATTTGTAGGTGGAGTGTTGACAACTAATGTGAAAAATTGTTGGGTATTTCGAAAGCAAAAGCTTTGTCATCTAGTATTTGAATTTAAGATTTATCTATGTTGATTTATTATATATTTTGGGATGTTTGATTGAGAATCTTAATTTCGAACGAAGTTGAACTTTTTTTATTTATCTACCACAATACTATAACAACCAAATATGAATATTTTATATTACTTCATTGCAATTTTATTAAACTGTTGTTGTATTTATCGAAACAAATTCTTATTTTATCAACCGGATTGGATTCTTATCGAATCGGATACATGTTGGTCCCCGATCAGAGTATTTATAGTTGCAGCGGAATATGAAATAGGTCTTGCACTTATCTTGCTAAGGTCACGACTTAGCAAATGTTTATGAAATGTGTTTAAGCTCGAATAATACTTAGATTCACTTCAAGTTATACAACAACACTTGATGTGTTGTGTTTCAAAATAAGCAATAAGTAATAAAACAGTAAAAGGACACCAAATTTTAGTGGTTTGAACAACTGTTCTATGTCCATTCTTCAGTCCTCTTGATTGGAAATCCACTAAGATCGATTACAAGGGTCAGGCTTGATCTCTAACTGGGAATAGCTCCTCCATCTGAACACCGCGTACCTTCAAGCACCTCGATCATCAATCTTCTACTCAACACTTCTTAGAGTGAGGGCACACCTCCCTTCTCCTTGGAAGTTAGACTGAAAGTTTTATAGTTCTTCTCAGAACCTTCCTTCTTTTGCGGCAGTAACCCGTAATAATCACTCTTGCAGATCAAGGTGATTCCTATATTCTTTCTAGGATAGAAAGAATCCCAGAGATAACCTAAAAAGCAAGCTTTAGAGGTCTCGAGATAAACTTATAAGCTTTTTACAAAGCCACGATCAATGTATGATCGGATTTTGAATTCGGTAGTGAGTAGGAAAGATCTCTCATAAGCTTATGGATATTTGAATTAGCTAAACTGCTTGTGCTTCTGCGAAATCTCCTATTTATAGACGAAGATTCAAACATCCCATTTGAATCTTGTCCATTAGACACTGAATGTTTGCTCGCCAATCTCCGTTCTTCCTTTTTTCTGAGAAGTGCAGAGACTCTTCAGATCTCCTCGTCTAATTGGCTCTTTCCTTAGTTAGCCGACTCTGTCAAAACGAGTCTTTGAGTTTAATTCTAGAAATCTTCTTTTTATCCGTTGATAATCCTTCCTTCTGATTCCTTTAAACTCTCAAAATAAAGATCCTTCCTTTTTGTGGCTTTATTTCAATTTTTGATTGCTATTGGGCGTTTGTTGGGTAGTTGTTCGTCTGCTGACATCTCAGCAATTCTTCTAAGATTTAGCAATCCGCTTGCTTCAATCCTTCAACAATCTTGATGTGTTCGCTTGATGTGTTCGCTGAGCGCTTCCAGCGATCTTCGTAGGTTTGCTAGCCGTTTGATACTCCATTGTTTGCTTGCTGCCTTAGCAATCTTTATGTTTGCTGACTCCTTCGACATTCTCTTCCTTCATAGCTTGATTTTTCTAGCATTTTTTTCGAACTTTGTTGACTCCTTCAGCAAACTTCAGCGATTTCTCCTAGCTCTATTTCAACTCGAATATGCTTATTCTATACAGGACTTTTACGATTTCCACATGATTCTAAGTTGCTAGAAACTAGATATGCTAGCTTTGATGCACCAAAACTATAACAATTACAAATACGAGCAAAGGGTACAATATTTCAAACAACACATATTGGATCATTCAGCTCGGATTTTTATTGGATCATTAACGGATATGGATCGGATTTGTGCAGAGACAGATTTGAGCTTAATGGATCGAATACATATACGGATACAGATTTAGATTTTTCTTAACAGATCGGATACGGATTTGGCCTTAACGGATCCAATCGATAACGTATCGAAACGATAACAATCCGATCCGCGCGAATTGTTACCCCTAATTATAGTGCATTAACATATTCATTATAAGACAATATTTAACTATTTTATTTGTTTTCGATTTTTCAAAGTTATCTTGCATTTTAACGAGAAATACATGCATTATTGTACATCAACATTATTCATGATATGTCAATACATAGTAATTTATTCGCTTTAATTTTTTCAAAACTATCTTGCAAATTACAGTTGAATATATGATATTACATCAATCTATTCATTATATATTATATTTTTATTAATTTTACAAGAAGTACTTCATTGTTATTTGATTTGTGCATAAGATTAATAATTTTCATTAATTACATAGTTTACTCCCACTAAATATGTGCAATAGAGATTTAGTTTAAAAATATTAAATCACATTATTTTGGAACATTAAAAAATAATTTTAATTGAGAGAATTATGAATATTTATAATTTTAGGAGAGAGGAAAATAAAACTATAAGTAATAAATATTGGATATTCAAATCACAATTGATATGAAAAATATCTTAATTAAGATAGAAAATTATAAATAAGGAAAATTCTCTAATCTTCAAGATTGAAATATATCTATTATTATTTTTCTCAAAGATTCTTGTCATATATAAATTTGAATGAAAACATCTTATTCGTGCATCAAACTATTTAAAATCAAAGTTGTAATGAATATTCGAATGTTTATCGTTTGGACTTCATTTTTAAGCCGTATCGATATTCCGTGGACCGAATTATTTTGACTTCGACATGAATTATATACCTAGCAAACATTCATTATATACCTAACAAACATGCATTATGTAATATAATAATATATATTTATATAATATAATCAAAAAATACTTAATTAAAAACAAGTAATGTATGATCAACTTCTATAACAACTATAATATCTTCTACAGTATGCACATATAATAAATTATAATTTTTTTGTTGATCTCACAGGAAAAATATATTACATTTCATCTGTTGTATTCATTTTATAGTGTAATTGTATGCATTATATTGTATAGTCTCATTCATTATATATATAATCACTAATTTTTTTTTTTAATAAAAAAAATTTTAAATCAAAACATATGCAATATGGATTTTTTTTAAAGATAGTTAAATTACATTTAATTTGATATATTATGCATGAAAAAATAATTTAAATCAAATGAGTTATGATCATTTTAAGATTTTGGATGACTTTACAGGAGAGAGTATAAATATTACAAAATTACCGTTCGATGCATATTTTACTACACTATAATGCACATAAAATTTATTATGCCTTGAGCGTTGGATCACTGATTTGAAAGACCGAATTTTTTATTTTTTTTATAGTAACAAACATTCTTATGGAATCACTTTTCTTTAACATATATATGCTTACATACATAAATTGAGAGGAAATAATTTAAATTATACTAAATTTAACATGTAAACGAATTGACAAGTCAATCACAACGATGTCCAATTTTAACTCTTTTTTATAGAGTCAAACTTACAAATATGATAAAAACTTAATCGAGCCTAAATTATTTTTAACAATTTTATTATATTATTTTTTAAAAAATAAATTATATTATTCTTAAAAAGTTATATTTACTTAAATTAGCTCTTTTCTTATAAGTAATAGTTTATTAAAAAATTATTATTAATTAATTATAAATCACAAGTTTTATATAGATAAATAAATTTACAAGTTTCAAGATAATTTACTTAAATTTGATTAGTTGGATCTTTAACAATTAATAAATAAGTCAACTTATTTACAGTTATAATTAACCGGAATTTAATAAGGCTAGTGAATCATCTAAACCACAAATTCTAAAATAAAATAAAATATATTTGATGGCGATCTAGTTCGATTCTTGAAACTTCTCTAGTGAGATGGGCGTGAATTCAACAAATGTTGATGTATCGTCTTTTTCAATGAAATTATATATGGAGTTTTCTATCCACATATTGGCCCCTCTATTTTTATCAATTGATGTAAACGTACACGTCCAGGAAAGTAGACTCCAGAGTGAGTGCGACTTCTTGAAAACGCCTATTAATAATAATAATAAAAATAATAATAATCATAATAATAATTTAACCATTAGTTCTTTCCATCTTTTAGAACTTGTCATACAATTTATTCTTTGTCCCAATATTCACCATAAATAATATGATTTTCATCGATATTACTCATTAAATTTAAACAAATCTTTGTTTTAATTCATATCCGATTCTATCTAAGGCATGGATTTAATATTAATGAATCCTTGCACATAGTCTCATAAATGGCTTAGACATCACACAGGGTTTTAATTTATTTCTTGTCTGAACTAAGAACAATATTTATCAGACTATTCTCCATCTGGCAAGACCCACCGGTCAGTCGTCGTAAGACCCATTAGGGCAGTTGGTGGGATAGTAGTCTGTGTTTTACTGGTCTTAAAGTAAGCTGTCGGATCTCAAATTCAGTCGTCGTAAGACCCATTGTGATCCCTAGCTTCTTTGGTATCAGAGCCATGCTGACAGATATGATGACGAAATAAATTAAAACATTATTTGTTTTAAATTATTGAATAATATAGATGAAAATCATATTATTTATGGTGAATATTGGGACAAAGAATTAAATTGTATGATAAGTTCTAAAAGATGGAAGTAATTAATGGTTGAAAAAGAAAGAAAATTATTTTTTCATGTTTTAAGAATTAATATTGCTCATGTTATAAAAGGTAGATTTTTACCTTCAAATAATTTGGGAAGGAAAATACTATTCAACACAATACTATTCATAAGAGTAAAAATGTTGTTTATAACAAAAAAATTGGAAAATAAATTGATAATGTTAAAAAATATTATAAGGAAAAAGAACACTATTAAAAATAGTATGTATGAAGAATATGATATTCCAAGAAATTTAAAAGAATTAAGTAGATGGACAATTCCAAAAATAGATCCAAGATTAATCTATAAATTAGGAACTTTCGAAAAAATAGGATTGATTCAAGTAGTAAAAATTACTGAAGAATCATTACCTTTAGATAAAGATCAAATGATTATTAGATTACTTAATTAAAAAGACATAGATCCAAATACAAATACAAATAGGTTTAGTACAAATTGCTTTTAAACCTTTTACCTTAGAAGATCTTCAAGAAAGCTTTATAGATGCTTTGTGAGATGGAAGAAATTTGGATTATAGAAAGTCCCTAATAGGAGTCATAAGGGCGAGTCTGGCTAAAGGACCAGCATATTTTGATGTATATCCAAAATTACAGTTGTCATTAACTGATAAAAATATATTAGATGCTTTAACATTATATGTTAAGACTAATGGTTAAAATTATAAACTAAATACAGAAGTTATTTGCGTTTGTTGCAGGATTTATTATAAACCTTTACTTATACTAAACCCAAATTGTAAAAGGGTTGATAAGAAGATTAATGAGACTATTCTTATAGAAACCAATCTTAGAATGGCTAAATTACTACTAGAATACCAATAAAATGGGAAGAAATAAAACTTCCTGGCGACTAGTTGATAGAAAATGTATTGCCCCCTCAACCAATTGAACAGTCTAATCTAATAGATGTTTATCAAGAACCAGATGGTTCAGTAAGATTAAAATTTGAAAATCAAAGAAAATTAGGCAGTTCTAGTACGAGATCTTATATCTCTCCCTTAGATTATTAGGTGGAAATACCTCCAACTATCCCTTTTAGGGCAAGCACTTCTTGTTTTAGAGAAGGAGATTCAGAAATTTCTTAGGTCGAGGAACATGAGAGGTTAATAATGAATAGAAGAAATATAATTAGACCTGTTAATACTGTAACTCGCAATATGAGTGAAGCGAAAATTACACCGTCTGAAATGTCTTTTAATTTTTAATGAATAAAATTAAAGTAGATTTCAATCCTGGATCTAAAGCTAGAAGCATAATTAGTAAAGAATTTATGGATTTAAAATGGAATGAATTCAGTAAATGTTTTAATGATAATTTTTCAAATCAAGAAAAAATGACTTTTAAAAAGGAATGTTATAGTTACTGTGAAGAACAAAAAAAATTATATTTATATTTTTGAAAGAAATTATAATTTATCATATGGAAATTTTTTTTTACAGGGAATACCCTCCACAATAACTTTTTATCATGAAGAAAGATGAAAGAGAAATAATTTTTCTCCCTTTTGCCAAATTAATTGAAGATAATACTCTAAGGGTTATTTGTAAAAGTATATCATTATAAACATCAAAATTATACAAAATATTTTTAAATGTTATAGGAGAGCAATTAGAAACATTAAACAATAAGGTTAATGACGTATTAAAAAAATTTAACTCTTAATTATTTGAAATAACCATTTTAGTAAAATACATATCAATTTTAGCCACTTTTATCAAGTCATTAAAATTTTAGCCAAAAGTACAAATTTTAGCATTGGAATTAGTTTAAAAATCATTTGATTGCAAATATTTAATGTCTAATCTATTAGTTAAAATCGGTTTATAACTAATTTTATAGATAAATGAGCCAAAATGGATTGTTTTCCCACTAAAATAAATTATTAGGGCAGCACTCGTTTTTTTTTTATTTGGTGGAAAAAAATTGAAGTCTCACTCGATTTTATTCTTTTTCTAAATGAATGTTGTGAGAGAGAGTGGGCCCACTAGGTGCGACCGAGTGGATCGGGTGCAATTCGGTGACACTCATTGATTTTTTTATTATTATTTATTGTGTGGCCCATTGAGTGTGAACCGGGTGCCACCGAGTGAGACCGGTGGTGACTCGGTCGCACTCATTCATTTATTTTTTTTTAACTTGTTGTAATTATGTGGGGCCCACTGAGTGAGACCCGAGTGCCACCGAGTGGGATCGGTGGCGACCTGGTGTCACTCATTTTTTTTTTAATTTTGACCGAGTCGCACTCGGTCTCACTCGGAGTTGCAACCGTGTTGGCCACTGACTCGGTGTGACGCATTGTCAGTGAGTCTCATTCGTGGTCGCACTCGCGGTCTCACTTGAATTTTTTTTAACTGAAAAAACATTTATCAAAATTTTAAATGGGATCCCACTCGGTCCCTCCGACATATTTACTTATATATATTTTTTTAATACTTTTGTCACATCTCAAATTCAAAAAAATATGAAAAATTATGACACAAATTTGCAAAATATACTTTTGGCTGTATTCGAAACATATACATAAAATTAGCTAAAATCGATATGTGTTATAACCAAATTGGCTATTTCAAAAATTTTCTCAAAAATTAATAAAGCTAATTATAGAGAACCTGATAAAAAGGAAGAAGAAAAGGATAAAACTAGGTTGCTAATATTCATCCTCCCGCCTCCAATTATAAAGAATTTTAAATTAAGGTCTTATATATAAAGAACTTGAAAATTTTATTGAAGAAAAATTTAGCAAACTTAGTATAAGAACTCTTAATGAAGAGTTTTTTTTGAAGAGTTAAACATTGATTTCGTAGAAAATTCTGATTATGAATAAGTTCTTAGTAATCACTTAGAACAAAATTCAGTATTTGATTTAATGGCCAACTCCTATAAATATGATTAATGAAGAAAATGATAATATATTTTATACTCCTGTCCCAAAACATTAGTCTTGTTTTTCTTTTTCTGTCCCAAACAATTGTCCTCTTTCCTAAAATGGAAAATTAATACACACTCACTAATAAAATAATAATTTCATATATCTCTACTCGCATTGGTATCTGTGCCAGAATGAAACAAGACTAATGTTTAGGGACGGAGGGAGTAATAGTTATAGCGGTAATAAAATATATGAATGGAACATAGACACTCTAGCTCAAGCTCAAATTACTAATGTAGCTCATAGAATGGTTATATATTCTACAATGTGTATATAGAATGGCAATATTGATAAGTTTTTTATTTAATAAAGATTCTATTTCTTTTTTAAATTATTCTAAATATTCAGAATTCATTTGACAATGTCTAGGCTTTGTAGGAATATTTTCTTCATTAAATCCTTCCTCATATGGAAGAGAAACTATGTGTTTCTTACTATCCCAAAAGGCATTAGGATGTTCATTACAAATCTCTAAAGAGAAATTAGTTTCTATTAGTTTAATCTTATCATGTAATCTAGGATTTTTGAGCTGATCGTTAATAGTTATCATACTAATTTCTTGTTTCAAGAAATTCAACTGATTTTGTTTATGAATAAATATTATTGAGAATCCTAGTAAAGGGTTCAGTGTTAAATTTTAAGATAATATTATTACCATTATAAGTTCTTATAATACCTTCACCATCTCTCTTTTTAATAGGATAAATTTTATTTAAAAAAAGTTGTTCCAAGTTTAACTTGGTTAGAAATGTTTTTTGTAATTTATCTTGAGTTTTCCATTGCCAACATGCCATACCTTGTGAGTATTAATCCTTCTTTTATAACATTCAAATTTGCACCACTATCAATCAAAGCAGTAAAATCTTTCATATAATAATAGTAATCATCTATTAAGAGAATAATTTTTGTAAACCATTTTTGCAATTTCACAATTTTCAGAATAGCTAGAAATTCGTCTCCTGATTGGGGAGTTTCTTCACTACTACTCATATCAATTTCTAAATTAGTAGCTCTTTTTTCATGAATATTATTTAATTTTTTCAAATTTCTAATTTCGACATTATCAACTTCTTGTTGGAGATCATTTAGAGTAATGTAAGTACTAATTTATTTCTATCACCCATAAGTCTTTCAATTTCAACCATATTAGAAGGGCATTTAGGGTTGACTACATCATCTTCTTCTTCTATTTTAGAAGTAGAGACTCCAAAATTGTCAATATCAAGTTCATTTATTATATTTATCTTAATTTAGGATTTTTAATTAATTTTAAGACTTCAATAATATAATTAGAATCTAAGACATTGATTGTCTGTACCTCAAACTGAGAAAGAATGTAATATCCCGAATTTAATTAAGCTAACTAATGCTTAATTAAATTAAATAAAGAAATATTTATTTTGCAAATGAATTATTTATTTATTTTTGAGATGAAATTAAACACCCGATGAGATACGAGGGTAAAAATATAGATTATATTATATCAATGGGTTCGTTTCGAGAAAACATAAGTAACCGTGAAGTCACAATTTTCAAAAGAAAGACGAGTGCAGCGATTTATTATTAAAGGATAATAATATCGCATTTAAATGCATAACTTGCACTCGGGAGGTCCATTTCTTAAACCGAGCTAGGGAATGATTGGATTTAAAATATGGAAGAATACGAAACGATTGGTATAATTTTATGAGACCCGAGTGGTGTTTAATTAATTATTAAATTTTGAAAAATTGGATGATATTTATATCTCTAAAAATTGAGAAAATTATATGAACGAGACGGGCTCATTAAATGGAACATTTTTATGTAATTCATTATTTATTTAAAATCCGAGAAATTAAGTTAACGGAGGAATTTATACCCGAGTTGAGGAGGTGGGGAAGATTTCTTCGCATAGAAGAAATTCCCACGTAGCAGCTACGTTTCAATTTAGTTTTTGTGGATGAATGTTGATATTTGGGGCGGTGACTTTGATTGAATTGTGTGAGGCGGTGAAAATGGATAACATCATTTACCAAATGAGAAAAACCATTTCCTAAGTTTGATTTCATTTCCAATTCTTTTCACCCCCCTCCCACCGTACGCCTCGCACACACTGCCTATTTTCCTTGAAGATTTGTGATTAACACCGTTCACCTCCGTTCAAACCACCACCAACACCGGATAGCTCATTCCTCAAGGATTCTAAGGAGCACTAATACGACTCGTGTCGTCGAGTATTGAGGAAAACACAAGCTCGTAAAGGTAAGCCTGTCGATCGAAATGCAGGCATCGATCGAAATGAGAGCATTTCGATTGATACCGAGGCAAAAAAAATGAAGAGAAATTTGTTTAATTTGTCCAATCTTGATCCGATTCAAACCATTTTCTATTTATAAGTTTAATATATCATTAGAGATGCATGTTATAAGCATGAATGGATGTTGGTTTATGAATTTAGGTGTTGGGAAATTATTATTCGATTAAAAGTTGAGTTCGAGCATGACTAAGTGATTGAAATTGCGAATATGAGTTGTTTGGATTTACTAGTTAATCATGGTGGATTAACCATATCAATTGGGTTTGAAGGTTTGATATGTGAGCTGACTGTAAGTCGAATTATTAGAAAGTGCCAGTCTTAGGTCCTGATTTTGTCTAGTGCTATCAGCTAGGACTGATAAAAATACTTAGACTATCAATCATAGTTAAATGTATGTGTGTGATTGTTGTTTGAAGGAAATTAAAGGATAAAATTGGTACAGCTCAACTGCACGAATAACAAAAGCATCTTTTGTGTGTACATAACACAGGTGAGAATTATTTCAGTAAAAAGTAAATTGCTTTCCGAGCTTATTGCTCAGTTTCTAAAAATGGGTGTGAAAAGTTATGTTTTAAATTGAGTGCTATGCATAAACTGTTTTGTGTTCTCATATTTGTACCTCTGTCGGTTGACGCTGACAGAGAGATTATTTAATGAGATTGATCCAGGGATTTTCTGTGCTAATCTCATTAAAAGAAATATAGACGTCTTATTCAGAGCGCTTGACGGTGCGAATATGTAGTTCAGCGGACGTGCTGATACCTAAGGGTAAAGATAAAGATGGATTATAAAATTGATCGGGTCTCAAGGGATTATACTAAGACTTGTGCACAAATTGATGATAGTGGGTTGAGTGGTTTGTCCATTCCCAGCTATTCATCGTAACGTGGAAGTGGGTCAATTTCCCGTTACACCATGATAAACAGATATGTTAACATGGTAGATAGCTGATCAGCGAAATAAAATGATTTAGATAACACGAATCTTTTCAACAAAATCTCGTATGTATCTGCGTGAGTTGCATAGCATTCATATATAAAATGTATATTTTTCGGGCATATTTCAACTGGGTACATTAGTACTCAGCCCCTCGTATTGTTTCTAAAATATGCAGGTTAAGCAGCAAGGATGGAGGAGCAGCAGTGTAAAGACGATGCAGGAGTTTGTAAAGCTTTTGAAAGATCCTGAGATATGCATCTTCACATGCATATCTCCACTACGCTACACACACTGCTGCACCACTCTCTGAACTGTTTTCCTTCCCGTGTATTTGAATGTTCTGGAGAATCAAAAGTTTAACTCTTTATATTGATGTTTTACAAATGATGTTCTTATCTTTTAGTAAATGAATGTTTATCAAATCTCTTGCTCAATTCCGTTGAATTCAATATTATAAAATATTTGAAAATCGTTGACCACGACTGTAGCGTGTCCCATAATTAGGAAGGTCAAATGGGGGCGTTACAAAGAATTCTATATAATTCCTTTCCATTGTTCTTTTTAGAACATTTTTGTCCATAAGTACATGGTTCGCATTCAGAATTATAACTATTATTACTTTCAGTGATACTTTCCTATTTTAAAGCATTTATTATCTTCTTCATAAGAATAAAAAGATTCATAAGAATCATCAGATTCTATATCACTATGAGAATTTCTAATAATTTTAAGAACTTTTTATTTCATTTCTTCAGTCATATCAAGGCTATTTCATTTCTTTTTTAACCAGCAATTTCTTGCTTCATGGCCAAATTTTCCACAATTTTTACGAACTTTAAATTTGTTTTTTCTACATTCTTTTTCTTATAAATAAAATCTTCTCTCCTTTTTTTTCTTTTTCTCCAAAAATTTGGGAGTTCTTTTATACTTATATTTAGACTTATAGGTCTTATCTCTTCTTTTTTGAATAATTAAAATTTTCATGCCAAATTCGCTACGAAATTCTCCTAATTATTTTCTTTTATCAAAATTGTGTCTCTTTATTTGTTGACTAAGCTTTATTTCATTACTAAGCAATAATCCTTCTTGAATACAAGTAGTTATTAAATCTCCATAACTATAACTATCATAAGGAATTGAATGATAACCTCTTCTTAAAACTTTTCTAATTCTTTCTGCAAATAAGCTGGGAAGACCATCAATAAATTTTGATTTCCAATGAGAACTATTACACTCTGGGAGCTCCATGACTCTAGTCAAGAATACATCTTTATACCATCTAAAATCTGTAAGTGTTTTGCACCCGATATTCTGTGAAAGATTTCTAGTATTATCATTATTTATTATCATTATTTTTTGAATATTTTCCTACAAATTGTTGCATTACAGTAAGGACCAAAGTATAAATGACATTACCAATATTTTGTCTTCCATCTTGTTTTACACTATTAAGAATATTCTCTTTATCATTTAGAGATAAATAATTATCCAACTAGCCTTTTAACTGTCATGTAAATCGTGCTATTATCATTGAAGCAGTAGTCTTATAAGTATTTGAGAATTAATAAAATGAAATGTTGGGTTTTGTTGATGTTACCTAATGAATGTAGTGAAATAGTCAATTAACGAATAAATACAAATTTATAAATAATATCATATGTAGAAATTTAACGTGAATTAAAAGAAATGACGTATTATTTCATTCATAGAACACAATAATATAATAGTCTATTACAAATATAAATCTAATCTATTTATATGTATGAAAGAATTTAAAGTAAACTGAATCACAAAATTCTTACGCCCAAGATATATCTATAGATGTTAAATAATTGTCAAATATTAATTATTCCTTACAATGCTCCTATTTAAATTAAATTGTCATCCAGATTTTTAGAGTTACTTTTTAATTTGTAGTCTCAATCTTTTCTGTGTATTGGGATTAAAGTCATTAACTTCCGCGCACCAATTTATAATCATGCAGAATAAATATTAAGAATTAATGTGATTTTAATTTAATAAAATCGACAACACTAAGAAAAGAAAAGAAGGATCCTTGAGATTTTGTCTTTTGATTTTTAACCTTTGCTCGAATCGTGATATCTGGTAAAGATTACTACTCCCTCCGTCCCATATGAATTATCCACTTTGCTTTTGGCACAATAACCAATGCGAGTAGAGATAGAGGAAATTAGTATTTTATTAGTGAGTGAGTATTATTTTTCCATTTTAAGTAAGTGGACAATTAAATGGGACGGACAAAAAAGGAAAGATGGACAATTGAAGTGGGACGGAAGGAGTATAAAATTGCACAGAAATCGAGAAAGCACTCGACCTTATTCTGTCTACTGGCACAATCCTTATCTTTGTTATTGGATCTGAGTTTTGCAACTTAAGATCTGATATGAGAGGATAAGGGTATTTCTATTAGGCATTCAATTCCTAATGGCTTTTTGAGTAATTTTTTTTGCTAGACCAGGGACTATATATAAATAAAAGAAATTTTAGTTAAATAGTTAATTAATTAATGTATAGTGGGGTTAACATTCGGTTATTCGGTTCGATTTTGCCCTGTAAAATAATCGAACCGAAATAATCGAATTTATATTTGAGGTAATCGAACCGAACCAAATTACTGAAATAACCGAACTAAAATTCTTATTCGGTTTTCAATTATTTTTTCGGTTAATTCCGTTATAACCGAATTTTAATATAAATTAATAAAATAAAAAATATAAAAATTATATATTAATATATATTAAAGTATACATTTATATTTTAATATAAATATATATTATATATTTATTAATAATATATATAAATTCGGTTATTCGGTTATTTCGGTCCAAAAAAAATAACCGAACCGAAAATTGAAAACTGAATTATTGAAAAAAAAAATAACCGAATCGAACCAAAAACCAAAATAACCGAACCAAAATAACCGAAATTTTTTTGGTTCGGTTCGATTTTCGATATTTTCAGTTTCTTGCTCACCCCTACTATGTGGCACGCTGTAGGTCGAGTGGGGTGGAACAAAGGAAGATTTAACATTATTAAAAAACTATATCCGAATAGAACAATAACCACATACATACAAGGAGAGAAATATATAAAATATTAGAAATAATATGATTGTTACGAGAAGACGATCCACCTACGAAAATAATAGGTTAACATCATAGTTCAAATATTAGAGTTAGGTTTCTCATATGATTATTACAAAGGGGTGAAAAAAATTACAGAAGTTCATTGCAGCGGAAAGTGTGTAGTGAAGATATGCATATGAAGATACATATCTTAGGATTATTTCTCTTTTTATTGACTTGCTTTGTACACCACCACGTTGTTATCTTTGCTTTAACTTACACATTCTAGAAATAATGCAAAGGGGCCGAGTATTATATACCCAGTGAACACGTTGCCTCAAAAGATATATGTATATGTATTCTATACCACACATAGGTAAACCATGGGGCTTTAATAAAAAAGTAATTCATGCTTGCCCAAATTATTTTCATCACATTGCATGCATGCAAATTCTCTAAAAAAATGTAATCAGTATCTATTTCACCATCGTGTGACTAGAAGATGACCTACTTAAAAGTTGTGATAATCAGTTTGGAATGGACAAACTATTAAACCAACTGCCATCAATAGTGTACTAATCTTAGAACACACTTCATAAAGACCCGATCCATTCACAAGGCAAATCAACACCCTCTTTATTGCTCCATATTGGTATCTATACTTCATTGAGTGATCCGTCAGAGTTCAGCTCATGATCGAGTAGGAATGCACCTCTACTCCCACAAGTTTGTGAAAGTTAGCATGAGGGTATACATCTCGGTTCCATTCTCATCCAATACTACTCTCTGGTGTAGTATGTCTGGCCAGTGGAATATATAAGAAATACATAAAAGCATTTTGACGTAGTTCATCAATTTCAAAACAAAATATTAATTTGCATACTTTCCAAAAAAAAAATAAAAAAAATAGAGCTCATAATTCAAACATTCTTTTGAATTTTTATATAGAAAGCCCACTTCGATAGCTTATAGATATCACAATAACAAGCAAGCAATTGTTTATGTAACGCCCCGTATTTTAATTTCCGAATTTATCGTTGTAATAAAATCGATTTCCGATCAATTATTCTATCGATGTGTAATCAACTTTATTATAAGAATGTACACGATCACATGCAATCCATGCAAAACCATGCAAAAGCATTCATTTTTGAGCTAACGTTCTACGAATATTTGAATGTCGAGATATTATCCGTTATATCCGAAAAGCTTTAATGATCGAACGACCGATAATGTCACATCGTATAACATATTTTCGTAGAATTTAATATTGATGACATTCGATTGACCGATGGGGTCACATCACGAAAAAGCAAGTCATGTAATTAATGCAATTACCTACCACATATTAATTTACCTATTTTTATTTATTTATTTAATTTATTTAAAATATCAAAACTTGGCCACCAAGCTTGTAGCATATAAGTGAGGAAATAGATCATTTTCCCCACCTTTTCTTTTCCTTCAAGTCGAGAGAGAAAGAGAGCAAGAGGGTGAGTTTTTCTTGAAGTTCTTCAAGACTTGGAGCTTCCATCCACCATTTCCAGCAAGATCGACGATACCAAAACTCGTCATTGTGATCTACGGTTGTGGGTGAGTGCTAGAAACCTTGTAAGGCTCTCAAAGTTTGAGTATATATATATATTGGAGACTCACCATCTTCTTCTCTTGTTTTTCCTCCATAAACCAAGGAGAGGGACCAAGTTGAGATGTTAGAAATACCATCAAGAAGCTAAGGAAGGAGATAAAATCAGAGGACTTCAAGGGTGAGTTCCTTTTGTGACCTAGAACTTCAATCTCTTGCTTGAGGAGTATAAGTTCTTCCATCTTTGAAATCAAGCATGAGATGTGCTAGATAAGCATGATTTGGAAAGATATACATGTATATATGTGACCATAGAATGATGATGAACCATTTAAGGGTCTGACCAAGAAGTAAAATGAGCTCATAGAACCCGTTTTTGCACACTTTGTGAATAATTATGAATGTTGCTAAAATCCCCTGCAATTTGACCGAAAAGTTTGATATTGGTAGATAGGGAAAAAGAACTTATATCAAGCTGATTTTCGTATATGTCACACTTTAAGATGTTAAGAGTATTTTCAAATTCGTTTCACTAAAAAATGTTAAGTGGTTTGAAAGATAAATGCCTTACAAAATCAAGTATCATTTTGTGGCAGTCTGCCTTGTTGATGTTGTGCAGAAAAATGTAATCATCTTTTACACTTGAAAATTTACATTCTTAAATTAGTCTCAATTAGGAGTATCTCTGTGAAAGTTCAGATCAAAATACCTTGTATTGAGGTCGTGGTGAATTTTTCAAATCAGACCCCTGTTTCTCAACACATTCAGACCCCCATAAATGATTAAACTCCCCCGACCTAACCGTAACACATTTTAGAGATCCGTCAATTGGAGAACGAACCTCAATGAGTATACTATGACAATATAGAGTATGATCATGATAGAATTAATGAACATTGTTATGGTTTTTGGTTGCTCTCTGCGCAAAGCTGAAAGTTAGCAAATTTTCTATGTACGAGGATTTATTTTTTTAGTATACATCTATGATCTAATGAGGCAACAAATGATCATTAAACATGTTATAACTGGTATGAGTGCCTATTAATCTTTTCTATACTTGAATTTAAGTGATTGAGCCGTATGAAATTGCATAATTACATGTTTGCAAACTTGATAAGAGCAATGAATATGAGCAAGTTTCATTTATATAAGCATGCTAATCAAATGAAATGAGTTAAATAGATTGTTGAGTTGATTATGATGTATGATTTGAATTGAACACCTAGTAATTAAATGTTAAAATCTAGGTGTTGTTCATTTGGGATAGAAGGCATCCACTAGTGGAACAAAGTGAGCTGAGCATTTATCGAATAAGGTGGGCACTATTTTCCAATAAAATGAAAACAAATAACGGTTTGATTTCGAGCTTCGAGCTCAAATGATGAAATGAAAAGCATGTTTTTATTTTAAAGCTTATGTCATTGCCTAAATGTTTTATGCTTATCTATCTGTCCTCTAAGTTGGAGGATCTCCACTTAGGGAAGAACATGTGACACACTTGTGTGCATGTTTAATTGTAATGATCGTGTCCTGGTAGTGAAAAAGATGCCAGTGATTAGTGCACTGTAATGCCGACACGTTAAGGTAGCGCCTTATCGTGAATGTGCATCGTGACCGGTGTAGGTGGCCACCTCTCGGATCACACTTGTTTGTAGATAGTATAACATGTGAATTGAAAATGATTGCGCAATCAGAAAGATAAATGGTTTTGGCACGATGGGAGAAATTTTCAAAAGTAAAACCCCATGCGTGGCGTAATATAAAGGCATGACATAAAACCAATTGTTATATTTTTGAGCATGTGTCCACTGGGTACCTTCATGTACTCAAACCTGTACATTATTTCTAAAATATGCAGATTGACGATGGTGACGACGGAGAACGAGTTTTCTTGGAAAGGACTCTCCTCTTTTGTAAAAGATAGAACTTAGAGAATGCATCTTCATATGTATTCTCCCTTTTTAAACTTTCCGCTGCTAGCAAAACTCTTATATTTTGCTTACTTTTTGATGAGAATCCGAATCTGAATCTTGTTGTCCGAAGAGCCTCGATCCCTCTTCGGAGAGGCACCTTTTAATTATCCTTGTGTTTGGATGTCTTATTCTGTTTATAATCATGCTATCCATTTTCCCAAACACACCTATCACGTATTTCTCCCCGATGTGCCTCATGAGATATCTTATATTTAAATCGGGGCGTGACAATTTATTTGAAAGCTGGATGTGCTACCCTGTGCATCCTTTGATCAGCAACATAGGAAGGTACAATAAGTTAGGTGGATCAACTAACTGTAAATTCATAGCATTGTAGTTTATGCTACACACGAACCTAAGGTTCGACAACTGATCAGCTCAATTGATTCACTGACACGAACATCTCAATTTAGTATGCAATATTTGTATATCGAAGTTTTCATGAAAATCAATCAACAACTTTCATCATAGTTAACTAGTAAACTATCTCACGGTTAACAAAAAATTAGGGCCAGAGTTTCATTTCCCATAAAATATGCATGCAACAATAAATCATATCACCACATAGAAAGCATATATCAATGTCGAAAAAGAAACGAATTGAGACAAAAGCTTGGAAACCCTAGAGAGAAAACGGTGGAAACACTATCTAGAGCTCGTCGATTGTGATCTTCAGCCACCTGCAGTGGCAACTGCAACTAGCTTACGGTCGCTCATGTTTTCTTTGCAATTTTTGGCTTCCTCCTACCAAACCACTCCACAACCTCAAAATACATCTAAATATGCTCATGAACATCTTAGGTTGCTAAAAACACAGATTACATGGTTCAAAACACATGTTCTTAGCTATGAAGCCAGGTAACAAACCCTTACTTCTAAAATGGTGGTTCCATATCAAAAAAAAAATGGTGGTTCCCAGAAAATTGACGGTGATTGGTCCAATCTAGAACCTCTGGAAGTATCCCCAAAGTGCAAGGATCATGAATATAAATTTAGATCATGGTTTAATAACAATTCTTGGGTGATTCAGAATACGAAATGGTACTTTGCTGACAAAACCTTGATTCTTAATAGTTTTGGGAGATCCTGTTGTTTTTAGAAAGCTCTCAACAAGTACTTCAAGTTCTCTTGTATGTTTGTAGCCTAACTCTAGCTAATTTGGTCGGAAAATGTAGAAATAACAATGACGGTGGTCGTAGAATGGTACGAATCTCTCTCTCTCACCTCCTTCTTCGTCATTTTTATATTTTCTGATCTGCACTATCTCTCCAGGAAAATGCAAATGGTTGGGAAAGTTGGCAAGTTGACTTGATGGATAAGGTGACACATGTAACTTCTTATTTGGCCATGATTTGTTGCGGTTCCATAAATGCTCAATATTATTGGAGTTAGAATTGTGATTTCTTGCTTAGATGTTATCCAGAGTATAAATCATATATGAAGTCCTTGCTCGGTAAGATGAACATGGTCTAAATTTATTTCTGACTGTTAATTTCATTTGTCTAAGGTTGTCTGACACGGATTAGGATTAAAGGGATGGACTTTAAAGATGCAGTCTGGTCAGTTGGTTTTATAGTAAACGTACATGTTGTGTGGCTAGCAGTAAAATTTCTTGGGCTTTCAAGAGAAATAGTTTTACTCATTTATCTTGTAATACTTACTCGTTTCAGTGTTCTGTGTGAATGTTCTCATGCACATTAATTATTTCTTATTTTCAGATATGTGTTTGAATAGTGTCATTAATATTTGGGCACCGAATCCTTTAACTTGTCTGAATTATTGGACCGTATACTAAAAGCATTATGATTGGTGTATTATATGTAGTTTTGTTTAATATATTGATAATCATTGTTATCTTACAACATTCGACAACATTGTTTGTCGATCTGAATTTGAAGTGTATTTCCTATCCCACTAGTATTCCTTCAAATGATTTGAGTGATATCACAGCTCTGCTTCCTCGTGCACTTCTTGATCCATCAACCAAAAGGTTCCACTCTTTTTATTCCTCAACTATCATGCAAAAAACCTTCCTTGCTTTGATTTACAAATCGACGAAGAACTCATCCACAAAGTTTGCCAAAACCTAGGATGTTATTGTCGTTTAGTTCTGAAAGGTTATTCCATATCCGCCAAGTTCTAATGCCCATTTCATCATGTTGGAAGCATATTCTTAGACTCCCTCTAGGTTCAATGTTTTGATATGTCAAAACCTATATTAGTTAGTTTTTCCACTTCTAGAGTTCTACAGTGTAATCCTTGTATAGGATCGAATTGAGTTGTAATAGAACTTAGGCTTAAGACCGAGCAAACAGAATGCTCGAGAAGACCAAACAAGGAGAATGCTCGAGGACTGACTAGCATCACGCCTAGCTTTTACCTAAAACTATGTTGGAGCACTTAGTTTAAGGTCCTACCATACTGACAAAGAGAAGTCAGTATGAGGGCTTTCCTGAACTAACTAAGGAGAAGTCAGTTCAAGGGATATCTATACTGATAAGGAGAAATCAGTATGAGGACATTTTCCATGCTGACTATGGTTAGTCAGTATAAGGGTTTACCATACTGACCCTGGGAAGTCAGTATGAGGGCAAAGTTGTACTGACTTTTAAAAGTTAGTATCAGAGCCTCTACTTTTAAAGAATGAGCATTTTGAAAGATATCGAAGCTCAGTCAGACTCAGGCATTCATATATGCCCAAGTCAGTATGAGGTTAGCCAAAAATTGGGATCCCTCGGGCTGAAAAGAAGTCTGACATAAAGTTAGTGTAACGTACACTGACACTGCAGAGCAGAAAGGAGACCTAGACATGGGCTACGATTGGATGATAAGTTAGGATTTTCACCAACTCATCTTATGGTTCTTTGACTGATTGTGTAGTGTTTAGATCGTTTTTGTATCATTTTCGTGCATGAATTGGATTTTGTACTTGGAATGTCGTGTTTGATGAATCATGCAGGTTTTTAGTCGAAAAACAGAGAAGGATTAGAATTCCAGTTTTAGCACCCCGTCGATCGACGAAGAGGCTCGTCGATCGACGAGGCAAAGAAAGCCAAGCGCTCGACGAAGGGAAAAGGGAGATCGACGGAAGCAAAGGCCTCGTCGATCGGTGCCCATGCTCGTCGATCGACAAGGATGTTCCAGGCCCAGCGATCGATGCCAAACAGCCTTGATCAACGCGCATGCAGGAATCCTAGTCTGGATCTGATTTGGAGATAAAGGCATATCTAACCCTAGATACTGTTAGATACATCATTCACCTCTATAAATATTCATGTAAATTCGTTTTTTGAAAAGAAGAGTGTAGAGAGTTAGAGAGAGAAATAAGATACTTAGAGCAATTACAAGATTTATTATTGAAGAGTTTTTAGAGTTTTATGTTTGAAGACAAGTTTTTACGGGAAGATTTCCGGATTCCAGTTTTTATGCAATTCAGGTTGTATTTTTCTATGATGAATATTACCGTGAATATGTGTAACTAAATCCTTTCTCAGATTCTAGGGTTTCGAACTATCAATGTATGCTTGTTATGATTAATTGAATTATTTTCCCCTTCCCTTCGTAGTTTGTGAAATATGTGCTTATTCATAATTCTGATTTGCTGATCACATCTTAGGATTATCTAGTTGATTACTTGAGACGTAACTGTGATAGTTTTCAATCGAAAGAGATTTTCACAATATAATTTGATTTCTTGTCGTAACTAAAGGAGATTAATTGTAGGAATAAATCTGTAGATCTTTGGAGTTAGTTAATTTATCTTGAGACCGAGCGGAGATAGGTAATTAATTAATCTACTTTACGAATTGTCCAACAAAGAAGTTCGTAATACTTTTATGATGTTTCACTACGAAGAGGAATTAAAATTGGGAATTAATCAATTCATTCATACATGTCATACTTGATAGGTAAATTAAAATTGGGAATTAATCAATTCATTCATACATGTCATACTTGATAGGTAGATATCCCTGGAATCTGTGCTTCTCATATTTGACTTCAAAAGCTTTTTAATTTCCTGTTTAATTTCCATTAGCAAATACTGCGATTTTCAAAACAACAAAACTTTTTTATTTGATTTTCCTAATCAGTATTTTCAAGAACGTTTGACTTAGTACTTAAGGTTTTTCGTTATTTCTTTCCCTGAGGGATCGATAATTTCATTTGCCGCTATATTATTAGCTTTGCTAAGTCGCGGGTTAAAAATATACGCGATCATTGGACAATATAATCCATGAGTCTAATGTCTAGATTTAAGTGTCTAACGGATAGAAATTCAAATTACCATAGGTCCTCCTCTATATAAGGGCGTGCCCCTCCAACCTTAACTGGTTACCTAAATAGAATTCAAAATCTGATAGTCTTGAGAAGACAAGGGCAATTGTTTAGGCCATCTCTCTGCCAAACTCTCTGAGTTTCCGTGTTCTCTAACACAAGACTTGAGTCTCCGACTCAAGTTACCCACCGTGTTATTTTCTTTTAGCACGAGGCTGAAATTTTAAGCTGAAGCTCTTCTTGGTGAATATATATTTCTGAGATATATTCATAGCAGTCTGTTTCCTAGTCTGGGATTCTGATTCTCACGGGCGTATGCCAGCCACCTGTGTTCTGGGAAGAACCTCTAAACATCCAACCATTCTGGGAAGAATTAGTAAACATCCACCCACCAGGAAGAAGGCTGCGGGGTGCGTCCCCACTTCAACCTGAAGACTGAGTCTAGAAGGAGTTCCTAGGCGAGTGTTGTAGCTGACCGGAGTATGGAGGTGCCACGGACTGTGTATAGGTCATAAGGAGGCTTGTATTTACTTAGTGAATTATCCTGACCTTGGGTCTGAAGAGTGGATGTAGGATATTGAAATCTGAACCACTATAAATCTCTGTGTGTTGCTTTACTGCTTTCTTTATACTTGCTCTGTTTTTCTGTTTCACAAACTGACTATTGAAACCTTCAACACTTGTCCAAGTATTAAAGAGTATAAATTGTGAAACTGACTTGAGATAGAACATATACTTATGCTTAAACTGACTAACACACAAAACTAACTTTACTTTGTTTCAACGAACAAGTGCTTGTGCTTATTTTTACTTTAGCTGCATACTTAAAACCTTTCGCTGCAGATATTGCACTCTGGTTTTGGGACCAACAAGTGGTATCACGCACCAAGGTTCTACCAGACTAAGGTTGTGTTGAGTCACTTAGGACAAGATCTCTATTATTCTGCACTTGGTTCTATTTTTCTGCACTTGTCTCTATTTTGTGTGTTTAAGCTTAGGTACACAGAGATGGCTCAGATCACAAAGCTTCCAAAGTACTCATCAAAAGATTTTGAGATATAGAAGAAGCGCTCGTTGATCTTGCTGAAGAATGTCCATCCAGAAATGGCAGAGGTTCTATCTACTGGACTAATAAAGATCACTAAGGTGAATGCTCAGCTCGGAGGAGCAGAAGGTCCGGAGATAGTGGAGAAGCCTTATGCAGAATGGACAAACGACGACAAAGTTCATTTTCAGCTGGATGCAATGGCCATAGAGCTCATCTTACAATTCTTACCAACGCCACTGGTTGTTAAAGCCTTAGAGCACAACAACGCCAAAAGATGTGGGAATTTCTTTGCTCACTTAGTCAAGAAATAGCTCAAATGAAGCAAAACAAGCTTCGAAACTGTATAGATAAGTATGAATCTTTCCAAATGCTTCCTGGTGAAAATGTCAAATCAATGGAAGCTAGATTCAATGCTATTATCTGTGAGCTGAAAAACTTGGGGAGAACATACGAAGTTGCTGATATGAATGCAAAAATTCTCTCGAAGATGCCCAAGGAAGACTGGTTCGTTAAAGCCACCAGCTTAAAGGAGAAGGATCTCTCCCAGATGATGACTAAAGATGTGTTCGCCCAGCTTCAAGCCCACGAATGGGATATTCAAATAGCGAACAGAAATGAAGCAGTGCGAAGTGTCAGCACACATCCAGATGGAGATGTTGCCTTTTTCGCAAAAAGGGAGTTCAAAAGAAGGCCTCAAAAGCCTTACCAAGCTGACAGATCTTCCGGATAGATGTCCACATCTAAGTCAGCACCAACACCTTCCGGATAGATGTCCACATCTAGATAGTTGTTATGATCTTAAACCTAATGGAAGGCTGAGGGGAATGCACAAGTTGACCACACTTTGACTTGCTATAGTGGCGAGTATTACATGTACTCTTCTACTTGCATCTTGGGTGTGGCCTGCTTAGGCTGGACATGTATGTAATCATATCCCTTTAGGATGGGGACATTCCCTCAGGAACTCACAAGGTTCGTTATGCTAAACCCTGCAGGTTGAATTATTTAATTCAGGCATAAATAAAAAGGAGTGAGTGGTACTACTCAGGAAATAAGAGATTAATTAATTATGGTTGATTGTCATAAGCCAAATTAATTAATAAGTGTCTGGAACCTTAAATATGTGGATCATTCAAGTTTAATGCAACTCGTTCCCAATAACGTGGTAATAAAGGGGTGAGTCAGCATTGTTTTCATGGTGAAGGTAAAACAATGTTTTACTAATTAATTATGTTCTGGGTTAGACATGGAATTAATTAATAAGGAGGGCCCACTTTATTATTTGCATTTGATCCCGAGTCTGGCCCACAAACTGCTCAAAGCCCATTAGTATTAAGGTTTTTATACCCTAATACAGTAAAAGCCCCTTCTCTCTATTAGATCACTACACGCAACAATAGAATTAATATTCAACACAGAATATTGGTTTTTGATGCTATAATTAGTTCAAAATAGTAAAAAACGACCAGCTTGAAAGTGATCGAATATTCACCGGTACAAAATTATAAAAATGTGCAAAAATATTTTCTTTTTCAATTGATTTTTTTAGTTTAAACATTGTAACACCCCGCACTTTTTGCTAGTTTTCTATGCTAAATAAATACGAAGCAAAATCATTTATTATTATTATTCGAATACCACGTAGACACCAAATGTCGTAAGGGATTTAAAATTTAAGATCCCTAATTTATTATTTTAATCGCATACAAGAACGAGGAAATTATCGGAGCCATTTATTCGGCCTATTCCTTACAATTCTCGGCTCTACTATGATTTATATGAGGGATTTATATTAATTCCAATATGTTATAAGATTGAGAATTAAACCCAATTTATAATTAAAGCAAAAGTGAATGGAATTGGGAAATTACCCAAGGAGGCCTTCTAGAAGAAATGTTATACTTTACCATGAAAATAATAGTTGGACAATTTTAATCTCCAACTCTCTCTCAACTCCATGGAAGCACCTTGTGTTGCAGCCCCAAACTAACCTCCATAACCTACCTCAAAAAACCTCAAATCAATAACATTTTTACATCAATTAAAATAAATCAAGCCATGTATTTATCTCTTGGGTTAAGAAAATTGAATCATTATAAAATGGCAGATTAACCCGAGAAGCCATGAGGAACAAAATAAAAACATCCCTTGCAATTTGATATGACTCTAGATTTGACCTAATTTCAGTTTATTTTTGTTCGAAAAATAAAGGATACAAAGGATGGAAAAAAATCACAAAGTGGTACGAGGAAGACAAGTGGTTCGAAATAAGCTGTTCGAACTAAAGGAAGTGGTTCGACCGTGCGAGCTACAACACTTGGGGAGATTTTCTGAGTTTATTACTTGTAATGAAACTATTACATAAACTCTGCTCTCTCTCTCTCTATCTGAAAAGAAAAAACTATTTTCTCTCACTCACACTTCTTGATTCACAATTACAAATGAAATCTATCAACCTATTTATAAGAACCAAAACTAAGCATTTAAATCACCAAAATTAATGCCCATCAATTTCCACCTGAAACTGTCAACATTAATTTTATTTGACTTGTAACTGCCGAACCACCTAAAATGGCTAAGTCATGGGACGGTTCAAATGTAACGGTCGAACCGTTACACTTCCTTAGCTCCTCGAGCCTCCTCGAGCTCGAACTGCTGAGGAGTAAACACAACATTCTCCCCCTTACTCCTGGTGCGGTTCGAGATCTCTCAAACCCAACAGGTGTCGCATTGCCACCAGCCTTGGTGCAGGTAGAGCTTTCGTTAGTGCATCGACTCTCTGCTTGTCACTCCGAATGAACTCCACTTCGACCTGTCCTGCTTCAACGCACTCTCGGATGAAATGATATTTCGTATCAATATGCTTGCTGCGACCATGAAAAACTAGATTTTTCATGAGTGCGAAAGCAGACTTGTTGTCGATGAAGAGCTTAACTGCCTTCGTCTTCGAACCACATAGTTCGAATAACAACTCTTTCAACCAAAGCGATTGACAAGCTGCAGCTTCTGCCGCCATGAACTCCGCTTCGCACGAGGAAAGGGCCATCGTCTTTTATTTCTGTGAGTTCCATGAAACAAGTGAATCATTGATGTAGAACACCATTCCTCCAGTGCTCTTTCGATCATCTAGATCTCCTGCGAGATCACTGTCCGAGTATCCCACGATCTCTTCATCTCCAACTCCCCTTCGAAACACTAGCCCGAACTGCATAGTGCCTCGGAGATAATGAAGAATCTGCTTCACGGCCTTGTGATGCATCTCCGTAGGCCTCTCCATAAACCTGTTGGCAACTCCAACCGCATAGGATAGATCTGTCCTTGTATGAAGAAGATATCGAAGACAGCCTATAACTCTTCGGTACTCGGTATCATTGATCGGCTGTCCTTTGGGATCTTTGTCGAGCTGAGCCCTCGGCTCCATAGGGGTCCGGGTCGAGTTGCAATCAAGCATGCCGAACTGGTTTAGTACCTTCCTCGCATAAGTTGCTTGCTTGATTGAGATACCTCCTTCGAACTGATCCACCTCGATTCCGAGATAGTACGAAAGTGATCCGAGATCACTCATTTCGAACTCCCCCATCATCTGCCTTTTGAAAATTCGAACTCCTTCCGAATCCTCACTTGTTACAATCAAGTCATCAACATAAACACCAACAATTAATCGGTTGTTAGTGCCACCCCTTGTGTACACTGCTTGTTCCTGCGAACACCTCTTGAAACCCAACTGTTTTAAGCTTCTGTCGAGCTTCAAATTCCAAGCTCGAGGGGCTTGCCTTAGTCCATAGAGGGCCTTCTTCAGCTTCAGCACGAGGTGCTCCTTTCCAATGACTTTGAACCCTTCCGGTTGAGTCACGTACACCTCTTCTTCAAGGTCTCCATTTAGAAATGCTGACTTCACATCGAGATGGTGTACTCGCCATCCTCGATTGGCTGCAACGGAAAGTATAACTCGAACTGTATCCATTCGAGCAACTGGTGCGAAGACTTCCTCGAAGTCTATCCCTTGTCGTTGTACATAGCCCTTTGCTACCAAACGTGCTTTGTGCTGGATCACATCACCACTCGAGTTCTTCTTCAATTTGAAGACCCACTTGAGTCCGATTGCCTTGTGTCCGACCGGCAATGGTACGAGAGACCACATCTCATTCTTCTCAATGGCTTTAATTTCTTTCGCCATTGCTTCCTCCCATTGTGGTTCTCCGGCCGCTTCATTGTAGCAAGACGGCTCCTCCGTCTCTACTAACATTACCTCCTCGAACTCAAGTTCGACTCGAGGTGCATCTGCCAAGATGTCGGCCATGTCCCTATATCGAACAGGACCTTCATCACTCTCAAAGTATCCACCTGACCATGGAGTGTTTAGACCACCATCTTGATCTACTCTATCTGGGACTGGTTTGATCTGCAAAGTATTCGAATCAAACTGTTCAGATACTTCTGTAGCATCCTGCTCCTTTGTCGAACCACCATCAAATTGGGTTGATCGAGTCCCATCAAAGACTTCAACTGAGCCATCCTTGTCTATACTAGACTAAACCCAGGCTTCCCCTTCTTCGAACACTACATCGCGGCTCACATGTATCTTGCCGAGATGTGGTTCGAGCAGCCTGTGCGCCTTGCTCCCTTCTTCGACTCCTAAGTACACAAATGACTAACTTCGGTCATCGAGCTTCTTTAAGTTAGGATTGGTTATTTTGGCATGTGCAGTACACCCAAACACACGCAAGTGTGATAGGTGAGGCTTTCTTCCTGTCCATACTTCGAACGGGGTCTTGTCTCGAACGGCTTTAGTTGGGAGTCTGTTGAGTAGGTAGATTACGTGTCAAACCGCCTCCCCCTAATACCTGCTCGGAACACTCATACTCTTAAGTAATGATCGAGTCATCGCCATTACTGTTTTGTTCCGCCTTTCAATCACACCATTCTGTTGAGGAGAGTATGGTGCGGTAAAGTGTCGTTCGATCCCAGCCTGCTCGCACAACTCTGCAAACTCCTTTGACAAGAACTCTCCACCTCTATCCGATCGAAGGACTTTGATTCGAAGCCCGGTCGCATTCTTGACCAACTCTTTTGTCTTTCTGAACAATGTACATGCCTCATCATTTGTCTTTCTGAACAATGTACATGCCTCATCATTTGTCTTCATCATGTGTAGCCACATCCACCTGGAGTGATCATCAACAATCAACATGAAGTATCGATTGCCTCCGGGTGTGGTAGGATTGATCGGACCACACAAGTCAATATGAAGCAGTTCGAGCAGTCTTTTTGCTCAAAACTTAGCTTCGACGGCAAACGGCTGCCTCGTCTGCTTTGCTACTAGACAAGTTCGGCAAAGCTGCTACGGGTGCAATATTGATGGAATTCCTACGGCCATTCCCTTGTAAGCGAGTGTCTTCAAAGCTTGGAAGTTTACATGCCCGAGTCGAGCGTACCATAGCCATGCTGGATCTTCAAGATTTGCTAGAAGGCTAACCTGGTTTGCCAACTGGAGCTCGATTCGGTATAACCGATTCTGAGATCACCTCACCTTCATGATAAGACACGAAGGGCTCTTGGCGTGCACTTCGAGCTCATTACCGTCCATCACTATCCGGTGACCTGTCTCGGTCAATTGTCCAAGACTCACCATGTTGCTCTTCAGTCGAGGAATGTAATATACTTCCTCGAGCACCCATTGATCGCCATTTTTGCACTGGAAAAGGATGGAGCCTTTTCCTCGGATCTCTACTGCTGGGTCATCACCGAACCGAACCTTCCTGGTGACTGTCTCATCAAGTTCGAAGAACTTATCTTTGTCCCCGGTCATATGATTGCTAGCACCATTATCCAAGAACCAAAAATCTTTTGGTTCCTTGGGAAGCTTGATTTCTTGCTTATTGAGCATGTTAACCTCATCTGAGGGAATCTCCTCTGAGATCGCCATTAGCAAAGCTGCTTCAACGTTGTTGCCGTGGGCAAGATGAGCTTCTTCAGTCTTCTTTGGTACTCGGCATTGAGTCGAGTAGTGACCCATCTCGTTGCAGTTGTAAAAATGGATATGGCTCTTGTCTCGAGGAGCTTCTCGACCACCTGAGCTAGTCGATGCTCCTCGACCACCTCTTCCCCGACCTCTGCCTTGACCACCACGTCCTCGGTTCCAATTATCTCCGGGGGCTTTCTTTGACTGAGTAGAGTCCTTTCCATCTTTCTTGAGTCGAGCCTCCCACTCCGCCTGAGTTAGGAGAACTTGATCCTCCTTTCTTTCCGCGCTCGTATTCTTCTTCCGCGTGCGTTCCTCGAAGGCTTTAAGTCTACCGACAGCCTCCTCGAATGTGAGTGTATCAAGGTCATAAAATTGTTCAATCCCGGCTACCACACTGATAAATCGTTCTGGGACTGTGTCGAACAATTTTTTCACCAACGTAGAGTCACTTAGAATTCTACCAAGGCTTGAGTGAGTCACAGACATGGTAGTGAGTCGTCCGGCATAATGATCGAGGGACTCACTATCATTAATGTGCATCACGTCGAACTCGCTTTTGAGTGTTTGCAACCTTGCATTCTTCACTCTATCTGCTCCGACGAACCTCGTCTTTAAGCAGTTCCATACTTCCTTCGCTGTTGTCTTCTTAGCTACTTGCATTAGGAGGTCCTTTGGAAGTGCTTGGAAGAGGTGCGACCTCGCCTTCTTGTCGAGCCGGGCGTCTACTTCTGCACCTTCTGCTGGTTCGACTGCATCTCATACTCCTTGGTCCTCCATCATTGCCTGCACACGAATCACCCAGCTAGTGTAATTCGTGTGAATCAATTGCGGGTACTGGAACGAACTGCTCCCTTGTTGTGCCCGTGATGTTTCTGTAGTAACTATATCCATATTGTCCCACCGTATGATTTTTGCCATAAATTGAAGCTCTGATACCACTTGTTGGCCCTAGGATACCCTGCTCTGGGTCTCGGAACGAAGCTACCTGCTCCTCGGGGGACCAACGGCTCCGCATTAGTATGGTATTGTCCGCTTTGGGAGTAGCCCTCATGGTTTTGTTCTTGGGACATCACTTCCCAAAAGGCCTCATACTAATGGGGAGATGTGGACTATTATATACAAGACATCCTTCTTGTATTTTATCAATGTGGGACATGAGTTGCTACCCAACATTCTCCCCCTCAAGCCAATGACCCACATTCTCGTGGTTCTGTCGAGCCACCAGCATCGACAACTATTAAGGGTCTCCACATTTTTACTTTGGTCCCCACACCTGTTCGAAACCTCAGAGTCAACCCATGGCTCTGATACCACTGTTGGCCCCAGGATACAAAGGATGGAAAAAATCACAAAGTGGTACGAGGAAGACAATTGGTTCGAAATAAGCTATTCGAACTAAAGGAAGTGGTTCGACCGTGCGAGCTACAACACTTGGGGAAATTTTCTGAGTTTATTACTTGTAATAAAACTATTACATAAACTTTGCTCTCTCTCTCTCTCTATCTGAAAAGAAAAAACTATTTTCTCTCACTCACACTTCTTGATTCACAATTACAAATGAAATCTATCAACCTATTTCTAAGAACCAAAACTAAGCATTTAAAACACCACAATTAATGCCCATCAATTTCCACCTGAAACTGTCAACATTAATTTTATTTGACTTGTAACTGCCGAACCACCTGAAACGGCTAAGTCATGGGACGGTTCAAATGTAACGGTCGAACCGTTACACTTCCTTAGCTCCTCGAGCCTCCTCGAGCTCGAACTGCTGAGGAGTAAACACAACAATTTTCATGTATTTTCTTTTGTGAGTAGTCTATTTGTGTATTAGAGTCGGTGTTGTTGTGCTAAATTATTTCAGGATTGTGAAAGAGGAAAAATTGGTCATTTCCAGATATTTTGTGATTGTTGAGGGGAATCCAAGTGAGCTACTTCGAGGACTGGAAGGATCAACATATTCAAACGCAGTGGGAGACACCTCCTCGTATTGGGCAATTTGACATAAAGACTAGAAATGGAAAGTGCTAAAATTGCTACGAGAATCAAGCTGCCAAAATTTGAAACTTATCTCAAGGTGGAATCTGCGGGATTGAGTTTGGCAAAAGAAGAAAAGGTTCTAAATATGGAAAGATCGTATCAACTGGGATCTAAGCATATTCCCTATGTGGAATTAATAGTTGTCGTGTATGGCGAATAAGGTTTTGTATAAAAGCTATAAACAATATTAATTTTGCATCTGGCTATCACTTTATCATCTAGCTATAGAATTAAAAACTTTATTTTGTATTTGTGGTGAAGAGCCGAGCTATTGTAATATTTGAAAGTTCATATTCCTTTAAGAATATTATGAAGTTTGGTAATCATCTTACTTTTTTTTGTTTTGTTCACTTTATGTCAAGCTAAACGCCTAATTGGGGGTGAATGACATAATATGTTGAGATGCTGAGATGTAGAGTGTGAGGTTTTGGGATTTCTAACTTGGTAGATACAAGTCTGTCTCGGTTCATCATCCTTCCTTCTTGTTCTATTCCTAGGGATTTCCGAGTCTCTAGTAAGCCAATCCATTTGGGCTATTCGGAATGGCTACCTGAATAGATCTAGGGAAATTGAGCAACCAAAATGGGATAGCTTTAGCTGAGTGAAATCATGAGTGGAAAAACCATTATGGTAAGGGGGTAGAAGGGTAATTCTAGGTTGAGCCAGGTTGGATGCTAATGTTGTTAGCCTAGTATTAGAACGGGTTCCCTGATCTTAATGAAGCTGTGAAAGCATTAGGGTTGGAATGGCCAACTACAATCTAATGAGAATTGGGCAACTACGGTTTGCTTAAACCATTCGGGTGAACAGGCCAAGTCATTAGGAGTTGGGAATTTGTAGGATCACTAGGTAGAAACCTTGTTGTTGACTAAGGAAGAAAGGTCTAGTGGTAACCTAGTCACAATAGGTATTCCATGAAGTCCATTTCATCTCAGGAACGCTCCTTGTAGTGACAATGCTTGGAGTTGAGACGAGTTCAAGTTCTTAGAAGGGAATCTTGGATCTATCTACCTACCATTTGACCAATTGCGGGAAACTAATGAGCACTATTCTCAGTAACTCGATATTGATATTCATTCACTCTAAACACTTAATTACAATTGATACTCTTTAGAGCATTTGTAGGTTATTAGAAATTATAAGTCTCTCACTTTAATTGATTTCTTGTGACAATGAAGGTTGAACAACTTAAGTCCACTTTCTGAGGGATTAGCCCTGACTCGAATTTACTATGTACATAACATTTAGACTAGGATAAACTTGATGGTGGATTTGAGCACGTGGTACTCTTTACGCAAAACAACATCGCGTTAGAATTGACGCCATTGCTAGGGAGTGGTGACAAAGCTAACCTTCTATTAACGTTCTTATTTGTTGTTTGTTTTGGTGTATGTCCAGATACCGTGCAGTAGATCTAATCTACAATCCAGGCGGAACAGGGAAAAATCTATGTAGCAGAGGCAAGAAAGCGAGTTATCTACTCAAGATAGTGTAGGAGAAAGTTCAGGAGAAAATTTTGAAGAAATCAAGCAACCTCTGGAAATTGAAAACATTGCTTGGAATGGAAATGGTCCTACAACAGGAAAGACACTTAGGGAATTGGCCTTTTTAACAAATCTGAATATGCGGCCTATGGGCTTTACATTTTCCTATTCCGGAAAGAAATTGGGAACTGAAAACCTCCTTCATAGGGGTTTTGCCCAAGTTGCACGATCATCCTGGAGAAAAACCTACACAAACATCTCCAAGATTTTAAGATGATTTGTGCAACCCAGCGCAATGATGACAATATGGGTAACTATATCAGGATGCTCGCCTTCCTATTTACTCTACAAGATCGATAAAGAGAGTGGTTATATTTCTTACCAGTGGGAAGTGATACAACTTGGAAAGAATTACTGCAAAAATTCTTGCAAAAGTACTATCATTTTGTGCGAGTCCAAATGGTAAGACGTGAATTGGGCGCATAAGGATGACTGAAAATGAATGCTTCTATGATTATTGGATTCGATTTAACCGATTGCTGGCGAGATGCCCACAACATCAAATTGCTGATGAAGACTTTGTCAATAATTCATAGCCGGATTGTGCGAAGCCAAAATAATTTTTAAATACGGTATGTGTAGGCACAACAATAAACAAATCCACCGATGAGGTTCTCAGACTCATTGTTGATATGACCAAAGAAAGCGCAATGTGGGGAGAGGATTGTCGAGTTGAAGTAAAAAATAAAATGGCCTAGAGAAGGAAGTCAAGCAACTGCAAGAAATGATCGAGAAGATGACCATAAATCCAGCTCCTCCGACCATAAGGATCATTACGTCATGTGGGTTCTAAAGTGATGTTACCCACACAATAGAAAAATGCCCAACTGTGGCTATGAGTGAAGAAGTGAAGACAATTGACGGATATCAAAAGAAATGGGATCCATATTCCAACACCTACAATCCCAGATGGAAAAGCATCCCAATTTCAGATGGATGAATGATCAACAACCACAAAAAGGATTCCAAGTGCAACCATTTCACCAACAACGGCGATGGGGGTAATCTAGTCATATGCAGCAGCAGCCCAAATGATCACTAGAAGATTTGGTGAAAACCTTAGCCGAAGAAAAACTAAAGGCTCATCAAGATGGAGAGAAGTTAAAGGGAGAAACTTGGCCACAGATGATGCATTTGGGCAATCAAATTTTCCAATTGGCCTAAGAAGTTGTAAAGCTACGAAAGAAGAATAGGAACTTACCTTCTCAAGTTGAAGAGCTAAAGTGGATGTGAATGCAGTCTGGAAGAATGGGAAGGAAATGACTGATCTGCATCACAAGAAGAATGAGCCACAAGAGCCAACTGAAAGAATTAGAGGACACGGAAACCCAAATAGAGGCTTCAGTCAAGAAGAGGAAACCAGTTGACTTGAAAGCTGGAGCATGGAGGACGCCTAATTTCCCTAGCCGATTGAGGAGAAATTAAAAGGATAATGAAGATCTCGAGTTGCAGAATCTTTTCAGCAAGATAGAGATCAACATTCCATTCTTGGAGCCTTGAAGCAAGTGCCCAGGTATGCGAAGTTTCTAAAAGATCTATGCTCAAAGAAGGTGCGATTTCAGGATGAAGCTCAATTCCTGGTGGGAGAGAATATGTCCGCCATGATCCAAAAGAAGCTACCTCAAAAATGCAAGGATCCAAGTATGTTTTCTATACCTTACGTTATTGGAAACACAAGTATTCAACAAGCTATGCTAGGATTAGTTATAGGCATAGCAATTTATTTTGTCATCTAATATTTAGTCTGTGTTATGGATTGGCAATTCAGTTTACCAACAATCCCTTAAATAAAGAATTACCTTGATAGATCTACCCATATCTGCAAATTGATTCCACTGGAGATCTACTAGCCTGTGTCCTATGAACCATGATCAGATGCTGGGTGGAAATATAATGACTAAAATTCTCTATGTGCGCATTGAAACATATTTTGAATCTAAAAAATACTAAGAAATATTTTTTAAATCAATAGACCTCCACAAAGTGGTCCTAGGCTGTAAGTGTGCCTCTCATCTTAGTAAACGTCTACGAGTGTGGCTTGCTAATTCCCTGAGGTACATGGGCTGCAGTTGTCAGGATTTCTAAAGAAACAATTTAAATCTAGTGAATAGTGTTAGGGTTTTGCATAAACGTCTAGGAGTGTAGCTTGCGTAATTCTTTTCTCATAAGTATTATATGATTGATTTAAATTATAAATAACGAAGGTTATTAGAGTCATGTGGTAGGGCCTAGTGTGTATGTCAAATCGATCTCTTTTAGCTGAAATTAAATTTGTGGTTAGTTGCTTAGAAGCATCTGAGGATATTATGCAACTGCTGCTTCCCTGTTCTTGAAAGATGGCTTGGTCTAAGTTTTACACTAATTATTAATTTCATGTGTCTAAAGATTCCTGACATGGTATGAAATTAAATAATTGGGCTTAAAGGTTTTAGTGTAGTTGAGGGTGACATCGTAAACGTCTACGAGTGTAGCTTGCGGTGGGATCCCTTGGGCAATTAGTGAAAACACATGTACTTGTTTTATTAAGAGGTTTTTGATACATTTGTTTTCGAATGTTCTGCAAGTTTGTTCTTATTTAAATTCTTTATTTGTTTCAGATATGTTATGTATAGTGTTATCAATATTCTTGCACAAAATCCTTTAACTAGTCCTAATTTCCTGGAATGGAAGCGCAATCGCGAATACATCTTGATTGTAGAAGAACATATGTTCGTTCTGCAAGTGGTTTGTCCTGTAGCGCCTACTGCTGAGTCCTCTCAAGAAGAAGTAGACTATTATAACAAGTGGCAGAAATCAAACAATATAGTCAAGTGTTATATGATGACCACTATGTCAAAAGTCTTGCAGCAGTAGCATTAACACCATAAGGACACCTTTGACATTATGACTAGTCTAGAGGCAACCTAGAGGGAAACTGATAGGGCTATCTGATTTAACCTCATGAGGGATATCGTGATTAGAAAAATGTCTGATGGTAGCACATTGAAAGAGCACGTGGTTTCCATGACTCACCTCATGGTTGAGCTAACAGTGCACAGTGGAGGTATCAACGTTGAGGCTAAGTTTGATATCATACTAAACTCTCTGCCCAAGTCCTTTGAGAGTTTCAGATTGAATGTTGTCATGAAAGAGAAAGAGTATACTCTTAATGAGTTACTTAATGACTTGAGCAGATTCCAAACTCAAATTGATTTTTCTCCCTATTTGTAAATGATGTATTTCTTTAATTTAAATGATGTAATCTTTGTTTAAGGATCAAATATATCATTTTAATTTGAATGCATATGAAATACTCAAATAATTTATTTTTTCAATCAGAATAATGTATTTTATTATAATAAATAATGTATTATTTTCTTTAAAAATGGGATTTTCTTTTGCTCTTGAATTATGTATTTCTTTACTGTAAATGATGTATTTGCAGTAAATGGTCTAATATTTATTTAGGAATCAAATACAATATTTTTACTTAAATATATATAGAAACTCAAATGATAGAAAGATGTATTTTATTTCAATAAGTAATTTTTTTTCTTAGCAAATTATGCATTATTTTGTTCTTAAATGATGCATTTTCTTAGTCAAAATAATGTCTTCAATTATTATAAATAATGTAATTCAAGTTAAAGTAAACACTCATAAATATATGTATATATATAGGTTTGCAATCAACAACAAAATCCATTGCACTGCACATTTTTCGTTTGTATTTTTTTCTTTAATTATGTATTTGTTGGTCCCGAAATCAGAGTGCAAAATTGTGCAGCGAAAGGTAAATAATATGCAGCAGAAGTAAATATGACAACAACACTTGCTCGACTGAAACAGAGTAAAGTCAGTTTTGTGTGTTTAGAAAACTTAAGCTTAGTCCTGTCCTGGTTAAGTCAGTTTCATAGTATATACTCTTCAATACTTAGAAGTATTGAAGGTTTTAAAGTCAGTTTGTGAAATAAAAAAATAGAGCAAGAATGTAAATAAAGTTGTAAAGAGCAACACATGACTTATAGTGGTTCAAATCTCAATATCCTACATCCACTCTTCAAACCCAATGTATGGATAATTCACTAAGTAATTACAAGCCTCCTTACGATCTATACAGAACCTGTTGGCTCCTTCGTCCTTCGGTCTGCTGTGGCACTCGCTTAGGAACTCCTTGTAGACTCAGTCTTCGAGTTGAAGTGAGGAAGACACCCCGCAACCTTCTTTCTGGTGGTTGGATGTTTACTTGTTCTTTCCAATTATTAGGTGGTTGACATACGCCCTTGAGAATCAGAATCCCAGACTAGGAAACTAACTGCTATGAATATATCTCAGAAAGATATATTCACCAAGAAGAGTTTTTGCCTCGTGCTAGGAGAAGTTAGCACGGTGGGTAACTTGAGTTGGAGACTAAAGTCTTGTGTTAGAAAACACGGAAACTCAGAGATTTTTTTGCTCTGCTCTGTTGTGTCAGTGTACTATACACTAACTTTATGTCAGACTTTTTTTTCAGCCTGAGGAATCCCGATTTGGATAACCTTGTACTGACTTGGGCATATATGAATGCCTGAGTCTAACTGAACTTCGTTAACTTTCGAATTGCTCAATCCTTAAAGGTAGAGGCTCTTATACTAACTTTTGAAAGTCAGTACAACTTAGCCCTCATAATGACTTCCCAGGGTTAGTATGGTAAACCCTCATACTGATTGTCCACAGTCAGTATGGAAAACGGCCTCATACTGATTTCTCCTTATCAGTATGGAAAACCCTTGAACTGACATCTCCTTAGTCAGTTCGGGAAAGCTCTTATACTGACTTCTTCTGGTCAGTATGGATGGACCTTAAACTGAGTGCTCCAACACAGTTTTGGGTCAAGGCTAGGCGTGATGATGGTCAGGTCTTAAGCATTCTCCTTTGCTCGGTCTTTAGCCTAAGTTCTATTACAACTCGATCGATCCTATACAAGAATTACAGTTTAAAACTCTATACACTGGAAAAATTGATTAAGATTGGTTTTGACATATCAAAACACTGAACTTAGAAGAACCCTAAGCATTTGTTTCTTTCTTTGTAATGATGCATGTATGGATTAAATACATTGTTTTTTTACTATGTGGTGTTTGAAGAATATAAAGTCACATTTTTTTTTCAGCTATTCCAAAAACCCTAAAATTAGATATCTCACAATCGCGTTCATGCTTTTTCATTATTTGACACATACAAATTTAACTGCAAAAAACTAATCATATTAGTTTATGGGGGTTATGACTAGAACAAAAAAGTGAGCAATGCTCACTACTGTGCGGGAGTTGAGAAAACCTTAGGGGGATGGGGGTGAGTTTATTTAGATCCGTCTCACAATAAAAAAGATGAGATCGTCTCTGAGGAAACCAACTTATATTATTAATATAAACATATTTCTTAAATGAATATCAACAGAAAAAATCATAAAAATCAAAGTATATCAAAAATTTTTGATATATTGAAATAATGACAAGATAAATGATATATAAATTATATTATGCCAAAATCATATTGAAATCTGTTGGAATCCGGACAAGTTCGAGTTAATTACTCGTGCGGAAATATTTAATTTTGTTGTAATTAAATGTTACGAGGTCGAAGTACGTCGCGAGTAGATAAGCGTAGTATATTTATTTTCTCAGAACCGAATTCCGGTGAGTGAGAAATCGATCCTCGAAGTGGCACGCATAACAATGTAATATGGGCATATTAATTAGTTAATTAATGATGTCCCACATTGGTTAATTAAACATACTTAACATGGTTTAAATACCTGAGTGGTTAAACCTTGTAATAACAAGTATGTAATAAGGGTGTCGTATGACAGCCCCGTGCTCCTACGCGCGCGCCGCCCGCCCTGCCTCACAGGCCGAGCGCCCGTGCCCGTGCCCCGAGCCCCCGCCCCGGCTCCGGCTCCGTCCTCGGCCCGGTCCGGTCTTGGACTTGGATCTTGGCAATTGGTCTTTGGGTCTCGGGCTTCAGGTTTGGGCTTGTCCCGAAAGTGCCTTATCTTTTTGGCGACTCAACGGGCTGACTGGGCTCGATTATCTGGCCCAGTAGTACAGCATGGAGCACACATGTGCGTGACATGGCGAGCATGTCAGCACATGATGTGTCTGCAGAGGTTACAGAAATGTGCTGGAATTCAATCAGCACGTTCTCGAGACGTGCGCACCGTACCCCAGGTGGTGGACATGCCTATAAATAGGCATCCCCATGAAGCATGCAGAGGTTCAGACACTTTCCAAAACACTTTGTTGCATTTCACCTGAAGTCTTGTTGCTTTTCACTTGCCAACTCTGCTCCTGCTCCAATCCAGTTCGACTGCGGTGCTGCTTCGATCGAGACGAAAGCCATTTTACCTTTGAGGACAGACTGCCTTAGTCCGAGCACTACGGAGGCATAATCTGTCTTGCAGGAAGAGTTCTCTCAACTCGGCTTCTTTGTTATTTCTTGTTGTCTTATTTTAAATTCCTTGTACTCGTTCACTGTGTATTTCTGAATCTCAGATTTTGTAATCCTATTATTTCAACAATCGCAAGACAGATTAATAGCATTATCTGAGATGGCAACTTCCGGGAATGATGGCGGAAACCACACCGGTGGCGGAACCAACAACAACTCTGTGCCTGGCTATGATCCGACTGCTCTGCGCCTCCCTCCCAATGCTCAAGCGGAGAAACCCTCCAAGTTCACTGGCGTCGATTTCAAGACGTGGAGGCAGAAGATGCTGTTCTACATCACCACTTTGGGGCTGGCCAACTACTTGAGGGAGGACAAGCCTGACTGCGCCGATGACGAGCCGGATCGCAACAAGCGTGTCGCCTTCGACAACTGGTGCCACGGAGACTTCCTCTGTCAAAATTTTATTCTTAACGCTTTAGTAGATCCCTTGTATGCTGTGTACTCAAATGTAACAAAATCTAAAGAACTGTGGGAAATGCTAGAGAAGAAGTACCAAACAGAGGACGCGGGTACTAAAAAGTACGCCGTGGCCAAGTATTTGTAGTACCAAATGGTAGACAATAGGTTGGTTGTAAAACAAGTGCAAGAATTTCAATTGATCTTGCACAACGTTCAAGCCGAAGGGATGTTGCTTCCCGATGCTTTTAATGTGGCTGCGATCATAGAAAAGCTACCTCCTTCTTGGAAGGACTTCAAGAGTTACCTTAAGCACAAGCAAAAGGCTATGACTCTTGAAGATTTGATTGTCAAGCTTCAGATTGAAGAAGACAATCGAAGGCCTGATCCAAGACTGAGGGCTATGGAGGCTAAGACCAATTTGATGGAACGTGGTGGTCCATAAGAGAAGCGTAAGAGGCCTACCCAATCGAACAAGGGCATTGTGATCAAAGAGCCTAAGTTCAAGGGTGATTGCTACAACTGTGGCAAGTCTGGCCACATGGCTAGCCAATGCAAGAAGCCCAAAGCTAAAGGCAAGGGCAAGGAAAAAATGAACAACTACAATGTCGAACCCGATAATGATTGGGAAGATGATTTGTGTGCAGTTGTGTCTGAAGTCCATCATGTGGACAATCCGAGGGAGTGGTTCGTTGATACGGGTGCAACCTGTCACGTAGCATCCGATAGGAATGTCTTTTCTTCCTACAAAGCTGTTGAAGGAAGAAAGCTTCACATGGGCAACCAAGCCTCGTCTGAAGTGGCTGGTGTCGGCTCTGTGGTGTTGAAGCTGACAAGCGGAAAGGATCTTACTTTGAAGGATGTGCTGCATGTCCCGGACATTCGCAAGAACTTGGTTTCTAGCTCACTTCTTGTAAATCATGGTTTCAAACTTGTATTTGAGAGTGAGAAGTTTATTTTATCTAAATTTGGAAAGTTCCTTGGCCGGGGTTACCTAGCTAATGGACTTTTCAAAATGAATGTAATGGCACGGCGCCAAGCCGAGAAAGTTATGAATAAAAGTGAATCTTCTTCTGCTTACTTAATTGAGTGCTCTGATTTATGGCATATTAGATTAGGACATGTAAATCTAAATGCTATAAAAAGATTAATGAATCTAAACTTGTTGAAAGTGACTGATTTTAAACAAACAAAATGTGAAGTTTGTGTTGAAGCAAAAATGGCAAAACTACCATTTCAATCAGTCGAAAGGAGCACTAAGCCTCTAGAATTAGTTCACACTGATTTGTGTGATCTAAAGTTTGTGCAAACTAGAGGTGTGAACAAATTTTTCATAACTTTCATTGATGATTGCACAAGATATTGCTATCTTTATTTACTTCGAAGTAAGGATGAAGCATTAGAAGCCTTCAAGAATTACAAAATGGAAGCAGAAAATCAGTTGAGCACTCGAATCAAAATGATTCGAAGCGATCGAGGTGGAGAGTATGTCGCTCCGTTTGAAGAACTTTGTGTTGCTTCAGGCATAATTCATCAAACGACTGCTCCGTACTCACCTCAATCAAATGGTGTTGCCGAGAGAAAGAATCGGACTTTAAAAGAGATGATGAATGCTCTATTGATCAGTTCGGGTCTACCCGAAAATATGTGGGTGGAAGCTTTCTTAACAGCTAACTACATCTTGAACAAAATTCCTCTCAAAGGAAGAGATGTTACCCCATACGAGATGTGGAAAGGTAGAAAACCTTCCTACAAATATCTCAAGGTCTGGGGCTGTTTAGCGAAGGTTGAAGTGCCCCCACCCAAACAAGTTGTCCTAAAATAATTGATTGCATCTTTATTGGCTATGCACTTAACAGCGCAGCTTATCGTTTCCTAGTGCACAAATCGGAGAACCCGAATGTGACTGTAGGAACGACGATAGAATCAAGGAATGCAATATTCTTTGAAGATGTCTATCCAAATAAGGAAAAAGAGGATGAACCTCAAGTTTCTCGAAAGAGAACACATGAGGACGCTTCTAGTTCTGATCCTATTGAGGAAGAACCGAGGCGTAGTCAAAGAGCTAGGACTGCTAAAAGTTTTGGTCCCGACTTCATTACCTATATGTTGGATGACGAACCAAAAACTATTAAGGAAGCTCTAGCTCGACCAGATGCTTCTCTTTGGCAAGAAGCGATCAATAGTGAAATTGAATCCATAATGCATAATCATACATGGATTCTGACTGATCTCCCGAAAGGTTGCAAGCCCTTAGGATGTAAGTGGATCCTAAAAAGAAAGTATAAAGCCGATGGCTCTGTTGATAAGTATAAAGCCCGCCTTGTGGCAAAAGGCTTTCGACAAAGAGAGGGAGATGATTTCTTTGACACCTATTCACCTGTAACTCGAATTACGTCTATTAGAGTGCTTCTCGCGATTGCTGCGTTATACAATCTGGAGATTCACCAAATGGATGTGAAAACTGCTTTCTTAAACGGTGAATTAGAGGAAGAAATCTACATGGATCAACCTGACGGGTTCGTTGTACCCGGTCAAGAAAAGAAGTTCTGTAAATTGATAAGATCCTTGTACGGTTTAAAACAAGCACCTAAGCAGTGGCATATAAGGTTTGACAACGCAATGTTGGCAAACGGGTTTAAGTACAACGAGTGTGACAAGTGTGTCTACTATAAAGGTACCTCTAACTCCTTTGTTATTGTATGCCTTTATGTAGATGACATGTTGATTATGGGAAACAATCAACAAGTAATCGTTGATACTAAAAGAATGTTGAAGCGAAACTATGACATGAAAGACATGGGTGTAGCTGATGTGATCCTCGGGATCAAAATCATAAGAAAAACGGATGGAATTGTTCTGTCACAATCTCACTATGTTGAGAAAGTGCTTAGAAAATTCAATGCTTATGATAGTTCACCAGCAAAAACACCTCTGGAGCTCAATGTTCATCTGAGCAAGAACCGAGGTGACCCTGTAGCTCAAGAGGAGTATGCAAAGGTCATTGGTAGTCTGATGTATCTGAGTAACTGTACTCGACCTGATCTTGCTTACTCGGTAAATAAACTGAGTAGATACACGAGCAATCCTAGTAAAGAACACTGGAAAGCTCTTGTGAGAGTTTTAAGATACTTGAAGTATACTCTTAACCTAGGGCTACACTACACTAGATTTCCACCGGTACTCGAAGGGTACTGTGATGCCAATTGGATCTCCGACACTAATGATTCACATTCCACGAGTGGATATGTATTTACGATCGGTGGGGGGCAGTCTCGTGGAAATCAACGAAGCAAACGTGTATAGCCCGCTCCACAATGGAATCTGAGTTCATAGCTTTAGATAAAGCTGGTGAAGAAGCAGAATGGCTTCGTCACTTCCTTGAAGATATTCCTTGTTGGAGCAAACCAGTGCCCTCGGTGATGATTCACTGCGACAGCCAAGCAGCTATTGGTCGGGCACTGAACAACATGTATAACGGTAAGTCGAGACATATTCGTCGTCGACATAATACTGTTAGGCAATTGATCTCAAACGGGGTTATTTCTATTGAATATGTGAAGTCAATAGATAACCTAGCGGATCCGCTAACCAAAGGGTTAAACCGAGATCAAATGTACAAGTTGCTAGAGGGAATGGGACTAAAATCCACAACCTAGAACGAGTATAGTGGACACCCAACCTAGGTGATTGGAGATCCCAAGAACTAGGTTTAATGAGAAAACTAAGCTATATAAGTTCGAGTGTTAATACCTAATTCTTCCCTTCCCTAGGTGAGCAAACCTAGGTGTTTTCAAGCCTGCATGTGGTATAGGTTAAGTCAATCGACTTTTAATGACTCCTGAAAACCACGTAGTGGTTGGGTACGGCAGGATACTCTTAAATAGGACGTCACCTATATAAGTGGAAGTGAGGGCCGCTTCAAATGAACACTTATGAATCCAAAGGGGTTTTCCATGGCCCGTAATGAAAACAAACGTGAGAACGGATGGAGTTTTGAAACGTTACTGTTTTAATGTCGTTGTCTAGGTACACACGACGGAGGGTTAGTTCAAGGTTTTTTCCACTAAGCCACCAGTGTATCCGACGATGTTGAAGATGAAAGGTTCAAAGTCACAAGCTACCTCTTCGTGTCCATTAACGTTTCTCGAGGACGGAGTTGGCTTTGCATTTCATGCATTGGGCATTTCCACTCATGGGGGGGATTGTTGGAATCCGGACAAGTTCGAGTTAATTACTCGTGCGAAAATATTTAATTTTGTTGTAATTAAATGTTACGAGGTCGAAGTACGTCGCGAGTAGATAAGCGTAGTATATTTATTTTCTCAGAACCGAATTCTGGTGAGTGAGAAATCGATCCTCGAAGTGGCACACATAACAATGTAATATGGGCATATTAATTAGTTAATAAATGATGTCCCACATTGGTTAATTAAACACACTTAACATGGTTTAAATACCTAAGTGGTTAAACCTTGTAATAACAAGTGTGTAATAAGGGTGTCGTATGACAGCCCCGTACTCTTACGCGCGCGCCGCCGCCGCTGCCCGCCCCGCCTCGCCTCGGCCTTCAGCCTCAGCGAGGCCGCAGGCCGAGCGCCGAGCCCGTGCCCGTGCCCGTGCCCGTGCCCCGAGCCCTGGCCTCGGCCCGGTCCGGTCCGGTCTTGGACTTGGATCTTGGCAATTGGTCTTTGGGCCTCGGGCTTCGGGTTTGGGCTTGTCCCGAAAGTGCCTTATCTTTTTGGCGACTCAACGGGCTGACTGGGCTCGATTATCTGGCCTAGTAGTACAGCATGGAGCACACGTGTGCGTGACATGGCGAGCATGTCAGCGCATGACGTGTCTGCGGGGGTTACAGAAACGTGCTGGAATTCAATCAGCACGTTCCCAAGACGTACGCGCCGTAACCGTCTGATCCGGGAGACACGCGTCGTAACCACCGTCGGTCTTCAATGCTCCAGCACGCTCCCCAGGTGGTGGACATGCCTATAAATAGGCATCCCCAGGAAGCATGCAGAGGTTCAGACACTTTCCAAAACACTTTGTTGCATTTCACCTGAAGTCTTGATGCTTTTCACCTGCCAACTCTGCTCCTGCTCCAATCCAGTTCGCCGGAGCTCCTTCGACTGCGGTGCTGCTTCGATCGAGACGAAAGTCGTTTTACCTTTGGGGACAGACTGCCTTAGTCCGAGCACTACGGAGGCATAATCTGTCTTGCAGGAAGAGTTCTCTCGACTCGGCTTCTTTGTTGTTTCTTGTTGTCTTATTTTAAATTCCTTGTACTCGTTCACCGTGTATTTCTGAATCTCAGATTCTGTAATCCTATTATTTCAACAAAATTATTTCAAGAATTGGATATACCAAAGTAATAGTATATAAATTGTCTTACACCGACTCATACATAATACCGAAAATTCGGTATACCAAACTATGGTATACTGAAAACTTCAGTACGGTAATGATATGAGTTTTTCTCATACCATAAATTTCGATAAGATATAAGGTATAGAAAAAATGTCTGGTATACCGTACCGAACCATCCCTAGTCGTATATTAATAATGTGATTAAAAAACATGCAAGCATATTATATCATTAACATACAATATAATTATACAAATGAAAATTCTAATATTGAAGGTATACTGACACATACAATACCGAAAATATAATAAATATTTTTTGTTTTTGTTATTTTTTTAAAATAATACATTAAAAATAAAATCATATAAAATAAAATCATTCTTCTCTTTTCACCTAACAATATTGTTAATATAAACATATTTCTTAAATAATTATCAACATAAAAAATCATAAAAATCAAAGTATATAAAAAAAATTGGTATGTTAATGATATATAAATTATGTTATGCCAAATTCATATTGAAAACATTTCAAGAATTGGAAATGAAATGCCAAAGTAATAGTATATAAATTATCTCATAGCAAAACCATACCGACTCATGCCAAAAATTCAGTATATATACCGAACTAAAGTATACCGAAAACTTTGATACGGTAATATTATGAGTTTTCCTCATGCCGTAAATTTCGATAAGGTATAAGGTATGAGATATGAAAAAAAAATGTCCGGTATACCATACCGAACCATCCCTAGTCGTATATTAATAATGTGATTATTAACCATACAAGCATATTATATCATTAAAAGACAATTTTATTATACAAATGAAAACAAATACTCAAACCATTACATTCAGATAAAGTTATTTCGAAATTCAAACAAACAAACAAACTAGAAGAAATAAGAAATCATGGCAAAGTCACAAACCTAAATCCGAACATAGATCAGAACTTGCTTTTCTAAAAACCTATTTTCAGGCATGCATATAACTTATTACCTTGCCAATGAAAGAAAAATATAATATGGTCGCTCATGCAATAAGCCCCTCCTTCTTCAACTCTGTTTTAAGCTCAACAATTTCATCCTCCGGCAGAACCACCATAACCACCCTCCCACCGCCCTCAGCCGGTCCCGGAAGCACGATCACTGCCCCTCGATCGCCGACTCCATCGATTCTGTAGCTAACCCGAACCGGCCTTTGCCCCCTATACTCAAAACCATAAAATTCACCTTCTTCTAGGTTCACAAAGGTCAAATTAGCCCCATAAATTATGAAATCAGGCAATCCATTCTCTCTCTCCATAGCTTCATCGATCTTTTCTCTCTCATCCGATGCATGGTCTTTCAGCAACGACGCCAGATCACTTAGCTCAGCATCCACTACTGGGAAATCAGCCTTGACAACGCTCACAACTTGACTATTTCTCAACATGCCGTATTCCTTGTTTTCTTCCTCACTTTTCTTGCAAATTGTCACAACATTTGGTGCCAACTCCTGTCCCCTCACCTTGGCAATGCATCGCCAAGTGATGGCTGAGATGGTCTCAAACGGGCCGAATCGAGCCCCATTTGGACCCAGTTTTGATTGAAGATGGCTCAATTGTTTTGGAGCAACATCGAAAGTGAAAGGCTCTAGTTTGGACTTGGTGGGTGCCACCCAATTGTCTCCAACCGGGTCGACCCGTTTGACCGAAACTGGGTCCTCGTGGGGTTTTGGTGGGCTGTCTGAATTCGTAAATTTTGTGAGACTTTGCGATAAAGCAAAGGGCTCGCCCAGATTTTGGCCAGCGACGACCCGACCCAACATGTTTATGAATTCTGCGACGGCAAATGCATCGCCCAGAGCATGGGCCCAGCTTATGCCCATAGCCATCCCACCACATTTAAATTTAGTTAACTGAAAAAGTAACAATTGTTTTATTAGACAAATAAAAGCAAACTACTCCCTCCGTCCTATTTATTTGAACAAATTTTCTAAATTACCCTTATTTAGTACTCCCTTTGTCTCATTTATTTGGTCTTATTTTAACTTGCACGAATGTCAAAACTCATTTATGAATATATTAAATATTTGAACAAATTTTCTGAATTATCCTTATTTAGCAATAACTATTAATAATAACTCTATTAATTATGTTCAATTTATAAGGGTAAATTTGTAAACACATGCAAAAAACAATACTAAATTTAGATAATGGATCATATAAATGGGACACCCCAAAAAGGAAACATGGACCAAATAATCGGGACGGAGGAAGTAATAACTATTAATAATAACTTTATTAATTATGTTGAATTTATAAGGGTAAATTTGTAAACACATGCAAAAAACAATACTAAATTTAGATAATGAACCATATAAATGGGACACCCTAAAAAGGAAACATGGACCAAATAATCGGGACGAAGGGAAGGGAGTACATCTTTATGTTTTTTTTCTTTTTTTAAATTTCAGTGTACTATTTAAATGGAAAGGGGCTTTTCCAATATTACTTAAACCCATAATCGATTGTTCAATTATTTAATGATGAATATCTTAATTGCAATTATTACATTGTAATTAAGATGTCACATATTCGAACTTCTCTGAAAATATTTAAGTTTATAAGTTATTTAAATATATTTCTATTAGGAAAAACCTGTTTTATTTCTTTAATCCATTCAATTCAAAATCAAACATCACATAAATAGAAAAAAGGTAAGAGCACACTTTTTTTTTTACTAAACTAAAACAATTTCGTCGTAATTATAAATGGAGATATGCTCTTAGATGAAATTAGAAAATTAGGTCGTGCCTTTCTGATCAAATTATGAATGAGTCTTATCAGAAGGTGGGTATTTGATGTGACCCAAATTAAAATAATGAAGTTTTTTAAGGTTAATATTTTATTATTTTCAAATTCTTTAATTGTTAAACTAACTCATAAAGCCACAAACAGAATTATTTCATAAATATAGTTTTATACGTTTTCCTTTCCCTGTTATCATCTGTTACATTTTGAAACAATCTAGGCAAAATCCGATTCGTATGTGTTTTAATTAAATAATAAATAAAAATTAAAAATATAACAAAGAAAATAGTATAATACGAAAGTAGAGGATTTTTCTAAATGTCAAGTTCAAGAAAATAAATGCCTAACAATAAATCCAACAACTACAAAATAATAAATGAGAGATGATTTCTTAGCTGTAAATATTACTTTAATTTATAGCCCTCACCTATTTTATTGGAAGTAAATATACCTATTTACATCTACATCTACCTTCTTGATTTTATTGCACCTAACAAATTGCTCAGTTACTTTTCTTTGATGTATACATGCTTAAATGAAATAATATCTAGATTTTTTGCAACATAATTATGCTAAACTATATTGTTACAATTGGGTTTGACAAATTCAAATTCATAATCTCTGGACTATGTCATTTTAGAAAGATTTATTTTCATAAAACATATTATTACAAGTGTTTGCAAGCGAATCATGGTGTAAAGTAAAAATCAAATTCATGAAATATTTTTCGAAGACATGATTTTATTTACTAGTCTTTAAGATCTGCATATGTGAATTTTTTTTTTCATAGTCTAAAATTCTTTTTTTTTTTTAATTTACACGAAAAGATAATTTAGAAACATCTTTCAGATCTAACCACATGGCATTACTTTTGAGGAAAATAAAATAGGACAAGAAAAAAATTAAAAAAATATAGTTTTTTGCTGTTATTTTCACCAATTCAACTTGAAATATTTTTGTCTCTCTATATCTAGAAATGAAAAACCAAGATGTAGATTCTCACTGCAATTAATCAAAAACCTCAAATGAGCTAAACAAGACTGAACTTTACTACATGAACATGGCAGGCAAAGCCTAAAATCGGATAGCTACGAGGTGTCACTCATGTTAAAAGAGTTATTTAACGTTAAATAAGAAAAAATATTTATTTTTCATCTTAAAAAGCACGTTCAGATTAAGAATTGTTCATAATCTTATGCTTTTTTCTTTTATTTGTTTGCTTAAAATATATTGTGCTAAATTAATAAATATATATATATATATATATATATATATATATTATACTCACAAATTAATAAACACATACTCTCTCCGTCCCGGTTGATTAATCCCCTTGAGATTTGGCACAATAACCAATGCGAATAAAGATAGAGAAAATGAGTATTTTATTAGTGAATGGAAATTAACTTTCCATTTTAGGTAAAAAGACAATTAAATGGGACGGACGAAAAAGGAAAGAGCGACTAATGAAGTAGGACGGAGGGAGTATTTTTTAAATTATCATCCTTTGTTCTATTGTTCATGTTTCACTCCCCGTTACATGATTAAAATTATCAATTTTTATTTAATGTTTTTTATAATTTTAATTTATATAATATATTTAATAATTTATAACTAAAATTTGATTATTAAAATTGATTAATTCATAAACTAATTTATGTTCTGATAAAATTTTAATTTTTATTATTAAATATCAATTAGAATAATATTGAATTATACCTACTTTTATCATAGTAGAACAGAGGATTTGATCTAAGTTTTTTTAAAAAAATTAAATTAAACCAACACAAAAATGACAAAACATTGAAAACTCAGAGAAGAATCTGAAAAAAATATATATATGAAAAGGGAAGGTCTCAGGTTAGTCATAACTAAACGGTTTAGGCGAGTTTTATCTATTAATCCAAGTTAAACCTATCAAATATACCATCTTTAGGGATAATAAATCCTATTTAGGATGAGTGAACCCATTTGATTATTGATAAAACCCATCTAAACCATTTAGGCGTGTCTAATGCAAATTTTTGTCATATGAAAATAATACCTGAATGAATATGAGGGGTGAGAATCCGAGTTCAGGGCCAATGAATTGGTTGGGAACAAGAAGCTTCTCAAGAGAGGCATCCTTCATCTCCAACCAGTCATCTAGGGTTTTCTCACACTTGGCCTCAAGAAACCTCACTCCACAGTCATTGCATTTTATGAAAGGCCGGCCCGACTCGGCCCGCCTGAAGCGTCCCGACGTCACCGGATACTTGTTGAGCCAAGTGAACATGGGCTCCTTGATGGCAAGCACGTTCAACCCCTCGAATGCTTTGCTCCCAAAGTAGTATATCCCTCTTAGGTAGTGAAGCTTCATGGCCAAGTCTAGGTTGTCCGGCTCGTACAACAAGTCCGGCCCGGTTGCGTAGGCCGGGCCGACCGAGGATAGTTTTATGTCATATATAAGCCCTTGCGCCATGGAAGAAGAGACCCTCTTTTTTTTTTTCTTTGCTTTGTTTTGTGATTGTTTGAGAATATGGTGAGGAGAGAGAGGCAACAAGGTTCCCAAATGAGAAATGGTAGTGTGATTGGTCTCTTTCTTAGTTGATATATAATTGAGGGTTCAATTTTCTTCTTTTAAGTTTCTCCCAACTAATTTAAAGGTTATCTACTTTGTCATTATTACTTCTTTTAGTAGATACGGAAATAGTGGGTCGAAAAGAAATTCTTGTTTTTTGAGAAATTTTCTATGAATAATGTTGTTTATTGCTAGAGCCTCTCTAAAGAGACACTTCGTTAGGGTCGACCATGTAATTTCGGGGGCCATGTGCAATCAGTATAAATGATGCCTTAATTTTATTATTATAATTATAAATATAAAATACAAAAAAATTCTGATGATATTAAAAAATATGGCTGAAGTCATCTTAAATTAAAGTTTATTCAAATAACTAAATCACATGTTCTTTTATGGGAAATCATGAGAATTTGTTTATATTTCATCTATAAACAAATCTTAAATAAAATAAACGATTTTAAATATTATATGAAGAAAAATTCATGAATATCGTTTACAATAATTTCATGATTCTCTTTTATTTTTTAACCAAACTCACCAATAAAAATCTCACAATCTTTTTCTTAAAAAAATAATGATTAACAATCATTTAGATCATTTATTTCAATTGAAGAACATTTTTTCAAATTATTTCAAAGAGACTAATCACATTTTTTAGTTGTTATAAAATAGCAATTAATATAATATTGTGAAGAAGATCAGTATTTTGACAATTTATCATATGTTATATCTGAAATTTTTAACTCATATAAGGCAAAATATAAATTAAGTCATCTACTATTTTATTTTAATTTAATTAAAGGTAAATTTATTTATCTTGGATTCAACATGATTTTGTAAAAATCAACACTAAAATAAATTAGAAATATATTACTTCCTCCGTCCCACCTCAATTGTCCCACTTTCCTTTTTCGTCCGTCCCACCTCAATTGTCCCATTACTTAAAAAGGCAACTTTTTCACACTCAACAATAAAATATTAATTCCACTCAACTTACTTTACACTCACACTCCTTGGTTATTGTGCCCAAAGTCACCGGGACAATTCAGCCGGGACGGAGGGAGTAATAGTAACATGTATACTATAAAAATGGTGCCCCAATATTTTTGGAGGCCCGGTGCGGCGCACATCTCGCACGGCCTCAAGGCCGGCCCTGCACTTCGTTATTTAAATATGTTTTAATCACAATTTGCGTCCATTCAATATGAATACTTATGCTTAGCGGTCTTATTCAAGATTAACAATATATTTTTGCATTACATGCACTTTATATATTTCAGTTATATATGTATGTATTTTATGATGTCATTAATATAAAAGTAGTATAATAATATAATATATGCAATTGATTGAACTACGTGATATAATATATGTTTATATAAAATATCAAATCTTGTTTTCAAATTATTTTGTGAGATGTAAAGTATCATGCGTGTGAATTTAGGCAAAGCAATTCGCACAGTCAATAATATTCATATATTTTATTTTATACCATGCAATATTCTTATTATTATTATTATTATTTTATTTTTTTTGAAGTTAGAGTACATTCAATTTAAATGAGAAGAAGTATGTTAATATAGTTTGAATCTTTGATAATCGGTACAAGATAAAATATTTAATCACTTGCTGCATTATTATTGTGCATATAAGATGAACATGGATCATTTAAGATTATAGGTGAGACCTGGGCAGTTTCCTTTAAATTTATTCAGTGTGCAAACCCAAAATTTAATGAGAATGGCCGTTGTGAATGTTGACAAGTTTTTTTTAAAAAAAATAAATTATGAACATTGGCGTTATTATTATTATTATTATTGCATTGCCATTTGTTTCACTTTTTAGACTCCAACTGCTCAGCATTAATTATATATTACGCGAAATTAATTAATGATCATTCTTAAATGCTATTGACACCTCAACAGCTATATGGGAAATGAATATGATTAATTTATTCCTTCAATAATTTTACACCTTTAATAATTACTTGATCCAATTAAGTAACTAAACTTTTAGGATTGAATTAATTAAATCTCTTTACTTTTGAAGTTATTAGTTTAAATTCGAAACTCTTATTGCTGTATTTGTTATGAATCAAAAATAGAGAGTCTATTTTTAGTCCATCAAAGAAGAAAGCCTACTAGAAAAAGTCTATAAAATTTGTGATCTAGGAAAGCTCCTCGGAAATATGGATCGTTGGCCGAGCTACCTCTGATCGAACTATATTCCGGTCGAGCTAAGTAGATCCGACGCTATGAAAAGATGGATCATTGGACCGAACTATATCAAAATAAAACCAGCTCAATCAAAGAGATGCAATCGTTCGGGACACCAGTTCGGTCGAAGCATTGTGACTTTTTACCTAAAGTTACTTCTTTGTATTTACTCCCTATAAATAGGATTGCATTTATTGTACAAAGACATTGAAATGAGCAATAAATACACCATAAAAAGCATTGAGCATTCATCTTTTATTCACAATCAAGTTTATACATTTAATCCATTTACCATTTTCCTTCGCTTTTTATCAAGTATTCTTATTTAGAAAGCCTTACAAAATTCGAACATTAACAATTGGCGCTTGATGCGGTGTAAAAGCAATACTTAGTCAAGTTAAATTTTATCGATCCAAGGTTCTTTTCAACTTCGCCCGATAGAATACTCCCTACTCGTATGGAATGTTTGTAGTTAGGCAAAACATATATCGCTGAGTTTTTCTATTAGCTAGGCAAAAACAATAACTAAGCTAAGCATAAATGAAGTAAACACAATAGCTATCATATTGAATAGAAACTTTTTAAAACAATCAATCAAGCTTTCCAAACTAGGTAGATGAAGTAACAAGTTCAATCAAATGAGATAAAAGTGAGTGTTGTGTGGAAATCTAATGTGATCAACTTAGATCGAATTGTGATGTAAACTCAATTTAATTTCTATGATATTGAGCAATCCACTCTAAGGTAGCTAACCCCTTGCCACGGCGAGTTAACCGTAGATGATCCTAGTAATCTCAAACAGTCACGTTGTCGATTCCTAGTCCACTCCTTCTAGAACGTAGATTATTGCCCTATGACCTATTTCCGCACATGGATTGGATTTAGAATCATATGAATTCACACTATTCGCGACGATTCCACCCGCGTGTTGGCTGCAATGTTCACGTAAAAAACCACCTACGTTGACTATTACCTACACCTAGGTGATTGGGGATAAGATCTAGTGTGATTCAAGCTCTCATAGGAAGGTAAACATTCAACATTCAATCTCAATTTCACACATTATCAACCCAAATAATACTCACAAGGAATTTAGTTCTTCATACCTTCCAATTTGTTCAATACAAGATAAAATGAAAGATAATCCATTACAAACTTGAAAGGTGAATTGATTTCTTCCCCAATTGTTGCCCTTGCAACCCTTGCTCTTCTCTAATCTCCACCAATTTGTTGTAGATCTTCCTCTTGATCCACTAGGATTGGAATGGAATGAGGATGGAAGATGGAATTTAGAAGAATTTCTAACTTGATTCTATGAAAATTTGGCAAAAGTCCTCTAAAAACTTGGAATTCCCCCTTTTATAGACGAGCAAACAGAGCCTCTGATTACCCGGCCCAAGGTAGGATCGCCCAGGATAGCTCAGAAACTAAAATAACCGCCAATATATATTCTGGCTCGGCCGACCTAGATTGGCTCAACTGAGCGAGCTAACTGAAGCTGTGGTTCGGCCGAGCACTGCAGGACCGGCCGAGCGAGCCCTTTGTCCGTTGTGGCTCGACCGAGCGAGCGAGCCTGCCCTCTGAAGACCGGATTGCTATGCTCGGTCGAGCCTAGCTTCCTTTGATTCCTAGCTCGGGCGATTTTCCTCCAAAACTAAACCGAAAATGCTGCTTTATGCTCAAAACTCAACCTACACCATCCAAAACACAAAAACACGAAAACACAACAAAAGAACAACAAAAACATATGATATGAGAATAAAATGGCCACAAACATGCACGCTCACACATCGAAATATAGGTAATTTTACGCACATATCAACGCTAGAAGGAGGGTCATAGTTGTTCGTGTGTGAAACACACTAGTGCAAGTGCACACTATCACAAGTAATAATAAAATGGAGTATCCTCCGAGTATTGATCCACATGGAAGGGTTAAAGGTGCACAAACACTCAACTTGATTTAATTGATGAGGAAACACATAAGTTTTGGTTGGTTTGCATAATCTAGGCATGAATTAACAAATAAACAAACATGTAAATATGGGATGTAACAAAAAACAGGGGATGGCGAAAACAAGGAAGAATAATACGAATTAACTCGAATGAGAGAAACGACCTAGGCTATGGATTCACTTGCTGTAAATGGTCATGCTACAGCATTGCAACAGCACAGAGTAAGTTGATGCCAAAATTGCTATTCCCGGCTAGATTTTCCAAAATAGATGAGATTGTCTTTCTTAATTAAATTTAACATATTCCTATGCCTCAAATTCAAATTAAGTCCAACACTATTCACAGCTCTCTTAGGCATTTAAACAAACACAACATCTACATATTCCTATGCAACATACTGTGTAGCAATTGAGGATTCTACTAATAATCATAGCTTTCCCAAACCAAGATTAAGCATAAATCACAAACACAAGCTCCCACAAGGATTGTAATTAAAAGAATTACACCTTCAAAAGCTCAAACTCCATGCCATTAACAACAATGTTGCACAAGAAAATCAAAACATGCAAGTTTCATCCATAGCCCAAGGCCAACCTAATTTAGCTCATATTTACAAAAGTAAGAGCTGAAATTAATCCTTCAAATGTAACATTCATGATTAGAAAACTGAATTAAGGACAAGAAGATGGTGAGAGAATCCCCCTCCAATCGGCCACGATGAGGAACGATTCCTCGGTTCCACGAGCTTCTCGTCGGTTGAGCTAAGATAAGCTGCTCCTCGCCTCTTGAAATGTTTCTTCCTGCTGAAATGTTTCTTCCTTCCACGATTTCTCTCCTTCTCCTCGCTGAAATCTCGAGCCCCCGTATATGTGTGATTAAAATTCCAAGATGAGGCTCTCTCTTCTCTCCTTCCATTTTAGCTTTTATACCTCCCCCCAATTTCTAGGTTTCCCCTTTTGGCAACATTCCCAAATTGTCCTTGGAGAAAAATGGGTGAAAATCAGCTCTTTTTGCATTTCCAGCTCAGCAAAACAAGTTTTTCCACGTCATCTCGTAGCTTTGAATTAAGTTGACTGAGGATGAACCTAGCTCGGAATGCTACAACATCGAATTCCTTTTGCTCCAGCACGCGCTTCAGATACATGGTAAATTCCTGCACGACATTTTCAGTCCAAATCTTCCAAAAACATCGTTATATATTGTAAAACACGAAATAAACATAAAAGGACTCGAACAATTAAATACAAGACCAAAACAACATTTATTTGGTTAAACCTAGACGAAAGACTCTCTAAAACGAACTAAAATCAAGAGAATATAACTCTTTTACAAGAGTTATCACCCCCAAACTTAGCCCGTTGATCGTCCTCGATCAACAAAAGAGATAAAGCAACTCAAGGGACAAACAAGTTGGAATTTCATTTATGCTAGCTCATGCTCTGGCACCTCTCAGCATAGATGAAAAGATTTAGGATTCAATCATCAAAATAGTATCAACTCATCTCAAGACTCTTCCTACTAGTTTAACATCTCATTTCTATCATGCTTTAGCATCTAAATCTCAAAACAACACAACACATCATTACAATGCAAAGTCAAAATGATCAAAATTAACTCCATAACTCAAGCAATGCTCATGATCATCATGCTTACTTATTTTGACTCTAAACTACTCATAGCAACCTCTCCATTAATGAAATTCATACCACAAAGGATCAATAGGACTTTATTGGCTTGTAATGTGGGCTAAGGTTAAGGTAAGGAAATTTTTGGATAAGTAACTAAATCAAGAGCACTAATGAGTTCTACCACTTATTTAGAGGACTCAAACAATTAGAACCACAATCCCAAGTGAGAAGAAAGGTGTCCCTATTATTACACAAAATGAAATAGCAAAAACAAAAAGGAAAAAACAACAAAAATTTTACCCTTTTATTTTCACTCTTTTTTTCTTTTCTTTTTTTTTTGTCGAATTTCACTCGATTTTTCCTCCATTTTTCTTTCACTTTTATTTCGACACATTTTTCTCTTTTTTTTTCGTTTTTCTTTTGATTTGTTTCGACTTTTTTCGATTCTTTTCTTTCTTTTTATTTATTTTTTTTTTTCTCTCGTTCTTTTTTTTACGCAAACCAAATTACAAAGGAATGGAAACACCAAATAACAATGAAATGGGATACAAGACTCAAAAACAAAACAACCCGAAACGGGAGCACACCCCCCCAAACTTAAGGACGAACATTATCTTCAATGTCCAAAGGCCGAACTCATATAAGTGCTCACGATGAGGGTCAAGTACAAGAGACTAAGGGATAAGAAGGCTAAAAAGATAGGTAACGAACGAACTAATCTAAGGCTCGAGAATAGGGTGCAAGGGATAATTAAAATTGCAAGAACAAGAAAAGCTCAAAATTAACAACAATGGCCTAAGTCATATCCCAAGTGGTATAAAAACACATTTTGCCTCAAAGCAACCATAAGCAGTTGAAGGTAAACACTCACACTTGCAAAACCGAGAGATAAAGCCAATTAAGAACTATCAACAAGGCAAGGTAATGAAAGCTTTAAAACAATGATTCTCAGTTCACGAGACTAGATGGAAAGCACGTCAAGAAATAAAATATTAAACCTAAGGAACAATTAAAAGATGAAAACAACTAAATCAACAATAAGATTCAAAAGTGAAGATGAAACACACAGAAATCTTCATCGAGGCAAGGGTAGAGTAGCAACAAACAAAAACCAACAGTAAAAGACACGAAATGAAGGGAAATAGAGGAGAAACATAACAGCCCAAAATAACAGAATTAACAACATCAAGTACCACCACAATACCAGAGTAGTTATTAAAGTATTAAGTACAGACCCAATGAGAAGATAAAATGGAGTTCAGCCAAAATAAAACCATTGTCAAGGAGGGATAGAGTGAAGGAAGGACCATAAGCAGTTATGATTGAGCAGAAGGACGGGTTTCAGATGCGGCCGGCAGGAGCTGGATCAGTTGATCGTTCATCAGTTGGAGTAGCTTCTCGTTCTTGCTGCAAGTGGCCTGAACGGGGTGGACCTCATCACGAAGCAATCTAAGCTCAGCTAGGACTGAATCGGTTGCGGCAGTTGCAGCAGCCTGTGGAGCGCAAGTCGACAGGGAGGCAGACGCACGGCTAGAGGAAGGAGGCTTGGGCATTGCTGTAGCATCCTTGGCAGCATGGCGGCGCTGTAGGCAGAAAATGTTGATGTCGGTGGCGCCAAGATCCCGAGCCTCTGACTCCAACATGGGCACTCCCGCTCTCTTACACACCTTCATGATCAGCGATGGAAAGAACAACGGACCAGGGCTCTCCCGGTTACCACAGACAAGAATAGAGTAAAGGATTAGAAGGGAAACATTAATTGGTTCGGACTTGAGCAGAGCAGCAACAATAATCACGCGGTCTTTCATGGCCAGCGTGTCATGAGTGGTCGGCAGGATGCGACTCTTGATGAAATGCATCCAGATGTGTGCATCCCCAGTCAGATCCTTGCCCAGAATATGCCCTGCCGGGCCAGTAGAAATGGTCCATGAAATACTGGATTTCGCTGCCACGTCAAGTATCTCCTTCAGGAGGTCTGGCGAGGGGTCTTGCAGCCTTTTGAAAAACTCCCGAGACCCACTTTGGGAAAGCTGGTAGGTAGCATAGATCTCCTCAACATCCAAGCGCACTAACACACCCTGAACCAACGATTCAGCCACATCCTCTTTGTCGCGATTCAGGTTAGCGTAGAACTCCCGCACCACATCGATAATTGGGGCGGGTTAAGGTTTGGCAAATACTTCCCATCCCTGGAATGCAATGACTAATTTAACAAAGTCCGGCAATAGCTCCAGGTCTATATCAAAACCTCGCTCCAGAACAAGTGTTTTTTTCATAAAGGCTGCCCAACGAGCATCAGTGACATACGCCGCTTGCTTGGGAATTGCCTTGAATTCCGTCTCCGACAGGATTGGAGGATCAGTGGTTAGCTTTTGCTTCTTTCGTGTGACCTACTTTTTGGCCACCTTTTTGACCCGTTTCTTAGGTGGAGCAGGGGCAGAAGGTGCTGCAGCAGAGGTAGCAGCAACGGGTTCAGAAACAGGGTGAGCAGAGTCCAGATCCGGGGTAGTAGCTACTCCTATGGTGGAAGATGGAGCGAGCGATGGAGAGGGCTCTGAAGATGCTGGGGAAACCACAGCGGCAGAAGTTGGAGCAGGTGGCTGGTCCTGGGTAGGGGGTGGTGAAGGGATGGATTTGTCAGGGGCGTGGGTAGTGGTTTTCTTAGAAGCAGCAGTAGCAGTAGAGGTGGGTGTGGTCTTGGAAGTTCGCTTGACAAAAGAGGGCTCAGTTGGTGAAGATCGGATTTGCACAAGGGCGGACGCAGCAGACGCTCGGGTGAGCTGAGCACTTGCTGTGGAAGGGGATGAAAGGGATGCGGATGAGGGTGGATCCAGGTTCGGTTGTGGTGGTGTAGTCTTGCCCTTGCCTTTGCCTTTATTCGGAGCAACAGACTTGGAAGACTTCTTCGGAGCCATTGCGGAGAACCTGCACAGCAACAAGACACCAAATAAGCAGAGGGACTAAACAACAAGAAAGTAGCAAGAGTTGGAAATAAGGTGCAGCATAAAAGGGTCAAGCTACATGACCAGGACGCACGCCACAAAACTAAATCTAACAGGCCGTAGCCTGACATGCTATAGCACTGCACATGAGACAAAATCCCCCACCAATAGACCCAACACAAGACCACATAACAGTACTTGGTCCCAGCAAACAAAGAGACAACCAAGCAAAGCAGAAGAGGGAATAGGAAGTTGTCAAGCCTTGTGGTGCAGCAAGAACAACAATGGAACACAACAACATTCAAAATGTGTGCAACTTCACAGAATAGCGTTATAAAGCAGAAAATTGGAACAAGCATACCCAAGCAAGGAAAATAAGCACAAATGACGGGCAGTAAAAGGAAGGAAAACATCGAACTAGCACAGTGAAACAACCAATTGAAGAGAGTAATCATATTTCCATCCGCAATCAACAAAAATCATATTTCCAAAAACATAACAGAGGGGCACGAACAGACAAGCCCTAGTAGCTACAGATGAAAACACTAAAAACCCATGTACCAAGACTCACGAAACGCCCAAAAACCGCACCAAACACACACAACAACTACACATGGCAACCGCAAAATTGCACGAACTATAGCACCCAAAACAACTCGTGCGCAGAGATGGGAGAAAAGATGCATACCTGGTTGTCGGCGCCGGCAAATGAACAGAAACTGCGAAGGAGTAGGCGGTTGAGGGCCGAGAGTGGAGAAGACGGAAAAGGGGATTGCGAGAGTGAAAGGGAAGAGTGGTAAATATTTTTTTTACATTTTCAGATAAAAGTGTAGGAAAGGAAGAGGAAACCGTTCGACTTCCCTCCTTTTTCTTACTATTCCTAACATGACTAATTTTGAAATTTTTTATTATTATTATTATGATGATGATTATATATATATATATATATATATATATATATATATATATATATATATAAAAGTAAATAAAAATGATTGAATTGGGGTGGGGAAATTAATCTAATCGTTGGGCTTTAACATCCCCATTTAATTAAGCCCACGGAATAATCCCCCTTCTTAATATAGGACCCAAAATATTAAAATTAAATTGCACTCCCCTCAAATAAAAAAAAGAACCTGGTGCACGGCGGTGACTTAATTCCACGGCATCTTCACAATCCAAGTAGTTCTACATTCCTTCCCACAATTCTGTAAATTTGCTATCCCCCCAAATTTGAGATGTGCACGCTCCAATTTGTAGGTGCTAATTGATTTTTCCTACATTGACTCTCATTAGCACACTTCCAACAGCAACTTAAGAAAGCACAATCCAAAAGTTAAATACTTAGTCCTAACAAAAGAGTAAATTAAATAAACTAAGAACAAACAACTATTCTAGGCAGGAATTAAAAGAAAGCAGTTAAAATCTATACAAAGAAACCATGGTCCGCCGAAACAGACCATGGGTACCTCATGCTCAAGCATCCTACAGGGCAGTGACACCTTTCTCCCGGTTGAGAGTGCCACCAAAATACTCCTTGATTCGGTTTCCATTGACCATGAATGTTCGGCCTGATTTCTCCTCCTCAAGATCAACAGCTCCGAATGGATACACCTTAGCAATCGTGAAGGGGCCAGACCACCAGGACTTGAGCTTCCCGAGAAAGAGCTTCAACCTAGAATTGAAAAGAAGGACTTGTTGTCCTTCGTGCATTGTTCGAGGCACAATTCTTTTGTCATGCCAGCGTTTGGTCTTCTCCTTGTAAAGCTTTGCATTCTCATATGAGAACAATCGGAGCTCATCAAGCTCGTTCAGCTGTAGAAACGTTGCCTTCCCGGCTTCATTCAAATTCATGTTCAGCTTTTTTAGTGCCCAAAATGCTTTGTGTTCAAGCTCTAGTGGTAGGTGGCATGCTTTACCAAAATCCAGTCGATATGGCGACATCCCCAATGGAGTTTTAAATGCAGTTTTGTAAGCCCACAAGGCATCATCCAAGTGTTGAGACCAATCCTTCCTGCTGGTGTTAACTACCTTTTCCAAGATGCCCTTAATTTCCCGGTTCGACAGTTCAGCAAGGCCATTTGTCTGCGGGTGGTATGCTGTAGCAACCTTATACCTGATATTGTACTTGGCCAAAACTCCAGCTAGGCTTTTATTAATGAAATGAGAACCCTCATTACTAATTAAGGCCCGCGGAGTTCCAAACCGAGTAAAAATCTGCTTGTGTAAGAATCGGATGACTACTTTAGCATCATTGGTTGGACAGGCTACGGCTTCAACCCACTTCGAGACATAATCCACAGCCACCAAAGTATAGAGATTACCAAAAGAGGGAGGAAAGGGGCCCATGAAGTCAATACCCCACACATCGAAGAGTTCCACTTCCAAAATATCGTTCAAGGGCATCTCCTGTCGAGCACTCAAATTCCCCACTCGCTGGCACCTATCACACGCTTTAACAAACTCATGAGAATCCTTGAAAAGAGAGGGCCAGAAATAACCGGATTGTAAAACCTTCGCTGTTGTTCGCTGCCCTGCGAAGTGCCCTCCATATGCTGCAACATGGCAGTCTACCAGAATTGCGCACTGTTCAAATTCGGGACACACTTTCACATAACTCCATCGGAACCCAACTTGTTTAGACACAACTCATCCAAAAAATAAAACTTCGCATCATGATAGAATCGCTTCAGCTGCTGTCCCTTCATATCGGGGGGCTGAATTCCACAGGCTAAAAAGTTGGCAATGTCGGCATACCAAGGTGTTGGAGCTACGGTAATGCTCATCAGCATCTCATCAGGAAACCACTCATTGATGGGTGCGTTACTTTTGCTGCTTTGGGATCCCTCCAGTCTGGACAAGTGGTCAGCAACTTGATTTTCGGTCCTTTCAATCTTTTATCTCAAGATCGAATTCTTGAAGCAGCAACACCCATCAGATTAATCTAGGATTTGCATCCTTCTTTTCGTGCAAATAACGAATTGCAGAGTGGTCAGTGTACACAATTATTTTTGCTCCCACCAAGTATGATCGGAACTTGTCAAAAGCGAAGACCACTACTAGGAGTTCCTTCTCAGTTGTAGTGTAATTGAGTTGTGTGTTGTCTAGCACTTTGTTGGCATAGTAGATAGAATGGAAAATTTTGTTTTTCCTCTGCCCCATCACAACACCAACGGCATGATTACTCGCATCACACATCACTTCGAATGGCAAACTGCAGTCTGGAGCTTGTATAACAGGTGTGGTAACCAATGCCTTCTTTAAATGCTCAAAAGCAGCCATACACTCTGCTAAAAATTCAAATTTTCGTTCGTGCTCCAACAAGGTGCATAGCGGTTTAGCAATCTTGGAAAAGTCCTTGATAAAATGGCGGTAGAAGCCGGCGTGGCCCAAGAAACTTCAGACTGTTTTGACTGAAGTTGGTGGTGGCATTTTCTCGATAACAACTACCTTTGCAGCATCCACTTCAATTCCTTTAGTTGAAACTTTGTTGGGAATTGTTCCCGAATTCTCTCATAGGACAAATTGTAAAAA
>JAPKLW010000003.1:545184-588528 GCA_026898455.1 Plectranthus barbatus
CGTGTTTAGATTTATACACGACGACTCTGATAATTTGGGACCAACAAACTTTGTGCCCGAGCACAAACCCCTCTTGCACCATTAGATGGCATTTTTCCCAGTTCAAGACTAAGTTGGTCTCTTCACACCTCTTCAACACTTGATCCAAATTTCCAAGGCAATCCTCAAAGCACTCCCCCAACATCGAGAAGTCATCCATAAAAATTTCCAATGATTTTTCCACCATTTCAGTAAAAATGGCCATCATGCATCGCTGGAAGGTTGATGGAGCATTGCACAGGCCAAAAGGCATGCACCGAAAAGCGAAAGTGCCATATGGGCATGTAAATGTGGTCTTTTCTTGATCTTTCGGGGCAATGCTGATCTGATGATGGCCCGAGTAGCCATCTAAGAAACAGTAGTAAGCCTTCCCAGCAAGCCTATCCAACATTTGATCTAAAAACGGCAAGGGGAAGTGGTCCTTCCTTGTGGCTTTGTTGAGCTTCCGGTAATCAATACAAATACGCCAACCCGTGACTATGCGAGTAGGTATTAACTTGTTCTTCTCATTTGCTACTACAGTCGTTCCACCCTTTTTCGGCACACATTGCACCGAGCTGACCCATTTGCTATCAGAAATGGGATAAATAATCCCAGCATCAAGCCACTTGATGACCTCCTTCTTCACCACTTCCTTCATGATTGGGCTCAATCTTCTTTGATGCTCTACAGACCCGGAATACCCCTCTTCAATCAGGATTTTGTGAGTACAAAGTGTGGGGCTGATTCCCCGTATATCCGCTATTATCCACCCGAAAGCTCGCTTGTAATTTTTCAGCATTGTAAGCAACTGCTCCTCATGATTAGCACTCAAAGAAGCAGAAATAATAACCGACAATGTTTCCAGCTCTCCCAAATAGGCATACTTACTTCAAATGAGAGGGCAGCGACTTCAACTCTAACTTTGGTGGATTCACAATTGATGACTCGGGAGTCTTAAATTCCTGTTCTCCGGTTTTCAACGGCTCGAAGGCTATTTTATTGCATATCTCTGGTTGTTCCAGATCCAGTGATGTAGCATTAACTTCCTCATGCTCTTCAGACCAGCATTTCTGCAGTTGTGTTTCAGCTACCAGCGAATCGACCACATCGATCAATGAACATCCTTCCTCCCCATCTGGGAACTTCATCGCTTGGAAAACATTGAAAGTGACTTGTTCCCCATTGACTCTCATAGTCAGCTCACCATTAGGAACATCAATTAATGCTCCCCCCGTAGCAAGAAATGGGCGCCCCAAGATAATAGGGACTTCTTCATCGGCCTCATAATCTAAAATGATGAAATCAGCCAGGAAGATGAATTTGCTCACCTTGACTAGAACATCCTCAATTTTTCCTTTCGGATGCACTGTGGAATGGTCTGCCAACTGTAATGTGACAGTGGTGGGTCGAGCGCCTCCAATTTCAAGCTTTCTGAAAACTGATAGGGGCATTAAATTAATGTTTGCCCCCAAGAAGCAAAGTGCACGCCCAACATATTGCCCTCCAATTGTACATGGCACAGTGAAGCTTCCTGGATATCTGAGTTTTTTAGGTATTTTGCTGCTCACCACCGTGCTGCACTCTCCGGTTAGTGCCATAGTTTTGAACTCCCCCAAACTTTTCTTCCTAGATAGGATGTCTTTTAAGAACTTAGCGTAATTTGGATTCTGCTCCAATGCTTCCACCAGCGGGATATTAATGTGCAACTACTTCAATACATCCAAGAACTTTTTATAATGAACCTCCTCCTTTTGTTTCTTCAGTCACTGCGGGTAAGGTGGTGTTATTTGATGTTTCCAAGCAGCAGTCTGCTGCTTAGGTGCTACAGCATCTGTAATAGCATGCTGTGTTTCTGCTGCCTTTTCAACTTCAGCTTCCACCTTAATTTCCTCTTCTTGGATTGAAGTGGGCTCATCAGATTTGTCCACTATGGCAGGAGCTGCCCCTTCAATCGTTTTCCCGCTCTTTAACACCACGGCTTTGCAATGCTCCTTCCCTTTTCTTCTTGGATTTACCGTATCACTTGGTAAGGATCCTTGTGGCCTATTTTTCATTTCTGCTGCCAGCTGTCCCATCTGGACCTCCAGATTTCTTAAAGTTGCAGTGTGACTCTGGAGGAGAGCATCTTGATTCTGCACCTTCCCATCCGTGCGTGCTATAAATTCCTTTTACAAGGCTTCAAATGAGCCACCTGTAGCTGCTGATTCCGCCTTTGCTGTGGCACCTGCTGGATTTGCTGCTGCATTGGCTGCTGGAAAGGTTTCTGCTCCACCTGGAGCTTCTGATAATCGGGTAAAACCATCCGATTTTGCTTTTGCTGGTTCGACCCTCCAGCTTCTTGTGGTGTAGACCATGAGAAGTTCGGATGATACCTCCACTCGGGGTTGTAAGTATTCGAATACGGGTTGTTCCTATTTCCCCCATGCTGCCCAATGTAACTAACCAACACTGGGTTGAATCTGCAATCATCAAAGGGGTGCGCTCCCCCACAATAGACACAAGACATTTCAGTCACAATTTGGTTGACCACTGGTTGTTGTTGAAGTAGCACTTTAGGTTGCTGACTAACAGCTTGTTGTTGTACTGCTCCAGCAACAATATTCTTCTCAATTGACTTGAGTGAAGTTCCCATCACTTCAATCTGCGCAGTGATCACTCAAGAGGATCAAGTATTTGTTGTGGTGTTAACCATTGGCCACTATTTTTCGTAATTCGATCAAGTATCTCGCAGGCCTCCGTGTATGTTTTAGACAAAATATCCCCATTTGCAGATCCATCCAACCAAGTTTGAGAGTCAAGATATAGTCCATTGTAGAATGTTTCCAGCAAGATACAATGAGGAATACCATGTTGGGGACACTTTTGCAGCAGCTCCCGATAGCGTTCCCATGCTTCACTCACCGACTCATCCCCCTGCTTGAATGAGATGATCTCCAATCTGTATTGCGTGTTCTTAGTAGGAGGGTAATACTTTTCCAAAAATGTCTTGACCAACTCTTCCTATGTCCGGATTGACTCAGATGGTAAGGAATTCAGCCATGCCTTTGCGTGATCCCGGAGAGAAAACAGAAACAATTTCAGCCGCAAAGCATCGTCGGTCACTCCCTCAAACTTAAAACAATCACACACTTCCAGGAAAGATTGAAGATGCAAGTGTGGGTCTTCAGTTGCCCTTCCCCCAAACTGGCCGATGGATTGCATCATTTGGAACATTACCGGCTTTACTTCAAACTGTCGGGCTCCAATCTCGGGCATTACAATCACTGGCCGCTTATTGTGGATTACATCATTGGCATAATCAGCCACTATTCGGTCCTTCTCGTTGGCCTGCTGCACAATATCACGAGGTATCTCCTCATTACCAGCAGCCATCGCACTTCTTCGCACTCATTGTCTCCTTCGGTTTATTCGGAAGGTCCTTTCAATTTCAGAATCAAATTGAAAAAATTACGGGACAAGCTCTTGATTCATACACAAGAAACACCTACAGAAATAACACACGTATTACTTTTTTTTATTTTTTTAATAGATAAAATGCAATAAAATAAAATCAACAAACCAAGTGAATTGAATAGCAACTACTTAATAGCCTTCCCCGGCAATGACACCAAAAACTTGTTCGTGTGTGGAACACACTAGTGCAAGTGCACACTGTCACACGTAATAATAAAACGGAGTATCCTCCGAGTATCGATCCACAGGAAAGGGTTGAAGGTGCACAAACACTCAACTTGATTTAATTGATGAAGAAACACATAAGTTTTGGTTGGTTTGCTTAATCTAGGCATGAATTAACAAATAAACAAACATGTAAATATGGGATGCAGCAGAAAAATAGGGGATGGCGAAAATAGGGAAGAGTAATACGAATTAACTCGAATGAGAGAAACGACCTAGGCTATGGATTCACTTGCTGCAAATGGTCATGCTACAACATTGCAATAACACGGAGTAAGTTGATGCCAAAATTTCTATTCCCGGCTAGATTTTCCAAAATTGATGAGATTGCCTTTCTTAATTTAATTTAACATATTCTTATGCCCCAAATTCAAATTAAGTCCAGCACTATTCACAGCTCTCTTAGGCATTTAAACAAACACAACATCTACATATTCCTATGCAACATATTGTGTAGCAATTGAGGCTTCTACTCATAATCCTTGCTTTCCCAAACCAAGATTAAGCATAAATCACAAACACAATCTCCCACAAAGATTGTAATTAAAAGAATTAAACCTTCAAAAGCTCAAACTCCATGCCATTAACAACAATGTTGCACAAGAAAATCAAAACATGCAAGTTTCATCCATAACCCAAGGCCAACCTAATTTAGCTCATATTTACAAAAGTAAGAGTTGAAATTAATCCTTCAAATGTAGCATTCATGATTAGAAAACTGAATTAAGGACAAGAAGATGGTGAGAGAATCCCCCTCCGATCGGCCACGATGAGGAACGATTCCTCGGTTCCACGAGCTTCTCATTAGTTGAGCTAAGACAAGCTGCTCCTCGCCTTTTCTAAGCCTTGTTCCAGCTGAAATGTTTCTTCCTTCCACGATTTCTCTCCTTCTCCTCGCAGAAATTTCGAGCCCCCGTATGTGTGTGATGAAAATTCCTAGATGAGGCTCTCTCTTCTCTCCTTCCATTTTAGCTTTTATACCTCCCCCCAATTTCTAGGTTTCCCCTTTTGGCAACATTCCCAAATTGTCCTTGGAGAAAAATGGGTGAAAATCAGCTCTTTTTGCATTTCCAGCTCAGCAAAACAAGTTTTTACACGTCATCTCGTAGCTTTGAATTAAGTTGACTGAGGATGAACCTAGCTCGGAATTCTACAGCATCGAATTCCTTTTGCTCCAGCACGCGCTTCAGAAACATGGTAAATTCCTGCACGACATTTTCAGTCCAAATCTTCCAAAAACATCGTTATTTACTGTAAAACACAAAATAAACATAAAAGGACTCGAACAATTAAATACAAGACCAAAAAAACATTTATTCGGTTAAACCTAGACGAAAGACTCTCTAAAACGAACTAAAATCAAGAGAATATAACTCTTTTACAAGAGATATCAATAGTAAGAAAGAAAGATAAAGTTATGAAGAATAATAATAACCACGAGAATAATAGCCAGCCAGGCCGCAGAGTTTTCCGAAGTGCCGCCGAGTTCGAAGCCGAGCTCAAGCACTGTGAGGACGAACATCGCAACCTACAAGAGGAGAACGGGAGGGTCACTGTAGAAGCCAAAGCACTTCGGCGGCTGTTAGCCCTAGCCCATAATGAAGAACAGAGCGAGACTCGCTCCAGGAGCAGAAGCCCTCTGCTCGATTCTGAAGGGCAGGAAGAAGCCTCCCGTGCCAAAACCAACCCCAGTGGCAGTTGAGTTCCGATTGAGGATAATGAAATGGGAGAGAAAATCAAATTGCTCGAGATATAGCTCAAGCAAATGCAAAAATTTATGTCCCTGATTCCTAGGGCACCAACTCCTCAGAAGAACATCTCACTTGAGAGTTACGCCGAATCCCCCTTCACTCAAAGTATTTCGGTCGTACAACTACCTACTTAGTTCACGATGCCAGCCATCAAGGCATACGACATGGAAGACAGACCCAGATGAGTTTATCATGCTTTACAAGATGAAAATGCACACCGCGGTGATTCCTGATCACTAGCGCGAAGCATGTATGTGCAAGAGCTTTGGGGCATGCATGGACGGGCCTTTCATGCAATGGTTCATGCATCTGCCACCGAGCTCAATCTCTTCATTTTCTGAGCTGCACGAGTCTTTCGTACAACATTTTTTGACCAGCCGAAGAGCGCCAAAGAGGTCGGACGACCTTTTTTGGTCCCAGATCAAAGTGCGTATAATGTGCAGCGAAAGTATTAAGATAGTTAATTACACGCTAAAACGTGGGCAGTTCAGTTTCTTTATAACACAACTTTTATGTGACAGTTTTTAAAAACGCATTTTGTATTAGTCAGTAGTTTAGGTTAACAGTTTTACAGCTATAAGCAAATAACAGTTATACACTTCAACACTTCCAGACAAGTGTTGAAGGTTTCAAGATATAATTGAAAACTGTAAGATGCGTAAAGTAAGTACAACTGTAAACGAGAAAGGATATTTATAGTGGTTCGGAGCCTTAAGTCCTACGTCCACTCTTCGGATATCTGATCCGGAAATTCCCTAAGTTTTGAAGATACACTTCTCACGATCTATAGCCAATTGCTGTAGAGACCTCCGTCCATATCACAATGGATCACTCGCTCGAGCAGTTGTACTCCACTTCTTCTTCAATCTATCGAAGGCTCTGCGTCTTCTCTGTGGACTGGTAGTCGTCGGATATGGACTGAGGACAAACCTCCTTTTTCCTTCTCCGGTAGATTGGATGGTTGAGTTCTTCCCAGAACGTACACTGGTTGGCAGTTGCGCGTAATAACCTTCTCTTCTCTCAGAAGATTAGGCTGTTGTGTTCTTACTCGAAAAGTAAGAAGACCAAGAAAGTAGATTAAGTCAGCTGACTTAATCCTCGTGTACGCAAAGTCACATGGAGAATCTCGAAGGATTCTTTAAGCAATAATACCTCGTGTTCAATAAGTGAACCACGAAGTTAATACCTTCTTGCTTGAGAGCATTTAATGCTTTGAGCTATAAATTCGGCAGAGTGACAACAAGGATAAATGTGTCGAAGGTTGTTTTGTCTCTGTTGCTCCTGCTATTTATAGTTGTAGAAGAGAAAATAGCCGGTAGAGACAATATGAAGGATGTCCAATCAGAGTCCATCCTTCTCTACAAAGTAGCCTGCACTTCTGCCTTTTATACAGTACTGTCCTGCTTTTGCAGGTCAGTTTTTACTTGATGTGTCAGACGCCGAACAACGTTGTACGCTAGTCACAACTGAGTGTCTGTCTACTTTTATCATTGACTTCTTTAATGTTCTTCTGCGACTGATCGGCATCTTGCTATGTACACATTCCTTGACGCGAAACTGTCCTGGTCTGAAACTGTGAGCGCCTCTCAACAGTTTCTCTGTGAAAACTGTATCCACATTTTTCTTTGATATATAAACCTTGACAGGAAGAACTGTCTGCGCAGTTTTTCGTAACCGTTACTCTGCTCTGTTTTCTTCGTCCTATATGATTGACAGTTATCTCGTCTGAATGGCTTCTTCTTCAAAACTGTTCCACAGTTTTGACAGTTCTCTTCTCCTAGACTATTACAACTCGATCATCCTATACAAGGATTACATGATGTAATAACTCTAAGTAGCCTAGACCTTGGTATATAATTTTTACACATCAAAACATCAAATTAAGGTGGGATTTCTACATCAACACCTAACAATCTCCCCCTTTTTGATGTTGTCAAAACCATACCTCTAAGTCTATCTAAGTCGACGAGAAGATGCAGTTGATCTGAGTTTACAAAGTTTGTCTATCTAACACAGCTAAGAACTGTGCTTCTTCTACACTCGACCTACTATAAATGATCTTCCCCCTAAATGGGATAATAATTCTTGATTGAAATCAGTCAAATTAGAGCGATAAGAGAAGAAAGGTTGCTGATCACACTGGAATATGTGAATTCAGCCAGTCAAGAATCAAGGTAAGAGACAATAAGTAGTTGTCTTCAAACCAACAGTTTTTCACTTTTCACTAGATATGTTTCGATTACAAGTACATGAAAAGCTTTAAAACTGCGATAATAAAAGAAGACAAAAAAAAACCCATAACCTCTGCACTACTTATCTTGATCCTTGTCCTTCTCCTTTTCTTGATTCGAGGAATCTGCGTCCTTTGGCCTTAAGGAGGTTGCGGCAGACATAGAAGAGAGAACAACTTGTGCCTTAAGAATCACGGTTACTTATGAAAGGTATTTCAAATCTTGTTCTCTGGAAGTCATTATTGCTTCCATCTGCATTTTTAATTCTTCATCCCGCTTTCTCCGTTCTTCTTCTCTCTTTCTGTATTCCTCGTCTCATTTTCTGTATTACTCGTTTCGCCTTCTCTGTTCCTCATCTCGCCTATCTATCAATTTCAACTGCAGCTTCATAGTCTCATCTCTTCTCTCTTCCCCCTTTTTGACAAAATCAAAAATCGTAGCTATTCGCTGATTGATCTCCTGGTTGAGAGCATCATAGGGTAGAAGAGGTGCAGCTACAGAAATAGGATAGGGTGACATTGTTCCTTCAAATGTAGCCAGTGCTCTAGAGTCTTTATGGGCTTGACTCTGAGCGGTAGCAGTAGGAAGCTCAGGTGGAGGAGGAGCTCTGCTTGTTGTTGCCTCTTCCTTCTTTTGCTTTGCTGCTGCTGCTTCATTTCTTGCCTTTTCAGCAGCGGCCTCTTCTTCTATTTTTCAAAGTGCCTCAGCAGCTACTGTTTCTTCCTCTTTTCTCTTTAGTTCAGTTGCTGCTTCTTCTTCTTGCTTTCTTCTGAACTCAGCAGCTTCCTCGGCTTCCCTTTTTTTATGTTCGGTTTTCTCATTTAGTTCTTTTATTTGTTGTTCTTCTTTTAGTACGAGAAGAGTCTTTCTTTCAGAATAAGTGTGCACAAGTTGAAAACAAAGAACGAATTGAATTTGCAAGAAACATTTAGCCAGTGCTCGCACAACTAGAATCTCCAGTGCACGAGTGGCAGTGATAGTGAGGGTTAAGATATGAGACAATTGGATAGATTGAGTTAGAGCAGCTTTCTCTTCTCTCCTCAGTCTCTCTCTGTAGTCTCTCCATCTCATGTGCCTTTTCATCTTCAAGTTCTAGGAGTTCCAGTTGGAACTCATCTGTCTTTGAATTTAGCCACATTTGAAGATTTGGTACCTTCACAAGATTTGCATGATTCTTATTAATCCTGCGAAGAACATACTCGAGTTGTGTTTCATATGTTGTTCGTGCTATAGTGGCTAAAAGATGCAATCTTTTCGTAATGAATTATGGTAATGATTGTTGCTTGACAGTTCGTTTAGCTGGCACATCAGCAATTTTCTGGACTGGCTCTTCTGGTATAACGATGATCTGTTGAGCAGGTGGCTCTTGAGTGGTAGCAACTTTCACTTGCAGATTCTGATTGACAGTTTCCTCAACTGCAGTTCTGAAACTGTTCCCCCTGTTTCTGGGACTGTCTGGGTAATCCGCATAGCTGATGTAGATGTGTGTTGTTGACCTTTTGAGGTTGTGCAGCCAAAGGATGTTGATGGAGTGAAAGGATGTCGAGGAGGAGATTCTCTCGCTGAGTGAGACGGACTCTGAAGATCCACAATGGGGATTGTCCTCTCCTCTGTATTTTCTTCACGACATTCAGCTTGCTTGCCTTTCTTACTCATTTCTCTTTCTTCCTCTAAGATACTTGTAAGTACTAGCCGTCTTCGCTTCTTATTTGTCGTCTTTGTCAAGGCAATTTCTGCTTGTATCTGTTTCGTTTTAGCAGTCAGTGAACTGCATTCTTCACTAACATTCACCTCCAAGTCAATACTATCTTCCTGTTGATTTTCATGGTGATTTGTGTTATCATCACCTCCATGATTCTCATTTTTACGATCATTGCCTTCGTCTGCAATACGATGAATCTTATCACTCTGAGGTAGGAAATCAGTTGAGACCAGGCATTCACCTTATTTCCTAAGCCCAATCAGTTGCTCTATCAAGTAACTGATTTCTCAGTCCGAAACCAACATCGGACCTAAATCTGTTGGTCTCCCGAATGGTCTCATTCTTCCTTGCATTCTCAAGAATATGCCCGAAAATAAATTCAACCCAGTTTCCACCTGGGCCATCATCTAACACTATCAGAACAACGTACTTAGGCTGACTTAGTTTCGTAAAGGATCCTGCACCGCGGTAGATCATTCTAAGTGCTATCTCACTTAGAGTCTTGTAAAGAGGCTTCAATTCGGAGACCCTTGTCGGTAAGTGGAATCTATCTTTATGTTCGGGCTTTTTCCAGACGTTCCAATGTCTCTGCCTTGCCCCATCATCATTCTTCAAGTAACTGGCGATGTTTTCACCAATTTTAGGCAGACGGAAGAATTCGGCAATAGTATCTGCACTTATAACCATAGGAATCTTGTTGACCTTGGTTTTGAAGAATTTCCACTTTTGTCGACAATGGCATTCTCGTAGAATTTGGCGACGCGGTGAGGCTTTAACTTATGAGAATGTAAGCCTGGAAACTGTACCAGCTTCTCTTTGCGCAGCATATCGTAAAGTTTCTCATCGGAACATAAATAATCGAGTTCTTTCAGATTTAGAATCTTCTCCTTAAAGACTTGACTTAGTCGAATGTCCTCGTTGGAGAGATCGGCGGCGTCGACTATATCATTTGATCGACGCTTTAGATCCTTATGAGTGACTTATTTGGTAGTGCGCTCTTTCCTGACTTCCTTGATGCGCTCGGATCATCGCCAGATGAAATCTTTCTCTTCCCCATAATATTAATGACAATGTGGGTGGAATGAAGATTCATGATTAAGAACAGGATGAATTCGAGAGGAGGCGGTTGCAAAAATTAATTTAGGGTGATGAGTGATTGCGGAGGGTTTAATCGAGGTTTTGACATAGTTAGATCCACGGATGAGATGAACTTTCTCTTTATGTGATCTTTGGCTGTGATGAAGCCTGACGTAGGAGCATCTATTCCTATTCTGTCATGGCGTATGCGTAGTGCGTGTTCCTAGCGACGTGTCTCCGCCCAATACGCCATGACACTGCTTCCTTTAAAAGTTTTCATCCATCCGACTGCATCAAAAGTTCAAATCTCATTCTAGAGAATAGGGACAGTTTTCCTTCGAACCTTTATCTTGGAAAAACTGTTGTGACAGTTTTCAACTGTCAAAAGTAAAGCTAATGAATCATTAAACCTGTTATGACATTTTAGTAGCAGCATGGTTCTGCGCGTCCTCATACATAAATCTGAGTCGTCGTACTCTCGAACCATGACCTATCACTGATCTGTGCACTCTTTAGTGTTCGGTCTGCTTGTCCACGTGTCCATAAGCGGTTGATCCATGTAAATATCAAATATTCAATACAGATGTCTCAGATCTCGAACTTGCTTGTGAAGCGTTGTGTCAGCATTTATGAACCGTCGCATGTTTTGAATCATGGCTGAAATATCGTCAAATACCTTCTTCTTGCAAACAAGAGAATGGACTTAACTCATCTTTCCATAAAATCCTCGAGATAATTTCTTTCTCAAGGAAATGGCCGTCCCTGCTTGTTGGTCCGTGATCAGAGTCGTGATAAGCAGCCGAAAGGTACTTAGCAAATGCAGCGGAATATTAAAGTTACTTGCACTTAGTTTCTTTTCCAAATACTTAGCTTGAGGTAGGTGTTAGATTGTTTCAGAGATATACTCCAGCAACTTGAGGTTGCTAGGTTTCAAAGCAGCAAGCAGAAACAATAAAACAGTAATACAGAACACAAGGTTTATAGTGGTTTGATCCTTAAAGATCTGCGTCCACTCCTCAGTCGAACACTGATAATTTCACTAAAAAGATATGTTCAAGTACAAGGATTCGCCTATCTCCTGTAGCAGGTGGCGAGATTTCGAGCCAGCCACTACAAAGCTATCCTCTGTTACTTGGATCTTCTCGATTGGCAGCAGCGGCTAAGTCAAGGGCAAACCTTCGTAAAACTTGCCTTTACTGCAAAGGAAGCTTTATAGTTCCTTCTGAACTTTCCTGGGGGTTTTCGGCAACAGCCCGTAATAGTCAATCTCTTTTCAGAGATGTGACTGTTGGATGCTTCCAAGGATGGAAGTTATCCCAATGATTAGATTCTTGAGCAAAGTCAAGGAATATCTTCAATGCAGTGTCAGATATTCAATGAGATGGACACTACGGTTGTTGAGAGCTTTGAATTCTTCTCTTTAAGGAGCTCTCAACCGACTACTCTCTTTTTGCTTTGTAAAAGGTATCTCTTGCGATTCGCAATTGTGTTGTAGTAGAGCAGTAGTAGTCGTGAAGGGGGTTTCTCTCTTGTTTGGACTTCTCTTTTATATATGGAGATTCAAAACTTGAATATCCATACCCGTTAGACACAACGGTGCTCCTTGTCCAAAAAAGCTTCTATTTTTTCCGTCCTTTCCGGCGTCATACAGTGCTTTTTGACTTACTTCGGGAAAGCTTATCGTCCTTCGTTGTACTATTGTCAGAACGGTAGTATTAGCGATTGTTGCTGGATATTTTCTTGCTTAGCATTGTATTGGAGAATGCTGGGAGCACTCTGCTAAGCCTTTTGATTGTTGAGCGCTTCTAGCAATCTGCTAAGTACTAGCGAATGCTGACTCCTTCAGCATTCTGCTATCACTTGATATCTTGCTTCCTGATTGCTATAGCTTCTAGCAATCTCCTGAGCAAATAGTGAATGCCTACTCCTTCAGCATTCCGCTATTTCTTTACTGCTGACTGTTGAACAAATACTCCTAGTAGTCTCTTCTTTCAGCATATGATTGCTAGCACTTTAGCAATCATTCTTCTTAGCACTTTTACTTCTATCTCCTTAGCAGTCATCCTGTCTACTGACTTCTCTAGCAATCTACTTGACTGCTGAGAACATTCCTAGCATCCAGAATATGCAAAGTCTTCGTTTCAACTGCTAACTCCTTCAACAGTCTTTCGCAAGCACTTCTAGTCTATTACAACTCAAAATATTTCCTAAATAGGACTTTACACGAAGTTGCTAGACTATCTAGAATTCAGCAATGATCGACCAAACTAACTAAGCTTTGATTCAACAAAACTTTTACAATTTGATTCTAAAGGGAGATTTACAATATAAATAAAGGAATCTTTTCCTAACAATTTCCCCCATTTTGGTGCGATCAAAGCTTACTATCAATTGTTGAATCTAAGAAGGAAAAATTTCTGAGTGTACAAGAAATTCTAAGTATCAGAGCTAATCTAGCAATCTAACTCAGAATTTAACCAACTTAGTTCTAGCAGAGATTGGTTTTAAATAAATTCCCCCTCAATAAATGCTGGGAAATATTTCTTGATTAAAACATAAGTAAAATGCTTCTTAGCTATATGCTAGAATCTAGCATCCAATTCAAGCAGCAAGCATTTACTACCAATCACACGACAAATAACTCAGCATCCACATGCAATTTTGTTGAATACACAAATAGTGTATATCGACTAAGACACGCAAAAAGCATCAGAAGTGGACAATGAGTAATTGATTAAGTTTGATTCAGTTTCATTCATGATTTGAGATTTTACAAGTACAGAAACTGAAAAAGACAACAAAAAGATTACAAAGAAATCTTGCTAGCATTCAACTCAGCTCAAGAGTCGGGAGTAGGCTTCTTGTCAAGGTCATCAAATTTACTCATCGCCATCTGCATGAACTTGTCATGTAACTCTTTGTTTGCTTCTCGTTCAGCAGTCTCCCTCTCTAATTTTTTAGCAAGTCTCTCGTTTTCCATCTCTATCTTCCTTAGCTTCAGCTCCATCTCCTTCTTTTTAAGCTTCTCCTCAAGAAGTCCCCTTTCTTCTTCAGTAGCAGCAATTCCTCCTCTTCTTTTCTTTGCTTCAGCAATTCTCCTCTCTTCCCCCTCTTTGATTGCATCCAAAAAGGTGGTTGAGAAGGATTGAACACTTTGCACAATCTTTTGCTGGGAATCTGCTACTTCCTTTTTCATCACCTCCATACTCTGCTTCACGCCAGATACATCACCTTTCACTTCAGCGACCTATGCTTTGACTTCAGATACTTCGCTCCTTACTTCCTCCACTTCTTTCCTTATATCAGCAACCTCCATAGCCACTCGTTCATTTATGGCCAGGGCAATAGTAGTGGATAGAGCATGTTGGAGGGCAAAGTGAACAGCGTGACCAAGGTAGGAATGAAAGTCATGAGAGCTTACAGGGAGAACATCAAATGAAGAAGATGCTAGCACCATTTCTCCGCCTGTAAGAGATTCAGCATCTTCCATGTGAATATCAATTTTGCCCTGGGCCGTCAAGTACTCGGCTTCCTCTGCTATGCGCTCTGCTTCCTCTGCTCTCCAGGCCTTCGCTTCTGCTACAACAAGTTCAACAGCTCTTACTTCATCGGCATGGGCCTCCAAGTACTGAGCTACATCTGCTAGTTGCTCGGCCTCCTCTATGTTCCAGATCTCCTCCATGGCCTTAGCAAGCTCAGCAGCTTTAGCTTCCTCTAGCTCAGCAGCGCGCGCAGCTCTGGCCACTTCCAGGATGTTATCTTCTAAGAAGAATGCAAGCATGTTCTCCGCTCTGGTCAGCTCATGGCTCTGGTTTTGTGCTAGCTCCTCTTGCTCTCTAGCAGTAGCCATCCTGGTCATTAGCCTCTCCTTCTTCTGAGATTCATACTCGGCCTGAAGCCTTCGGTACTCAGCAGCTGCTTTAGCTTGGTGCTTTGATAGTTCAATTCTAGCATCAGAATGGCCATCTAGAGCAAAGCTTGACCTTAGCAAAGATTGAGAAGTAGAGAACAACCGATGGGCGCGAATAGCCTGAAGCCTGACAAGGACTTTCTTATCCGAGAATTGCTTAGTGTCGGGCACTAGATCAATCAAATCATTTGCCCACTTCTCTTCCTTCCTCCAGAAGTTGAGGCCCTTCGTCGTTAGCACCAGCATTATTTCCTCAAAACAGGGTTGGTGCATAATGTAATCAAAGAATTTCCAACGCTTAAACTCTTTGCTCAGCACCTTCCCTTCTGGGGTGTTCTCATCCAATTCAACATAGAAAATGTTGGCAATGTCGTGCTCTATCCCAGCAAATATAAGTTCTTCTATCTGAGATCATAGGAAAAAGGTAAGTGTTTACCTCTTCCTCAAGAAATACAGGAGCACACCATTGTGCTATACGCCTTATCTTGAATTGGCGCCCTGGGAGTCCTTTAAAAGGAACTCTTAGCTCTTCATTGGTGCTGGTCGGAATCTTCCTTAGAAATCTTGCATCGTAGACATCTTCAGATTCATCGTCGGAATCGGAATTCGAATAACATGAAGCCAAAAATCCTTCATCATTTTCTTCTTCTTGCCTTGCCTCAGCAGATGATGGAATTGATGGATTTATATACTGAAAGCATTATGATTGGTATATTATGTACAAGGTCGATTGGTTAATTTACTGGGAATCATAAATGTTGTATGTTCATCTCCTGTCTGAATTAACAAACATGTGTCGCAAATGCAATTATCCTCGTATCTCATCGATAGGGAGATCATACGGTGTGTAGAAGATCACAAAAGATCGTATGGATCATTTGACCTAGCGAGATATAAATGGTTATCACAGCTGAGACAGTTCCAGGATAAACTGTCGGTGTAGGCTGCAGCATACGCAGTAATAAGCATCTTATCTTGGATGGCTTGGTATGCTGGTGTGGGGCACACATTGATAAGGACCTAAGTCGAGATCGATTCTTTTATCTGACATTAAAAGAATCTAGATCTCTATGGCTTGATGAGATCCTAAGCCTACATGAAGGTACAGAAGTATGTGCAGATTGTGTATTACTTTGAGTTGCAGTGAAAGGCTCTAGTTGAGCTTGTATATCTGTATCTTGGGTAATAGCAGTTTGTGTATTACTGTCTGGAACTAGAACTAGGTAACCACATCCAGTATAGGATGGTGACATTCCCTGAACAGCTCAAAAGGTTCGTTATGCTAAGTCCTGCAGGCTGATTAAGTTCAAGCATAAGTGAAAAGTTTTAAGTGGATTGATTCAGGAATATAAGATGTTAATTAATTAAATAGCTTGTCAGAGCTTAAATTAATTAACGAATGTCTGTAACCTTAAATGTGGGGATATACTGAGCCCATGCAACCCGTACCTCAAAACGTGGTAGCAAATAGGTAGGACAAAAATGATTCTCTGGTGGAATGAATCAATATTAATTAATTAATTATATTCTGGGTTGAATATGGGAATTAATTAATTGATATGACTTATTTGCTATTTGCATTCTGGTCCCTGGTCTGGCCCATGAAACTCAAGCCCAATAGAAGTCCAGTATTTTCCTATAAATAGGCCTCAGTACCTCAGATCTCAACACACCACAAGATCATAAGTTGCACACAACAAACCAGGTTTTGGAAGCTGTGGTGATCGACTAAGATCTGAGAACGAGGAGGAAATTCTGCTTCTCAACCAGGCAAGGAATCTGAAGGGAATCTTCACCAGATTTTCAGATTGAGTTGGGATACAGATCAGAAGATCAGATCAGGAGGATTTTTCTTCTTCTCTCTCTCCTTGTTTTTCGAAAATATCATTATTATTTTCATAGATTAATTTCCTCAATCTGTTAGGAAATTAAATCTTTGTGCGTGGGAAAAGATCAAGAGGAATCTACGCACACTCGTTCTTCAGAGTTCATCAATCCAAGTATTCCTCATAAACCTTCTTATGCATAATAATATAGGAGCATGCTAGGATCATTCATAGGCATAGCAATTTATTTTTGATATTCCAATTAATGATCCTTAGCAAACGGACTTCGTGATTCAGTTCACGAACCCTTCAATTGGTATCAGAGCGAGGTTAAATTAATTGGCTCTATCGAAAAAATAATATTGCCTATGAATTGCATGATTATTATTATTGAATGCATGCTATGGATGGTTTTGGATTGAATTCTATGTTTTTTCGTCCTCGTGGTTCTCGGGTTAATCCGCCATTTTATATGGATTCATTTTTCACCCACGAGATAAATCTGTGGTTAGATTTAGATTTTTAGATTGTAATTAGGATTATTTCATGTAATCTCTTATTTCAAAAATTAAATCTGTAAAACAAAGAACGAAGAACGCTAAGAACACGAAGAACGAAGGGCCGCACAACGCATGACAGCACCGGCACGGCGGCAGGGTGCACGACGAGGCCACAGCTTCGGCGCAGCCACGCGCGGAAACCCTAGGGTTTCAGCGTGCGCACGCAGGCGACGGCTGCGCGGCCCATGGCCGGCTAGAGCCGGGGTGCGGCGGCTCCAGGCGAGGTCGACGGTGCGAGGGAGCGGCAGGCAAAGCGGCTGGGCACGGCAGCGCGCGGCCAGGGGCACGGGTGCGCGCGCGATGCGATTGAACCCTAGGTTCGGCGCGCGCGCGTGCCGACGGCATGCTTCCCTCCCTCGGTCGACGTCGGCAGGCGGAGCAGGTGGTGGTGCGGCGTGGGCTAGGGAGGCATAGATCGGCGACGGCGGTCGGTGGGGGCTGCGTGGCCGCAACCAGCGTAAACCCTAGGGTTTGCGGGTGTGAGACGGAGCGCGCGTCTCCTCCGCGCCTCATGCAGGTTTTCGGCGAGCCTAGGTGAGCCGATGGTGGAGAAGAAGAGTAAATGGTGGTTCGGGCAATGGTCGGGGCAAGCCCGGGCGGCGGCATGCAAAACGGGCAATGGCCGGAAGAGGCAGCATCGCGGGCTGCAACCATGCACGTACGTGCATGGCTGCTGCGCATGCCGGGAGCCCTCACGGCGGCGGCGAGTCGCCGACGGCGGTGGTTCGCCGGTGGTGGCTCGTCGGGCTAAGTTCTCGGGGGCTATTGGGCTTGCAATGTGTGCCTAGGCCCGCGATTTGGTTAACTGTCCCAGTTTCCAATTTTCTGATGGATCAAATCTTGGAGGCCCAGTTTCAGAAAATAAATTCAGATCTCAGTCCAAGTAGTGGGAGCTCAGTCGAAGATCTGTATTATTAATTTCAACTTGTAATAGTTAGAATTAATTTTATTTCGTATCATGGGGCCACGAGGACACTTTTTATTTGTTTTATTATCTGTCTTCACATGATATATGTGTTTAATTTAATTGCGCAGCATATAAGCATGTTGTAGATAATAGGAGCACGTTTACTGCTTTTATTTACAGCTTTAAAGCATGCTATGTGATTTATTTTGTGTAATTAATTATAACTATAAATTCGGGGTTCATGCTATGCATGATAGAATTTTAGCAATGTTATAATTATGGCTACATAAAATAATCTGTGCAATTTAACCTTATGAACTAAAAGTTACTAAGCTCATAATTTAGTAAGAGCTCCACAAAGCGATCCTTTATTGGAAGTGGATAATTTATTAGGTAAATGTCTACATGTGTAGCTTACTTAATTTATTATTCATAAGTTCTAATAGATAGGATTTCTTAAAACAAACATTTATTTCATGTGAGAAGTGGGAGTTCATGCGTTAACGTCTACATGTGTAGCTTCGTATTGAATTTTCATAAGTTCTCTAGGTATTGAATCAAATGAGACAGCCTTATTATAGGGATCGGGTGTGTTCTAATAGATCCTTATATGGGAGGGTTGGCTTTGGTGGTAAGCTAGCTTAGATGTTATCCAGAGTATAACTCATTTGTGATGTCCCTGCTCAGTAGGATAATATGGTCTTAAGTTAGTCTCCAATTATTAATTCCATTTGTCTAAGGAACCCGGGCATGGATTGGAATTAAAGGACTGGAATTGAAAGATGTAGTCTGGTTAAGTGTTTTGTTGTAAACGTCCACATGTGTGGCTTGCAATAGTAATACTTAGGCAAATTGGAGGAAACATTAATATTGCTTTATCATAAGGTTTTAATATTTAATTATTTCAATAGTTTGCGACTATGTTTTAATTTCTGCTTTAATTTATTGTTTTCAGACATGTCTATTCATATTGTAAACCTCTTAGCACTAAACCCTTTAACCGGTCCCAATTTTCCTGAATGGAAATTTTGCTTCATGGAAATACTCTGTACTGCAAAACATGCCTATGTACTTTACATGAACCCACTATCTCCTCAGTATTGGGAATGTACTGGTTATGAGCGAGAATTCTATGACAGATGGAAAGCTTCTGATGATTTTGCCTACTTTTTCATCATGAACAATCTTTCTAGAGAATTAAGGCTCAAGTACAAGAAATACTGGACTGCTGTTGAGATATGGAGGGACCTTGTGAAAGTATATGGGAAGGTGAGACGAACAATCAGTTATGATCTTGTGAAGGACCTGGTTTGCAAGAAAATGACTGAGGGGAGTTCGTTGCATCTGCACTTCATCAGTATGATGAGAATCATGAGAAAGTACAAAAAGAGAGGTGGGCGAATTAATAAGCGGGCCGAAATAAACATTGTCTTGCACTCTCTATCTGGTTCTTATGGTGATTTCATCAAATCTCTTGGTGCCAGGCGTGAGTTTCCTCTTCATGAGTTACTCAGGGCCCTGTTGCGAGAGAAATCTGACATGATGGCATTTGAGTTTGCTCCAACTTTGTCAGCTCTTGACAAGGCAGTTGCTGAAGCAAAAGAAATGCTTAAGAAGTTGGATTAAATAGATGAGGTAGAAATTATCACCAGGCCATGCAAACGCAAGCGAAGTGAAGTAAATTGTCTAGTGCCTAGCACGGGTAGACAAGGTACGTCATGTGCATTTATAACGGAAACATGTTTAGCATCAGTTTCTACCCATTCTTGGGTAGTGGATACTGGAGCTGCAGATCATGTTTGTTATACTTTGCAGGGTTCAGGCCGACAAGGCAGCTGAAGCATGACGAGATTACCATCTCAATGGGCAGCGGAGAGCGAGTCTCAACAGTAGCCATTGGAGATTTTACTTTATACTTTGAAAACAATGTTTTGATTTTGAGAGATGTTTTATATGTGCCGGTTTTTCAGCGGAACTTAATTTCAGTTTCCAAGTTATTTTGTGATGGATATTCAGTTATTTTTTATAGTGGAGTTTCTATCATTGGTAATAACGGTGTTATCTGTCATGGCAAACTGATTGACTCTCTCTATATCATTGATTATATGCATAAATCTTCCATGAATGTTGCAAACTCATCCAATAATAATAATCATTTAAAGAGAAAGTTTTCTTCCGATGAGGATCAAACATATCTCTGGCACTTGAGACTAGGTCACATCAATCTAAAGAGGATTAAAAGATTAGCATGCGATGGGCTCTTGGATTCTATGCAAGTGGTACTGCATCAAATCTGTGAGTCCTGTATAGAGGGAAAGATGACGACCAGGCCTTTTAAGGCAAGTTAGTCTCGAGCAAAGAATGTGTTGGAATTGATCCACTCTGACTTATGTGGACCAATGTCCACGCAAGCTCGTGGAGGTTGTGAGTACTTCGCCACATTCATTGACGATTACTCAAGATTCGAATATGTCTATTTGCTTTGCCATAAGTCTGAATGCTTTGAGAAATTCAAAGAGTTTAGGACCGAGGTAGAAAAGAAGCTAGGAAAGACTATCAAGACACTACGATCAGATCGTGGTGGTGAATACCTCAGTAATGAGTTCTTGCAGTACTTTTCAGATAACGGGATTACATCCCAGTGGACTGCACAAGGAACCCCTCAACAAAATGGTGTAGCGGAAAGAAGAAATAGAACTCTCTTGGAAATGGTCAGGTCGATGATGAGTTATGCAAGCTTGCCTATTTCGTTTTGGGGATATGCCTTGGAGACAGCGGCCTACTTTCTTAACCTGGTACCTTCTAAATAAGTTCCTAAAACACCTCTGGAACTCTGGTATGGGCGAAAGCCAAGTTTGAACAGAGTGAGGGTTTGGGGTTGTCCAGCATATGTGCTGATAAAGGAACCAGATAAGTTAGAAAGTAGGTGTAAGCTGATGTTGTTTGTAGGATATCCCAGGCAAACGAAAAGTGTTTATTTCTATTGTCCTGAGAATCAAAAAGTCGTTATCAGTACCAACGCGAGATTCTTGGAGGACGAATATGTAAGAAATCACAGATCCAAGAGTGAAATTCTCCTCCACGAGCTTGAGGATAAAGAAGCAATTCCATCAGGAAAGCCCAGTGTAATGGTAAATCCACCTACAACGGGTGAGGCTATACCAACACTGCCACTAATGCAAGGTATGGGACCAACGCGTACTTGATCGCGTATATTTTTAACCCGTGACTTAGCAAAGCTAATAATATAGCGGCAAATTAAATTATCGATCCCACGAGGAAAGGAACAACGAAAAATCCTTAGTACTAACTTAAGAGTTCTTAAAGAACTGGATAGGTAAAATTAAAAATAAAGGGTTTTGAAATTTAATTATCTCAAGAAAACAATTTTGAAAATAAATTTACTTTGGAAAACCTAATGGATAAGAAGTATAGATTCTAGGCTTTTCTCCCTATCAAGTATGACATGCATAAACAAATTGATTATTTTCCAATTTTAATTCCTCTACACATTGGAACATCAGAAAGCTATTATGAACTTCTTTGTTGGACAATTCATAAAGTAGATTAATAAATTATCTATCTCCTGTCGGTCTCAAGATTAATTAACTAACTCCTAAAGTTCTAAGGATTTATTCCTACAATCTATTTCCTTCAGTTACGACAAGAAATCAAATTATATTGTGAAAATCTCTTTCGATTGAAAACTATTACAGTTACGTCTCTAATTTCCAACTAGTAATCCTAAGTTTGTGGCCAACATACTCAAGATTAAGAATAAAACCAGATTTCACAAACTATGAGGGAAAGGAAAAATAACTTCAATTAATCAAAACATGCATACATTGATAGTTTGAAAACCTAGAATCTGAGAAGACAATTAGTTACACATAATTCTAATCTTAATCATCATAGAGAATGAACAAGAAAAGAAAAGATGAAAAGGAAATCTGAATCTTCCCCAAGAGATTCAATCTCAAACCCAATGATCTTCTTCTTCTTCTTCCTTGAGATGTTTCTCTCAATTTAATTCTCTTCTCTCTTGCTCTCCTCTCTTGCCCTCTTGCTCTGATTTTCGAATTCTTCAGCCTTTTTATAATGTGGTGGATGAATTCTACCATATCTAGGAGTTAGATATGTGTTTATCTTCATAAAACAAAAGATATGATCTGCCCCGCGACACTCCGTCGATCGAAGGCCAAACCTTCGTCGATCGACGGCCAAACCTTCGTCAATCGACGGGAAGGACAAAGCAGCGTCGATCGACGGCCGGTTGGTGTCGATCGACGGTGGTCCTGCTTCAGCACTCCTGCGTTGATCTCTTCGAGTTCTTTCATCGATCTTCTCTGAAGCTGTGGCGAACAAGTTTCCAAAATCCTCCGATTTTCATCCAAAAACCTGCATGATTCATCAAACACACCATAAAAAGCACAAAAGCCAATGTATGCTCAAAAAGACACTAAAAATGATTCAAACATCACCAAAATAGACAAAGAAACAATAGATAAGTTGGTAAAAATATCAACTTATCAACTCCCCCAAACTTAAACCATTGATTGTCCTCGATCAATCTGTAAGATAAGAATTTAAATCATATGCAGATAAAAGTGTGCAATGCCTCATAAGTCTATTTTATTATCTAAGCATCACCCATTCATATAAATTATGCAATCAAAATAGATTTTTATTGTTAATTATTGAGGAGGAACCTCACCGGAAAGTGTTTGCACTCATCGCTCAAAGAGTAAAGGGTTCTGTTTTCACTCACCCAAGATTGCAGATTATTTCACCATAAGTTTGACAGATTTCTCATCTCTCCACTGCTTGTTAGTGTGGATTTTCAGGGAATCAATTAGGTCTTATTTTGGTTGTAATGTGGCTTACCTAAAAGGTGGGATAAATTTGGCTAAGTGACTGAAATTTCTACAATTCTTCCCCAACAAACCAAACATACCATAACCACAACTCATCCTTATTCCTTCTTGTCCTTACAAAATTTTCTAGGGTTTCCCTTTTTTTTTTTCGATAGTGAACTACGATCATCAAACTCATAAATTCTTTTCTTTCTTTCTTTTACGGTCATCAAACTCATAAATTCTTTTCTTTCTTTCTTTTTCACTCAATATTCACTTCTTTTTCTTTTTCTCCCCATGGAAACCCATATTCTTTCCTCTAAGACTCAAACTCATATCTCTCATCAAACAAAACACCTTCCAAATATTTCACTATTTTCAATTCCTCAACCCTTCTAATCAAACAAATTTTCATTCTAGGCTCAAAGGGGTTACAAGTGGAAATTTCAGGTTAGTGTATGGGAGATGGCTATGAAAGAACTTGCCTAAAATCATATTCACCCTATTACCACACTTAATGCAATCTTAAGAGAGAAATAAGTCAAATTCTAGGAAATAAATCATTAATCCTGACACTCAACAAAAGAAAGATAGGCACAAATATTCTCAGGGCTGAATTTTGTTCTCCTTAAAAATCATCCAACATTAATCAGATTTCATGCAATAATTTATACTTCAAAGCTCAATTTATCAAATAAAAAGACTCCTATCATCGGCTACTCTATCACATAGATTATAATGCTTATTTCACAAATATCTCAAGTCCCAATCAACAATCACAATTTCAAGGAGAAGATAAATCATATTTTCAATACCAACACAATCCAAAGTTCCGACTGCCCTATGTTCAAAAGCTCCTAAATAATTGTCTAGACTTTCCTATCATAATGAATACCACAAATCAAAATTCAATGTAGTACTAGTTCTGAAGAAAAATCCTTACAAAGATAAATTATTCACACTGAAGCAAAAGAACAAGGATGGTGATGGTTTGAAAACAAAACACAAAAAGAAACAAAAATAAAAAGAAAGTAGTGAATGGAATACAAACAAACAAACAAAAACGTTTCCCTTTTCCGATCATCATCCCCCCAAACCTGTTTCACTCCGAGGAGTGGACAAGTTTGCAAGTTAGATAGGAAAAGAGAAACGGTACCTCACTCATCCTCCGGGGTGTCATCCATCTCAGTATCCGGGGCGGCATCATCAGCAAGTAACTGCCTGCAGGTCCGACGCTCTCGCTGGCGGCGAAAGTAGGTGGAGTCCGGCTCGGTGTTCCAGAGCAGTCTCTTCATCTGATCCTGGAGTGTGTCAAGCCTCGTCGTCACGTGCTGGCGAAACTGGCCCTGAAGCTCCCGCTCCGTCACCTGCAAGGCTGCCTGCTGCTGCATGTAGAGGTAGAGGGTCGCCAAGTCAACTCCGAAAGAGGAAGACTCTCCGGGGTAGTGACTGGTCGATGCCCCACCTGTCCATCCGGGCGCTGCATCCTCAACTCCTACGTGCTGCTGCACGTGCGCATCATCCCCCATCCCCTGCTGTGATGGGATATCAGACTGTCCCTGTTCGGCCTGTGCCTCCAGTCGGTGAATGACTCTGGACGTGCCTGCTCCTCCTCAGGCTCCAACCATGACTGCCAAGTGGGCGGGGGAACTCATCAACCAATTATCACGGAAGTGATAATCGGTGACTCGGGTGAGGTCCGGCTGCGGCAACGGAAACTTGTCCCTGTTCGACATCTTCAAGAGCCATCCGCCCTCGCGGGGTAGAAGAACCTGCATCCGAACTAAGAGCTCGGTGCCCAATCCCTTCTCGTCCTGAAGTACCTCAAGGTCAGACAAGTCGATCCCCAGATGCTCGGCAATCGGGGTGATCAATCCCCCACTCCAAATGTTGCCCTTGGTGGCCTTGAGTTGGTGCCTCCAATGGTCCATGATGAGGGCGGCGAAGCTGAAGTGGTCTCCAGTGAGGAAGCAGTATAAGGCGTAGAGCTCCCCCACTCTCACCTTGGTACTCTCGTGCCGTCCTGAGATGGACACCCCCATGCATCGCTGAAGGTAGGGAAACACGGGGTTGTCGATTGAAGACGCCTTCAGGTTGCCGACGTCGAAGAGGTTTGGATCAGCTGGGGCATCAGCAGCAATCAGCCTCCCAAATTCGACATTGTTGAAACGCGTCGTAGGGGTGCCAGTGCTGTCAATTGGGACTCCCCATAGCTTGTCGAGGACGTCCCTCGGAAGAATGTGGCTCTCATTGTTCAGCTGGAAACTGATGGAGGTGGGCTCGGACTCCGACTGGACCTCGAACACCTAAAGGGTAGCTAAAAACTCCAGCACGAGCGATGGGTAAGTCGGCCATCGCCGTGTCATCCAGGTCCTCCATCCAACCCTGTCCAGCATGGTCAGAACATCCTCCCGGATGCCGAGTTTCTTCATCGTCCTTGGGCAGGGGTACATCGTTTGCTTGATGGTGTACTTCCTACCCCCGAACCTATGATAGCGCTCCACGGCCTCTTGGGTGGTGAAAGTCGGTGAATCAGTCATTTTTTGCTGCAAGGGTAGATAAGGAATTGTTAGCAAATATCCAACAATCATCAAACAATTCCCAAGCACAAAATTATCGAACAAAATTCGCAATTAGACTCAACGTGCTTCTACCCATGCAAAATTGAATTCAAATTCATGCAATTCACATCCCAAACAACCAATGTACATCCCCAATTCAACAATTATCCTTAAAAACGAAAATTCAAAAATTTCCCCCAATTCAAGGATTTCCCCCAAACTTGCTACCATCAAAATCGGGCAATTCCAACGGATACAAATTCACATAAAGCACATATATCGACTAAGACTATCATACATATCGACCAATGAGCGAATTTTGCAATGAAATCAACACATGAGCAAGAAATTGAAATAAGGGCTCCAAGGCCAAAATTTACAAAAATCATGCTCAAATCATGCAAAAATCGTTAAATAATCGTAGAGGAGTATTCTAAGATACGTACCTTGCGTGGATTTTGCGAGTTTTGGAGAGAAAAATCGAACCGTGGATGTTTTGGGTTGAGAGGGTACGTGCGTGTGTGTTTGTGTTTGAAAATGGGATGAAATTCCCGTCTTAAACTCTCTGCCCCACGCCTCTGAATTGCGAGCGTCGATCGATGCTAAAATCAAAAAACAAATTTCGCAGGAATTTTTCCATCGATCGATGGTGCATGTAGCGTCGATCGACGATGCCTGCATCGTCAATCGACGGGTCCTGAAAACTTCTATCGATCGACGGGACTTCCTCCATCGATCCACGAGACCCTGACACTGGAAATTGAAAAATTGAAAACTGAAAAAAAAAATGAAAATTGTTGGGTTACCTCCCAACAAGTGCTTGGTTTAACGTCGCTAGCTCGACGATACCTGTTTCCCTACGGACGGTTGAGATAGTACTTCTCCACCATGCAGATGTTGAGTGGGGTGTAGTACGGTTTTAAATTCTGTCCGTTTACCGTGAAGTTCCTTCCATCTTGGCCAGCTAGTTCGACTACACCGTTGCAAAATTGGCGGGCAACGGTATATGACCCTGCCCACTTTGACTGCAGCTTCCCGGGCATGAAGCGAAGTTGAGATTTGAATAAGAGAACTTTGTCACCCGGACCAAAGACGCGTGGGCAGATTCCTCTGTCGTGGAACCTTTTCGCTCGTCTCTTGTAGATGATGTTGTTCTCGTATGCCTCTTCTCGAAAATCTTCCAGTTCATTCAGCGCCAAGGCACGTTCTGATGCAGCCGTCTTCCAGTCTAGATTTAACTCTTTCACAGCTCTCCAAGCCTTGTGCTCTATCTCTACGGGGGAGATGGCAAGCTTTTCCGAAGACAAGCTGATAAGGAGAGGTCCCTATGGGAGTCTTGTAAGCAGTGCGTTATGCCCAAAGAGCATCATCGAGCTTCACAGCCCAATCCTTCCGCTGCTTCACCGTCTTCTCCAATATCTGCTTGATCTCTCTGTTGGAGAGTTCAGTCAACCCGTTCCCTTGAGAATGGTAAGGGGTAGTAATGTGGTGCTTGACTCCGTACTTGCAAAGAAGAGAGGCAAGCCATTTGTTACAAAAATGAGACCCCCCATCACTTACTAGGGCTCTTGGCGTGCCGAATCGTGTCATGAGTTTTTGAAGAAATTTGATGACTGCTTTTGAATCGTTGGCAGCTGTTGGAACTGCTTCAACCCATCTTGATACATAGTCCACCGCGAGCAGGATGTAGGAGAAACTATGAGATGGCGGGAATGGTCCCATGAAGTCGATCCCCCACACATCAAATATCTCGACTTCGACCACAGGCGTTTGGGGCATCTCATCCCTACGCGAGATGTTGCCGGTTCTCTGGCAACGATCACAGCTTGTAATCCTCCTCGACAGAACTCGTAGATGGAAGGCCAGTAGAATCCGCTCGCGAGGATCTTGAATACCGTCCGATTGGCCGAATGGTGGCCACCGCTAGGAGCTGAATGGCAGGCAGCGAAGATCTGATGCCACTCTGACTGAGGCACGTAACGCCGGATAATCCCATCTGCGCATCTCCTCCAAAGATAAGGGTCCTCCCAATAATAGAATTTGACATCGTGGAGGAACTTTTTCTTCGCATAAGGAGAGGAGTCTGGTGGAAGTACGCCGCCCACCAAGTAATTGGCAAAGTCTGCATACCATGGTGTCTTTGACTCGTACGTCTCTCTCAGATCCCTTAGGGCACAGATTTGCTTGTCCGGGAAGGTCTCTCGAATCCTCAGTTCCTGATCATCTCCTTCAGTTGGTGGCTCGAGTCTTGAAAGATGGTCGGCAATCACGTTCTCACTTCCCTATCTATCCTTGATCTCCAGGTCAAACTCTTGGAGCAGCAGGATCCATCTTATCAGCCTCGGCTTCGTATCTTGCTTGGCAAACAGGTACTTGATAGCTGCGTGGTCGGTGTAGACAATAGTTTTGGATCCTATCAGATAGGACCGGAACTTGTCGAAGGCATATACCACTGCTAGCATTTCTTTCTCAGTGGTGGTGTAGTTACACTGGGCCGGTTTCATGCTCTTGCTAGCGTAGTGAATCACATGGAAGAGCTTTCCTTTCAATTTCCCCAAGGCTGCTCCAACGGCATAGTCGCTGGCGTCGCACATCAGGATGAAAGGCTCGCTCCAATCCGGAGAAGTAAGCACTGGAGCAGTCACGAGGGTTGCTTTCAACTTCTTGAAAGCTTGGATGCAGTCCTCGTCGAAGACGAAAGAGACATCCTTCTCTAGTAGATTACACAACGGCCATGAGATCTTTGAAAAGTCCTTGATGAACCTTCTGTAGAACCCTGCATGTCCAATGAAACTTCTCACCGCTTTGACATTCGTTGGCGGCGGCATCTTTTCTATCACAGCTACTTTCGCTCGATCAACCTCTAGTCCTTCGGCTGATACTCGGTGTCCTAGCACAATCCCTTATTGCACCATGAAGTGGCACTTCTCCCAGTTGAGGCAGAGGTTTGTCTTGGTGCATCTTTCCAGTACGGTAGCTAGATTCTGCAAGCAAACATCAAATGAACTACCAAACACAGAAAAATCGTCCATAAATACCTCCATGACATCTTTGATCAGATCGTGGAAGATTGCCATCATGCATCTCTGGAAAGTAGCCGGTGCATTGCACAGTCCGAATGGCATCCGTTGGTAGGCGAAGACTCCATAAGGGCATGTGAATGCGGTCTTGTGCTGATCTTCCGGCGCCACAGCTATCTGGTTGTATCCTGAATAACCATCAAGAAAACAATAGAAAGGGTAACCAGATAAACGATCAAGCATCTGATCAATGAAGGGAAGAGGAAAATGATCCTTGCACGTAGCGGTATTCAATGTCCGATAATCTATGCAGAATCGCCAACCCGTGACGGGTCTTGTCGCCACTTCTTCTCCATCATTATTCTTTACTATCTGCATCCCTCCTTTCTTTGCTACAACTTGTGTAGGGCTCACCCATATGCTGTCGGAGATTGGGTAGATCATCCCATGGTCAAGAAGCTTGAGAACCTCCTTCTTCACAGCTTCTTGCATGATAGGGTTCAACTGCCGCTGTGCTTGTCTTTTTGGTGCAACATTCTCCTCGAGAATGATCTTGTGCATGCAAAGCGAGGGGCCGATCCCTTTTATGTCTCCCAATGTCCATCCAATGGCGCTTTTGTACTGCCGTAAGACTCGCAGTAACTTCTCCAACTCCCCCTGTGTCAAGTAGGCAGAAACAATAACAGGGTAAGTATCATTTGGTCCCAGAAATGCGTACCTGAGATGTGTTGGGAGAGGTTTGAGTTCCAGATTTGGCGGATCGGAGTTAGACTTCGGCTTGCAGAAGGGAGCGTCGATCAACGTTGGCTGTCCGTCGATCGACGATGACTCTATAGCTGAAATCCCTTTTCCACGTCTCGCTGTTTCTGTCGAAGAAAACTTATGGGTTACTGCTGCTCGGGCGTCAATCGATGCTGACCCACCGTCGATCGACGGAGGTCTGAAGTTGCCGTCGATCGACGATCCTTCACCGTTGATCGACGGTGACTTGCTGTCTCGACATTTTGGGCGAAATCGGCCCGGTAGTGGTTCTCTTTTGGTCTCCTTCTCTCGAGTTACTTCCTCAAACACATCCAGTTCCTTCACTAGATCCACGATCTCCTTCTGCTTTCTCCAGATTTGACGACGAGAAGAGTGAGTGTTGTAGGCAGTTCTCCAGAAAATTCGGCTCACCCTTGAGAGAGGTGATTGGAGAGGAGAATACCGGACTGAAGCAGTCGATCATATGGCATTCCTCCTGGTAGCTACCATCGTTGTGCTTCTGTATCGCCTTATATATAGAGAAAGTCACTGACTCATTGTTGGCTCTGAATGTCAGTTTGCCATCTCGAATATCAATCAGAGCCCCACCGATTTTCAGGAACGGTCTTCCCAGAATCAAAGGGATGTTCCGATCTTCTTCCATGTCAAGCACCACGAAGTCGGCGGGAATTATGAAATCTTTCACTTTTACAAGCACATCTTCCACTATACCTCTTGGATAGGACACCGATCGGTCGGCCATCTGTAAGGTTATGGTTGTCGGCTTGATATTCCCGATTTCCAATCTCTAGAAAATTGACAGTGGCATCAAGTTGATTGAGGCGCCAGAGTCACAGAGAACTTTTCCGAAGGTTTCTCCACCGATGACACAAGAAATCGTGAATGAACCTGGATCCTCTCGTTTGACTGGCATCTTTTTCTGTATGATGGCGCTGCATTCTTCAAAGAGATTTACCGTCTCGTGTTCCATGAAGGGTCGCTTCTGAGAGACCATGTCTTTCACAAACTTGATGTATCCCGGAATCTCTTGGAGTGCTTCAACCAGAGGAATATTGATATGTACTTTCTTCATGTTTTCCAGGAAGCGTGCATACCTTTCGTTCATCTTGGTTTTGGCGAACCGCTGTGGATACGGCAAGGGCGGCTTTTTCGGAGATGGAGCTGGAGCAGGCATCGATCGATGCTGGGTGTGCTCGTCGATCGACGACCCTTCTTTGTTGGCGTCGATCGATGATTGCTCACCGTCAATCAACGGTGACTCGTCGTCGGCAGTCTCGTCGGCCTGTTCGACGTCTTCGTTCTCCTTCAATTCAGCCCTTGCTTTCTGTGGCCCTTCATAGGATTTCCCCCCTCTCAGAGTAATAGCGTTCACTTGATTTCTCTGATTCTGATTCTTGGGGTTAACCTGTGTATTGCTTGGAAGTTGCCTCGGTTTATGTTGTGCTCCGAGAGCATCAGCGATCTGGCTGACTTGAGTCTCTATTATCTGGACGTGCTTCTGCATCTGTTCTATCTTGGTATTCACACCAGAGATCTCATGCTCCAGTTTACTCACCTTGCTAGTTGATCCTTCCATGAATTTGGCCAAAATCTCCTCGAGATTTGGCTACTTCTTGTCGACCACTACCCCGTCTTGTACGGCAAATCCAGGAGGTGGTTGTTCAGCAGCTTGAGGATTCGCGTAGGAGAACCCAGGGTGGTTCCTAGCATGATTGTAGTTGTAGTGCTGGTTTTGCTGCTGGTAACCTCCACGGTAGTTATTGTTCTGGTAACCACCCCTCTGAACAAAATTCACATCAGCTTGTTCTCCTTCAGGGGGAGGCTGTACAGGCTCCACTACAGCTACTGCCTTTTCTTGCTTCAAGGAAGCGAACTCCTCTTGAAGCTTCTTGACTTCAGCAACCAAGTCAGGCTCTTCTGCAGCTTTCTTTTCCACTACTTTTTCGACGGCTTTGACGGGTCTATGTCTACTTGAGGACCAGCGTTGATTGTTGTTGGCCATCTTTTGGTAGAACTCCATGGCCTTCTTTCCGCTCTTTGTCATGATGGTATCCCCCAGTGTGGTGTCTACCAACTCAACAGTCCTTTCATTCAAGCCTTCATAGAACGCCTCGACTTGTTCACCTGGGGGTAGACCATGTTCGGGACAGGCTCTGAGTAGTTCTTTGTAGCGTTCTCACGCTTCATAGAAACTCTCATCCGGTCTTTGAGCAAACCGAATGATTTCCTTCCTTCTTTGTCTGATGACGTTTGGAGGGAAGAAGTTCTCGAGGAACTCATTTCGTAGTTCGGTCCACGTTCTGATCTTCCCCTTGTCCAGTGCAGTAAACCAAGACTGTGCCTTATCCCGCAGTGAGAATGCAAACAGACGCATTCGGATGGCACTTTTGCTGACCCCTCCAATCTGGACGGTATTGCAGAGCATCAGAAATTTGTCTAGGTGGGCATATGGATCCTCAGTAGCCCTTCCGCCGAACTGATTCTGTTGAACCATCTGAACTAGTCCAGTCTTCAACTCGAAATTATTTGCATTAATTCCGATTCTGAACTCGGTTTCTTTGAACTGAGGTCGATACCTCTTCTGCATGGCTTCTTCGTCTTCCTCATCATCATCTGAGTCATCAGGAGGATCCTGGTCCTAATCATCTTCATCCTCAAGTTGATCCTCAAATAGTGGATTCCTATGACCGAACCGAGGGTTTCTGTTGTTTCTCCCCCTGTCTCGGTCTAGGATCAATTGTTGCATTTGTTCCCTCATGGCTTGGATTTCTTGAAACAGAGCAGTCTGCTCTTCCAAGGTTAGTCCTGGTGGTGGTGGTGGTTGTACAATCGGCTGTTGTGGTATGTCATTAGGTTGCCGTACTTCGTCTGCCATTGCCTGATTACTTGAGCCTTCTTGGGCGCGCTTATTCTTTTGAATTTTTCTGCACGTGGCTTCGATGTCCGGATAGTAATAAAGCGGATCATTCGCTCGGGCTCTTGTACTCATGCACTACCTGTACAGTAAAGTAGTTTCTGAGATGGCACTGCAGATTAACCAAAACGAACAAAATAAAATTGAAAACTATAAAACAATGAAGGCATCGATCGACGCTGATGTGGGCATCGATCGACGGCCCTTCGTACTAAAAAAAATGATTGTTTATAAGATGTTACAGCCTAAATCAGTACTCTAATCACAAAGTTAATAGTAGGACAATTTTGTCCTTCCCCGGCAACGGCGCCAAAATTTGATCGCGTAAATTTTTAACCCGCGACTTAGCAAAGCTAATAATATAGCGGCAAATTAAATTATCGATCCCACGAGGAAAGGAACAACGAAAAATCCTAAGTACTAACTTAAGAGTTCTTAAAGTACTGGATAGGTAAAATTAAAAATAAAGGGTTTTGAAATTTAATTATCTCAAGAAAAAAATTTTGAAAATAAATTTACATTGGAAAACCTAATGGATAAGAAGTACAGATTCTAGGCTTTTCTCCCTATCAAGTATGACATGCATAAACAAATTGATTATTTTCCAATTTTAATTCCTCTACACATTGGAACATCAGAAAGCTATTATGAACTTCTTTGTTGGACAATTCATAAAGTAGATTAATTAATTATCTATCTCCTGTCGGTCTCAAGATTAATTAACTAACTCCTAAAGTTCTACGGATTTATTCCTACAATCTATTTCCTTTAGTTACGACAAGAGATCAAATTATATTGTGAAAATCTCTTTCGATTGAAAACTATTACAGTTACGTCTCTAATTTCCATCTAGTAATCCTAAGTTTGTGGCCAACGTACTCATGATTAAGAATAAAACCAGATTTCACAAACTGTGAGGGAAAGGAAAAATAACTTCAATTAATCAAACATGCATACGTTGATAGTTTGAAAACCTAGAATCTGGGAAGACAATTAGTTACACATAATTCTAATCTTAATCATCATAGACAATGAACAAGAAAATAAAAGATGAAAAGGAAATCTGAATTTTCCCCAAGAGATTCAATCTCAAACCCAATGATCTTCTTCTTCTTCTTCCTTGTGATGTTTCTCTCAATTTAATTCTCTTCTCTCTTGCTCTCCTCTCTTGCCCTCTTGCTCTAATTTTCGAATTCTTCAGCCTTTTTATAATGTGGTGGATGAATTCTACCATATCTAGGAGTTAGATATGTGTTTATCTTGAGAAAATAGAAAAGATATGATCTGCCCCGTGACACTCCGTCGATCGACGGCCAAGCCTTCGTCGATCGACGGGAAGGACAAAGCAGCGTCGATCAACGGCTGGTTGGCGTCGATCGACGGTGGTCCTGCTTCAGCACTCCTGCGTCGATCTCTTCGAGTTCTTTCGTCGATCTTCTCTGAAGCTGTGGCGAACAAGTTTTTCAAAATCCTCCGATTTTCATTCAAAAACCTGCATGGTTCATCAAACACACCATAAAAAGCACAAAAGCCAATGTATGCTCAAAAAGACACTAAAAATGATTCAAACATCACCAAAATAGACAAAGAAACAATAGATAAGTTGGTAAAAATATCAACTTATCAGTACTGTGCCAACTACTGACACGGCTCAGATGCCTCGTCGCAGTGGGAGAGTTATCCACCAACCCGAAAGGTATATGTTCGTGGGAGAGTTTTCTGACTTGATCCCAGAAAATGGACTGGATGATACCGATCCCTGGACATATGACGAGGAGATATCTGATAATGATGCAGACAAATGGGTGATCGCCATGGATTCGAAAATAGAATCCATTACGGCTATGGATGTATACCACAAAACTGATTTGCCAGATGGCTATCGAGCCATAGGATGCAAATGGGTATACAAAAGAAAGAAAGGAGTGAATGGTGAAATTACAGCTTTCAAAGCAAGGCTGGTGGCGAAGGGTTATAGTCAGAAAGAAGGTGTAGACTATGACGAGACCTTCTCACCGGTAGCCATGCTTAAGTCCATTCGTATACTCCTAGCCATAGCAGCACATAAGGACCTAGAAATCTGGCAGATGGATGTCAAAATTGCATTTCTGAACGGGTACCTTGAAAAAGGTAGGAACATCTATATGCAACAGCCAGAAGGTTATGTGCAGAAGGGCGCAGAACATTTCGTTTGGAAGCTAAGGAAGTCACTGTATGGACTTAAACAAGCTTCACGGTCATGGAATCTGCGTTTTGATGAAGTGATTAAATCCTATGGATTTTCACAATGCTCAAACGAGAGTTGCGTGTACCGTCTATGTGTTAGCGGAAGCGTGGTGTTCCTTGCACTTTATGTAGATGATATTCTCCTATTTGGCGACAATGTGGAAGTATTTTCGGGTATAAAGGGGTGGTTATCCGAGCAGTTTCATATGAAGGACCTTGGGGAGGCAGGATACATCCTAGGGGTAAAAGTATTACGGGAGCGCAATAAGAGGATGCTGACCTTATCTCAAGGATCATATGTGGATACTGTGATTGCCCGTTTTAGCATGCAAACTGCCAAGAAAGGTCTGTTACCCTTCAGACATGGCATATATCTTTCCAAGGATTAGTGTCCTGTGACACAAAGGGAGAAAGATGAAATGAGGAACGTGTCGTATGCATCGGCCGTGGGGAGCCTCATGTATGCAATGCTATGTACGAGGCCAGATATCTGCTTTGCTGTAGGCATGGTAGCGAGATACCAGTCTAACCCTGGACAGGGGCATTGGACCGCGGTAAAGCACATACTCAAATACTTGAAAAGGACTAGAGACTATTGTCTTGTCTATTAGTGTGAGGAGTTGTGCCCTGTGGGTTATACTAATTCGGATTTCCAGGCAGACCGAAACGAAAAGAAGTCCACCTCTGGTTATGTGTTCACATTGGGAGGTGGGGCCATATCATGGAGGAGTGCAAAGCAGAAGTACATTGCGGACTCCACCATGGAAGCAGAATATGTGGCAGCTTCTGAAGCTTCGAAAGAAGCAGTATGGTTTCGAAACTTCCTTCTGGAGTTGGAAGTGATTCCTAAGCTGCCCAAAACAATCACAATATACTGTGATGATTCGGGAGCTGTGGCTAATTCAAAGGAACCACGAACTCACAGAGCAACAAAACACATTGAAAGGAAGTACCATATTATACGAGAAATCGTAGCAAGGGGTGATGTGCTGGTAGAGAATATTGATACAAGAAATAATCTAGCGGATCCATTCACAAAGGCTCTGCCTCAGAAAGTCTATGAGATGCATGTACGTAACCTTGGGCTGAGGGCAAAGCTATCCACGTAGAATGTTTGATGTAATAGCTAGATTAGTTTAGACGCGTTATACTCTTGAAAGCACCTGCATAATGCTTTGAGTTTAAGTGGGAGATTGATGGATTTATATACTGAAAGCAATATGATTGGTATATTATGTACAAGGTCGATTGGTTAATATACTGGGAGTCATAAATGTTGTATGTTCATCTCCTGTCTGAATTAACAAACATGTGTCGCAAACGCAATTGTCCTCTTATCTTGTCGATAGGGAGATCATACGGTGTGTAGAACATCACAGAAGATCGTATGGATCGTTTGACCTAGCGAGATATAAATGGTTATCACAGCTGAGACAGTTCCAGGATAAACTGTCGGTGTAGGCTGCATCATACGCAGTAATAAGCATCTTATCTTGGATGGCTTTGTATGCTGGTGTGGGGCACACATTGATAAGGACCTAAGTCGAGATCGATTCTTTTATCTGACATTAAAAGAATCTTGATCTCTATGGCTTGATGAGATCCTAAGCCTACATGAAGGTACAGAAGTATGTGCAGATTGTGGAGTACTTTGAGTTGCAGTGAAAGGCTCTAGTTGAGCTTGTATATTTGTATCTTGGGTAATAGCAGTTTGTGTATTACTGTCAGGTACTGGTACTAGGTAACCACATCCAGTATAGGATGGTGACATTCCCTGAACAGCTCAAAAGGTTCGTTATGCTAAGTCCTGCAGGCTGATTAAGTTCAAGCATAAGTGAAAAGGTTTGAGTGGATTGATTCAGGAATATAAGATGTTAATTAATTAAATAGCTTGTCAGAGCTTAAATTAATTAACGAATGTCTGTAACCTTAAATGTGGGGATATATCGAGCCCATGCAACCCGTACCTCAAAACGTGGTAGCAAATAGGTAGGATAGTATTGATTCTCTGGTGGAATGAATCAATATTAATTAATTAATTATATTCTGGGTTGAATATGGGAATTAATTAATTGATAGGCCAATAGAAGTCCAGTATTTTCCTATAAATAGGCCTCAGTTCCTCAGATCTCAACACACCATAAGATCATAAGTTGCACACAGCAAACCAGGTTTTGGGAGCTGTGGTGATCGACTAAGATCAGAGAACGAGGAGGAAATTCTGCTTCTCAACCGGGCAAGGAATCTGAAGGGAATCTTCACCAAATATTCAGATTGAGTTGGGATACAGATTAGAAGATCAGATCAGGAGGATTTTTCTTCTTCTCTCTCTCCTTGTTTTTCGAAAATATCATTATTAATTTCATAGATTAATTTCCTTAATCTGTTAGGAAATTAAATCTTTGTGCGTGGGAAAAGATCAAGAGGAATCTCCGCGCACTCGTTCTTCAGAGTTCATCAATCCAGGTATTCCGCATAAACCTTCTTATGCATAATAATATAGGAGCATGCTAGGATCATTAATAGGCATAGTCCTTGGCAAACGAACTTCGTGATTCAGTTCACGAATCCCTTCAGGAATATCTGTGCTAGGCCTTGCTTCAGCATTCGACAGTAGTCTGCAAAATACTAGCGACTTGCTCAGCATTCTGATCCTCAATGCCATCACTGTTGGGCCTCTCCTCAGCATTCGAAACTTCAGCACCGCCTTCAGCAATGCTAGCACCTTGCTCAGCATTCTGTCCTGATCCAGAGGTTCCAACCTCCATATTCTGAGCAGGTTGAGCAGTAGGCTCCCGAATAAGAACTCCTCCTTGACCTTTAGGATGTGCAGGAGCATCAAAGGCTCCTGCCTCAATCAGTGAGTGTAAATCCTTATCGGATAAGGCATCATGCTCTGGCAAAGGGGTGGTGATGGGAAGCTGAACAGCTTGTTTCCCTTTGCGCTTAGCAGCCTCCTGAGCTTCGTGCTCTGCTGCTAACCTTGTAGCTTCCTGAGCAGCACGCGCAAGCAACTCAGCAGCTTCCTTTGCTGCTTGCTCGTCAGCGGTGGCCTTGACTTGTTCAAAATTTCGGTCCCTCGCTTCAAATGTTATCCTTTCCATTTCTTTCTTGTACCTCTTCTTCTCTTTCTCCTTTTGATTCTTCTTCCTCTTTTTGTTAATCTCCCTCACAACCTTCAAACGTTCAGCTAAAGGTTTAGAAGAGAGAGGAGTTTCTTGCTCTTGTACCTCAACAGTAGGAACCTCCTCAGAAGCTTGTTCCTCAGCAGCAGGTTTAGCAGATGCAGGCTTATCAGATGTTGCTTTCTCTGAGGCTTCTTTCTCAGTGGTCTTGACCAGCCTCCTTCGTGTCCTCCATTTCTTTTCAGGAGAAGCAACGTTTGTTCTCTTCCTTTTGGGAATCTCAGCAGCTAGCTGACCCAAAATCTGAGTTGGTTGCTCTTCTTGCTTCTTAGCAAGAATTTCTTCTATCTGCTCTGCAGGCAGATCTCCGAGCTTCTCGATGTCAGCGAGATCTTGAAAATATTTCTCGGTCTTCACAGCCTTCCTGGCAGCAGCAATCTCCTCAGCAGTCATGGGGATTGCTTGCTCCAATTGCTGAACGGATAGAGTAGCAGGATCCTCATCATCCTCAGAAGTAGGATCGTTGGGATCGACATTGGATTTGCCTTTCAGCATACGCGGGTGGGACATATCCGCAGGGGTCGGTGTCTTCTTCGTTAGTGGGATGAGGTCAGTAGGGAGCAACGACTCACCCCTATCAAGCTCGTCCTTCTAAAAGATAGTTTCAATAAACTTACTTATCTTCAACCCAAAATTCACATTAGATGTGAAGATCCCTTCCTTCTTGATCTTCAAGTTCTTCTTCGCGTTGTCCAACCAGCGCTCGAACAAGAACTGTGCCCATTTTCCTTCAACTCTATCTACTAACGCCATCAACACGGCGTATTTCTTCGCAGATAGTTCTGAATACGACCCCGCATCGCATTGGAACATTTTCATAACCAGATCAGTGAGGAGTCTAAAATCCTCCTTGAACTGATTTGTCGGCGTTGCAACCTTCCATGGATGCTTCGCGTCCTCTTTCACTTCGGGCTTCTTCCATTGTTCCGACCTGGCCTTCATTTCATCTGTATTTACAACTTTGTAGGTGGCGATTGCGAAGTCCGAACGTCTTGGCAAAAACCTCAGCAGTCACAGTAATCAATGTCCCAAAAACAGAGGTTGTGAACAATTTGTGATCATCTGCGATGACTGCCCTCGCATAAAATTCGGAAACCATATGAGGGTGAAACCTCAACGGTTCTGCAGACAAATATTGAACTACCTCCTCCTTAGCCAAGGTATTCATTACCCAATCTGGAAAATGTACAGCAGCAAGAGGTGTGTACAAGATTTTGTCCTTCATGATCTGAGCCACTCTCTTCTGAGCATTGGATAACCCAGACTGCTCCTTCTTCCGGGCAAGAGTAACCAAGCGAGCGTATGGAATTGAATCATCGATATCCTCCTACTTGACAATCATTGTAAAACCCAGTGCATGCCTTTCGTGAAGAGGCGTGCCATCAATAGGACGTAGGTTTAACTTAGAAGGAATTTCAGGGGGAGTAGGCTTTTGGGTAGAAGCAGAAGATTCAGGATTGGAAGACATTCTTGAGAAATTGAGAGATCCAAAGGAGTTTTGAGAGTTTGGGAATTTTTGAAAACTTGAAATCCAGGGATGCAAAGATTCAGAGTGTAAAAAGTTTGCAAATTTGACGAAGTGTGATTAATATACCTTCTAAGTGCTGGATCTGACGGTTGGGGGTAGACTGCTTCAGATTCAATCGACGGTTTAGGAGACTTGAGACTCTTTGTATGGTGTCCCACGCCCCAAAACGCTCGAGTACTTGTGACGTGTTGACTCCTGGTTCATCGTAGCCAGTTGCACGCATTAAATGCACCATGTGACATACACTTAGTGGATTTGAAATTCAAAAAGTTCGCGCTTTGACTTTCTGAGATTGTTGAGAGCTTGGACTCAGCAATCTGCTAGCATTGGAATCCTTAGCAAGCGAATAAAGTGCTGAGAGCTTGGACTCAGAATTCAAATCCTAGCATTCAAATATTGTAGCATCCAAATATTGATTGTTGACACCACTTGTTGAGTATAATAACATAGCATTCTGATGAAATGTTGAGAGCTTGGACTCAACAATCACTCGCTAGCAAACGTCTGATCTGCTTGTTAAAATATTATACTCCTGAGAAACTGCTGAGAGCTCGGACTCAACATTTATCACTTGTTGCAATCTACATAGTGTAATATCACACTACTTAGGCTCTGCTGAGAACTTGGACTCAGCATCCAACCTTAGCAACCATATCTCAGCAACAAAAATTCAGCACCTCAAAAATGTAAGCTAGGATACGTTTCTCTCCTTTTTCTCCGAAAATCCAAGAAATTCAGAAAAACCAGAAAGAATGAGAGTTTGAACTCATTCATCCCCATCCTTTTCTAACTCCATGAGGCCTAACTTCAGACATAACTCTTTAAATATGGCCTCAGCAAGTGGTTTAGTGAAGATATCAGCAAGCTGATCTTCTGTGCATATGTATTAAACATCGATATCCTTCTTCTCCTGGTGATCTCTTATGAAGTGATGTCGGATGTCAATATGCTTCGTCCTGGAATGATGAACAGGATTCTTAGTAATGCACCTAGCACTGTTGTTTTCACAGTAGATTGGCACGCATTCTGGAGCAATATCATAATCTTGAAGTTGCTGCCGAATCCACAACACTTGCGAACAACAACTTGCGGCTGCTACATATTCTGCTTCGGTTGTAGACGTCGCCATAGAGTGCTGCTTCTTGCTAAATCAACTTATTAGCTTGTGTCTAAGGAATTGGCAGGTGCCACTCGTGCTCTTCCGATCAATCTTGCACCCTCCAAAGTCTGAGTCTGAATAACCACTGAGTGCTAGCCCATCAGACCTTGGATATCATATTCCTAGACCTTTGGTGCACTTGAGGTATCGGATTATCCTCTTAGCAACATCCAAATGCGACTTCTTTGGATTTGCTTGATATCGCGCGTAGACTCCTACGACATTGAAATATCTGATCTGCTAGCAGTTAGATAAAGCAAGGCTCCGATGATACCTCTGTAAAGAGTAGGATTCACAAGTTCTCCTCCTTCATCAAGAGAAATCTGGCAGCTCGTGCTTATGGGAATCCTTAGGCTCTTCGTCTTCTCTGAACTATACTTAGCAATGTGATCTCTCTTATACTTCCTTTGATGTATAAAGATTCCTTCACTCGATTGTTGAACTTGAAGTTCGAGAAAATATGACATCTTCCCCATCATACTCATCTGGAAATTACTTTGCATTAGCTCTGAGAACTTCTCACATAGTACCGGATTCTTAGAGCCAAAGATAATGCCATCGACATATTTCTGCACAAGTAAAATGCTTCCTTCATCCTTGATTCGAAAGAGAGTCTTATCGATCTTCCCTTTCTTGAATCCATTATCCAGCAGGAACTTAGACAAAGTTCCTTACCATGCCCTTGGTGCCTGCTTCAAACCATATAAGGCTTTCTTGAGCCTATAAACTTGGTTTGTTTAAAGCCCGGTGGTTGCTCAACATACACTTCTTCTTTGTGCTCACCGTTAAGAAAAGCACTTTTCATGTCCATTTGCAGGAATGAAAACTCGTTGTGGGCAGCATATGCGAGAAACAATCTTATTGCTTCCAGTCGGGCTACCGGAGCAAATGTCTCATCATAATCAATTCCCTCGCATTGCCTGTATCCTTTGGCTACTAGACGCGCTTTATTTCGGATGACTGTTCCTGATTCATCCTTTTTGTTCTTGAACACCCACTTTGTTCCAATAACGCTTTGATGCTCGGGTCTGTCCATAAGTTCCCATACATGATTGCGCGTGAACTCAGCTAGCTCCTCCTGCATAGCATTCACCCAATCTGGAAATTGTAGAGCATCTGCAACCTTCGTAGGCTCTTCATGCAATATATAACATGCAAGCATCGCATTGCCTTGTCGCGTCCTGATTGGATCATTGATGTCCTCAATAACAACATCTAAGGGATGATCTCGTAGCCATCTCGGTCTTGGATTACTGGTTGCTGGGGTTGCATTGCTAGCATCGCCTGTTGAATTGTTCTCTGCTAGAACATTCTCCTCAGCAATCACTTGAGATTCAGCATTCGGCATCTTAGCAATAGGAATCTCAGCATCCTGGACTTCAGCATTCCGGATCTCAACATCTGGAATTTCAGCAGCTGGATTCTCAACATCTTCCTTGGCGATCTCCTCAGCAACGCCCAATCTTCCTTCAGCAACTCATCCTTGATCTGGGATATCTTCATCTTCATCTTCGAGCGATCCCAGAATCTCCAAATTATCATTAAGATAAATTTGGTTGGTGGCCTCAGCATGATCATTAGCATCATCGGCCGGTTCAGCAGTTTGGTCACCTACTGAATGCGCCTGAGTTGGATTACAATCATACATTAACTTAGTCGGATAAATCCTAATATTTTCGAAAGAATTCAAGATAGATTGACCATGGACATCATTAGTCTCATGATTGTCATCCTTTTTCTCTCTTAAAATCCTTCGCTTTAGTGTAGACTCATCAAAAATAACATTGCATGTTATTTCCACAACTTGAGTCGTCTTGTTCAACACTCGATAACCTTTGTGAGAAGGGTGTCCATATCCAAGGAACACACCTTCATCAGACTTAGGGAAAAAAGTGTTAAGCTTCGACTTCCCATTGTTATGAATATAACATGTCAAACCAAAAGCACGGAGATGAGTCAGAGAAGGCTTACGACCGTTATACACTTCATAAGGAGTCTTATTAAATCTACCATTGATTGCACTCCTATTCTGAGTGTAGCAGGCAATCATGACTGCTTCACCCCAATACTTTCCACTCAGACCAGAGTCGGCTAACATCTACCGCACTGCTTCCTTCAAGGTCTTATTCCTTCTCTCTTCTAGACCATTCTGCTAGGGAGTCCAGCAGTGGATTTCTCATGCCCGATTCCAGCTTCGGCGCAAAAATCCATTAGAATGCCATTGCAAAATTCAGTCCCGTTGTCTGATCTGATCTTTTAACGGTGACCTCTTTGCTATTCTGCTCCTTGAGGATCAGTTCTGGTAGGATGAGCTTTACTTCATCCTTGGTCCTTAGCAGTCTGACCTATGTGTACCTGGAAAAGTCATCAACAACCACAAGAGTATAAACCTGTTTACTTACAGTGGCTGGAGTGACTGGGCCAAATAGATCCATGTGATTCTTTCAAAAGTGGCTTTCTCCGGGTTTGACTTGAAGGATGCCTTCATCTTCTTCCCTTGCTGGCAAGCTTTGCACACACCTTCCTTTCTTAAGGTCGCCTCGGGCAATCCAACAACAAGTTGATGCTTGGCTATGTAGTTAATGGTTTTAAAGTTCAGATGGGTTAACCTCTTATGCCATAGCCAATTTGTCTCTTCCTTTTGAATGCTACAAAGCATGAATGTTGTTGGCCGCTTTGCCAATCAACAGTGTATAGGCCACCCTTTCGGATGCCTCTTAGCTTCACTTCACCTGTAGCACTGTCAACAATTTCACATCCAGTATTAATGAAATACACATTATACCTATTTTCGCATAGTTGGCTGATGCTCAGTAGGTTGTGGTTGAGGTTGGAGACGAGGGCAACGTTGATGATTCTCATTTCATCTTGCTCAATGCATCCTCTTCCAATCACTCAACCTTTGCTATTATCGTTAAACATGACTGTGGGGCCATAAATTCTTTGAAGTTCTGAGAATAACTCTTCTCGCCCCGTCATGTGGCCTGAGCAGCCACTATCTAGGATCCATTCATTTGACATTCCTGGTGTCTTAGCTCTTGGATCCTGTTCCTGCAAAAATCAACAATTTTGTTTAGGTACCCACTTAGCATCGGGTCCTGCAGGATTAGCGTGAATCATGGTCCCTTTTGGAACCCACATCTTGGTGATTTTCAAGATTTTCTTCTTGATACCACTCTTAGCAACTTTCTCGACCTTCGTTGGATAAGTAAACTTTGCATAATTAGAATGAGGTGGACAAGTGTGCTTAGCCTTCATAGTCCTTTTAAAGAGAAAATGGTTGGACTCAGGCTTCACATAGGTGTTCCTCCTATGTGGTGTGTGATGGGTTTTGTATACTGAAAGCATTTATTACAATGAGTATACAACGGTTTATTTCTCCTATCTGTTAACAATCTTACATCTGTGAACAATGGTATCCTCTTGTCTCACCGATAGGGACGATCATACGGTGTGTTGTAGATCGCAGAAGA